>WBNO01016583.1:577883-594625 GCA_013400575.1 Peucedramus taeniatus
GGGGGGGGTGTGGGTGTCTCGCGCTGGGGGCGTGGCCAACGGTCAAGGGGCGTGGGGGGCCCCGTGCAGGCGCGAACCCGCTGAGCCGCACGGGGGCGCTGTGCTCCGGCGCGGGGCCTGGCCTGAGGGGAGAGCCCGGGACACCCCGAAACAGCTTTTGGACACCCTCGGGACCGCACCTTCCCGGTGGCACAGCAGCTCCTGTGTGCGGGGAAACGGGACGAGAAGCCGTCAGTCAAAGCACCCAATGTCTCCAGTCCAGCCCAGCCCAGTCCAGACCGGTGCTGGGGTGCTCGGATCCCCTTAAGGGGAGGAGAGGCAAATTTGCCTCGATCCACAACTGAGGAAAAAATTAGATTCTGAACATACCCGAAAGCGAGATTAAAACACAAACGAGGTTAAATGTTGGGATCTAAAGCGATATTTCAACCTTTATTTTTTCATAAAAAAGAAAGAAGATAGAAAAGTGGGAATAGCCAAGAATAATTACGTGAAGCACAGGAAAGGTGTTACCACCACCATGGGTCCAGCACTGCCCTCATAGAACGCGATGGGTCTTTCGCTGCTGAAGTCCATCCAACAGCTGCCAGTGAGGGAGCAGAGCCAGGCAGCTGGACCAGCACTGTGGGAGGGCTCGAGCAGACAGCAAAGACTCTGACACTTGGTAGATTCAGCAGCTGCAGCTTCTGTGGCACTTGCTTATAGAGGGTTTCGAGAGTGGCAATGTCATGTCCACCTCAAAGCAACAGCACGCCCGTGGGCAGATTCATGTTTGCTCCCTTGAAGTTCATCGGCTGGTCGTTGGAATTCAGTCGAAGTTAGCCTGATGTATCAAAAAGTTTACTGATTGTTGTTCTCATATATCGAAGCTTTGCTGCTTGGTCGCTTGATGTATCAACTACAAGCTCTCTTCGTGACTTCAAACTGGGTTTATTTTCCAAAATAAAGCAGGAACTAAAGTTTTTGTTAGAGGCAGAGTAACACTTTAATTTTGAAACTTGAATCTTCGAAGAGGCAATGAAGAAAAACATTTCTTACTTTTTACTCGTTCGCTACACAGGGCCAAGTGAGAGCATGGCAGGAGGTTGGTGCTGACAGAGCTGCCCCTGCAGGGAGGGGCAGAAAGGGCTCCGGGCTTCTTCAGAGAAAACCCCCTAAATATGAGATCCATCCCGGCTGAGTCCACTTCTCCCACAGGCAGTGTCCTTAAGCCGGTGGCCAAGGCTGCCTCCTCCAGCCCTAGGGGTGTTGTGGGACCAGGAGACAGGAGGAGGTTCTGCCCCAAACCTCCATCTCAGCCTCTGTCCTCACCCTGGCCGTGAGGAAAGCAGATATGTGTCCCTTCAGAATATGCTCAGAATCTTAAAGGATTTTCCCTTTTCCATTCCCTTTCCCAACTGTGCCACCTCAGAGGTGAGCAAAGTGGCACAGAAGCAAGCTGGAATGGCCCCTGTTGGGGTCTTAGGAGTTGGATTTTTTTTTTTCCTCTGAAGGAATTTTTCCCCAATACGTGTTGCTAGGAGACAGTAACGACTGGATACTTAAGAGAGACGAAAAAAGTTGTCAGCTCAGGGGAAGGGTGCAGCTGGCTACTCTTTACCTGAGGTTTCCTGTGGAAGGCAAAGAAACCTCGAGATTCGGACTGGGAAAACGGCGTTGGGTCCAGCCCCTCTCTGTTGTGCTCTCGACATTCGGAGGGGAGAGAGGCTGCAGCCCTGTGGGGAGAATTCGCCACTACTGCGGGGTTCTGCCTTCTGCTACCTTTCTTCTACTGTGAGTGGAGCTCTGCTCTTCAGAGCGGTCGTTGCACTGGGACCTTACTAACACCCTACCTCACTAAAAAAGGGGCTTTTCACCATCAGCTCGGCTGCCTGAGGGGAAAACCCCGGCATCCCGAGCCCGCCTTTCCCTGCCCTGCCGCTGCCCCGCCCTCGCCGCTTCTTCGGCACTGCTCCGAGCATTCCCTGCACTATAGCTCTTCGTTCCCTCCCTGCCGAGACGTCCCGTGATTCCCGCTACAGCGGTGGAGTTTGATACATCTCGTCTACCAACCGGGATTATAAAGCAAGCCTTTCTTCCATCCCTGCCCGTCTAGGTCAAGCCACCATTACCGCGTGGTCCCCGAGCTCGCACCGGAGCGCCCCCTGCAGCCGTGGGGGAATCACCGCACCTGCCCTGCCCAGCGGGAGCCAGCAGCGCCCCTGCCGGCTGTGCCCGGAACTGCACCGCAGGGGAAAGTGCCTGCAGCCGGGAGAAGGCTGGGACTGGGTTTGTGGTTCTGTTTGTTGTTGCTGCCGTAGTTATTGGTGTTTGTTTGCCTTGTTATGCATTTGTGACAGTCATCGTAATCATTGTGTGTACATGCTTGCATTAGCTGTCGCAGCTGTAGCTGGAAAATGAAGTATTGAGACTTGTCTAAAAGAGACAGTCTCAAGAAAAGGGATGACTTTATAAATAACACAGAGACTAAAAATTTTTGGTTCCCCTGAAGCTGCTGAACCAATGCTTTAGTACTAACTAGCAAAAAAGATAAAAGGATATAAAGGTATGCACAAAGGAGGATAAATGTAGCTGGAACCAGTGGAAAAACAGATAGAGGACTACAGAGGGTTTTTTTGCAAGTTACGTAACAAAAAACAATAGTGCATGCCCAAAGAAAAAGCTCAAAGAAAGGTCACCTGTAATATTGAAGCATTCAGTGAATATGACAACCAGACACCCCTTTAGATGACCTCCAGGATCAAAAAAGGAATTCCAGTAAAAGTCAAATGCATGCAAATTAGTTCTAGGAAAGTGGTGTTTGTGTATTAGTTAGGAGGTACATTGTAATGAATATGTATGATCAGGATGGAATAAATACCCTATTGTGAACTTTCACCACACCCATCAGATTAAAGGAGATACTCTTTCGTGTGTCCAACACTGATCAAAAATACCTGCTTTTTTATGCTTCAAATTGAATAAAAAAAGTTTATTTTATAGCTAATATCCTAATATCCTAATATCTATATCTTATCTTATCCCCAACTTTCTACAACTATATGCTTTCCCTCCCACAGCTCCCACTCCCCCACTCTTGAAGCAATGTGTAAACGGCAGAAGTAAGCAGACGAGGCCCTTCTCAGCATCCTGGTTTCAGTTCAGGTGGGCCATGGAGGATCCACGTCAGATCACGCTGGAGCGGTGCTGGTTGTCCCCTGCAGCCAGCGCTTGAATTCCCCTCGGTGGCCTCTGTCCCAGCCCGTTTCTTCGCAAGTCATCCAGCTCTCTCCGGGGACGCTGGCGGGGCACAGGGCTCGGGGCCCTATCCCCATCGGCATGTCTTCGGCGCCGGCCACCTCCAGGAGCCGCATCCTCCTGCGCCTCCTGCTGCTGCCGCTGCCGCCAGCGCACCACGAAGGGATGGAGGCGGCGGCGGGGGCGACGCGGGGCCACCGCGGCACGGTTGTCCTGCTCCTGCAGCAGGCGGATGCCCCCAATGGGCCCTTGGCAGGTCGGGCAGGTGGCAGCGGCGTCGGGGGCAGCCTGGGGCTGGATGCAGGCGTGGCAGAACACGTGCCCGCAGGGCTCCACGGCAGCAGCGGGGTTTTGCAGGAAATCCACGCAGATGCGGCAGACCCTGACGGCTCGTGGTGCTGATGGCTCTTGTCTGACCTCCGCCATTGCTGCTCCTGGACTTGACTCTCAGCCGCTGGCAGCACTCGAAGGCTTGGCTTCCACTTGTGGCACTCGGAGGCTCTTCAATGTCTCGTGGGACTCAGAGGCTCCTCAGTCACTGGCAGCACTCAGAGGTTCCTCGGTCACTGGAAGGACTCGGAAGTTCCTCTTCACTCACTGGCAGGACTCGGAGAGTTGTCTTCACTCACTGGAGTGACTCGGAGATTCCTCGGTCACTGGCAGGACTCAGAGGCTCCTCACTCACTGGAGTAACTTGGAGGTTCCTCGGTCACTGGCAGGACTCAGAGGCTCCTCAGTCACTGGAGTAATTCGGAGGGTTCCTCGGTCACTGGTAGGACTCAGAGGCTCCTCACTCACTGGAGTAATTCGGAGGTTCCTCGGTCACTGGCAGGACTCAGAGGCTCCTCACTCACTGGAGTAATTCGGAGGTTCCTCAGTCACTAGCAGGACTTGGAGGCTCCTTGGTCACTGGAGTAACTCGGAGGTTCCTCGGTCACTGGCAGGACTCGGAGGCTCCTTGGTCACTGGAAGGACTTGGAGGCTCCTTGGTCACTGGAGTAACTCGGAGATTCCTCGGTCACTGGCAGGACTTGGAGGTTCCTCCTCAGTCACTGGAAGGACTTGGAGGCTCCTCACTCACTGGCAGGACTCAGAGGTTCCTCAGTCACTGGCAGCACTCAGGTTCCTCAGTCACTGGCAGCACAGAGGCTCCTCAGATGCTGCAGCACTCGAAGCTCCTCAGCTGCGAGTGAGTCACAACCTGAGTGCTCTGGCACTACCCAACACTGGTGGTTATAGTTACACAAGTGGTGTCATAGTAATCATGAGTGGTGACGTCACAGGGCTCTGAGGGACACACCCAGGAGCTCTCCCTCCACAGAGACAGATCCTGTGGCACAAAGCCCACCTGGCAGTGGGCTGCACACCTCAGTGTCTGCCCAGATCCCTTGCAGGTGGTCCCTGCTGGGGTGGGGCTGTGCCAGTCACACTTGCCAGGACCTGCTCTGCAGAGCTGCTTTCCATGGTGTGTCCTGGGGCCTGGGGCTGCACCTCCCCAGAGGGAGGACTCTGCTCAGCCCTTGGTTGGACTTCAGGAGGTTCCATCAGCCCATTTCTCCAGCCTGTTGAGGTCCTTGTGGGTGCAGAGTCACCCTCTGGTGTCTCAGCAGCTCCTCCCATTGTAGGAAATTCACCAAACTTGCTGAGGGTACCCTGGGCTCCGTTATTCAGGCCACTATCAAGAAGGAAGAGGACCAGTCCCAGTACTGATGCCTGGGCTACACTGCTGATGATCAGCCTCTATCTCAGCTTCATGCTGCTGATCAACACCCTCTACTTAAAAACCAGTATCAACAGTTCAAATCACTTCCTCACAAGGCAGAGCTTATTTGCAAAGTCCTGCCTCCCCCAAGCCTCCTTCTTTCTCCAAACTCATGAGATATGTCCAGGTCATCATTTATCAGCCCCAGTGATCATCTTCCCCTTCAAATACAGCAGCTCTGGAATACAGCATAGGATCTGTTGAATCATTTGACTCTTCCGTCACTTTTCCTAAAATATACCTGGTATTTTCCCGAAAATCCCTTTATAGCACTACACACTGACACCACCTCTTGAAATCATTTTGTGCCCTCTGCAAAGAGACTGAGGTTGTGTGGCAGAGACTCTCCAGCGCCAGGCACCTCTGGGGCCCTGCTGCTGCTGCCACCATAGCCCTGCTGTGAGTGGAATGGAAGAGCCTGTGATAACAGCAGGCCACCCCAGCACAGTTATCCACCTGCAGCTGGGCAGCCTGTCACAGCTCGGTCTACCCCTGGGACTTCACCTCTCAGAATGTGGCTGTTTGTCCCACCTTTCCTGTCACATGGTTGGAATTGGCCTAGTGCCAGCTTTTTGTGGCCTTTATGTGCAGGGTGTTGGACTCTCCTTCAGCTCAAAGCCAAGCTCCCTGTTACATCTCATTAACCCTTTCTTTCTAAGTTTCCTTGTGCATCTTCCTAGTACCCTCTGCAGGTAGTTGGGCACTGTTCCCCTCCTTAGCTGTGGTGTCCCGATCACTATCTGCTTCCCCATCCCAGTCAGGACAGCTTTCCATCGTGGCAGCCCTGCAAAGGACCAGTTAATCCTCATGAAATGTCTTTTTAGCTGCCAGGCTCTACTCTCAGTTACACTGCAGATGCCTCTCCCCAGACCTGAGCAGGCACCTTGGCCACCTGAGGACACAGCTTCACCTTCCCACCATGGCCCAGCCAAGCCAAAGCGTTCACCAGTTTTTCAGTGCATCAGCCACATGATCCCTGCACACAGCAACCTTCACAGGAGGAATTAGAAACATCAGGAGTAGCTCCATCCCAGGCTATGGGAGGCAGCCCCTGGGATAAGGATGCTCTCCAGGAAGAGCTCAGGATGAGAGCAGAGGACACAGTGCCTCTGTCCAGGGCCACTGGGTGCTGCCCTGGCAGCATGGCATGGCCTCTGCTTGTTCTCAGGGTATGGCCACATTCCATCCAGAATCCATCCTGGCTCCCAGCAGGTCTCTCTGCTGCCCTTGATCAGCAGAGGAGGACAGGCCCAGTCACAAGTGGGATCTCAGAAAGTGGAACTTACTTGCAGGGGTCCCCCATCCCTGATGGGTTTGGAGACCTCACCCCTTAGTGCTGGGAGCAGGGCCAGCGGGAGAGCTCAGGGAACCCAAAATGAATTTACTGGGCCCAGTCCCAGGGCAGAAGGGGGACTGGAGCCTGGTGCAGCCCAGCAGGGGAAAGGCAGCTCAAAGGGCTTTAGCACCAGCTGTCCCTGGACATTGCTGGCTCTCAAACAAAGCCCCCACAGCTTTCCCTGTACCTTAGGCTGGCAGAGGCACCACGGGCCCTTTGGGCCAGCACATGCAGGAAAGGGCGCAACCAGGACCCCTATCGGCACTTTCCCTTCTCTTTACTGGGCTCCACAGTTCATCTTCCATGCACAAGGAGATTCCAGCCAAACGGGGATCCCTTTGACTCATCACCTCCCTGCCGTGCACACCCGGACACGCCGCTCTTGGCACCGCCCTCGGCTCCTGCCGGGCAGCACCGGAGCGCAGCCCCTGCCCGGACAGCGCAGCTGCCCGGGACAGAAGGTGGGAGAGCGGCCAACGCAAGAGCTCGCCAGAGCCGGTCCCTTTGTTCCTGCCACCCGAGTCCCTTCTGGCGGTAGCCAGCGACAATCTGGATCAAAAGTCACCTGCGGGTCCTGCCCCTGGAGCGTGCTGGCAGCAGCCGAGGCTCCTTCAGCTGCCCGAGCTCAGCTGGAGCAGCTGCTGCTGAGCTCCACAAGCCCGGCCGTGCAGAGGGAGAGTTTTATCCAAGCCCATGGGAGTCCCTACGCCTGGCAGGAGGGCACAGGCAGCTTTCCTCAGCCCAGGCTCTCCCGGTCCTGCACAGCCTGCACGCAGGGCTGTGGGTGCTGCTCAGCCAGTCCCGGGCAGGCTCCGGACCAGGCAGCTCCATCCTCCTTCCCACCCCAGCTCCCTTACACAGCTCGGGCTGCGGGCTGAGCTCCCAGGCCACGAACACAGGGGCTCTCTCCTAGAGATGCCAGGGGACAAAAGGCCAAACTCCTGCCAGAACACCCAGCTCCTTCCTCAGAGAGCAGCCTTACTTCCATCCCAAGCTCTTCCCAACACCTGAACATCTCTGGGAACAGACTCCTCCTTTCAAGCACAGCAAGAGCCCAAGGCAGCCTTGCTTCTGCCTGCCCCAGCTATCCCCAAGGAGTCAAGAGCCATGTAACAGTGACAACTCCATCAGCCACTACTCCCAACCTGTGCCTGCATGGAAGCAGAATTAAACTCTTTCAGACCAGAACAGTAATTGAATCAGTTTAATATACAGTCAGCATATTGTAAATGCACTTGAAACTTACAGTATTGCTAACAGATGTGGCCACTGAGCCCAAGACCACCTTTCTAGAAAGGCACAGAGAGGTAGGAGAGTTGGGGCATTTCCCCAGATTAGTTGCAAGTGAGAAGGTGCACATAAGACCTTCCTCCTGGAAGCACCAGATCACCAGAAACTTGTGCTCTTTGAGAGGACTGCTAATGTGCTGGGATAAGTGCAGGCACCTGGAGTGACAGCCAAAGCCTCCTGCTGACTCTTATGGCAGGAAACTCTTGCAGGCTTTTGCATATACTAAAAGAAAAAAAAAAAAAAAGAAAAAAAAAAGGGGCAGAGCAGAAAAGCCTAGCTCTGTGTGCATGAAGTGTTCTTGGTAAAGCAGGAGTGAGGGAGATGTGTGACATTGCTTTTGCCCTTGGCTGGGACAAGGACTGTTATGCGCATTGCTCTGGACACCACAACCACCCTGGAGTGAGTGAGAAGAAATGCTCCATCCTCCAGTATTGCCACCACGGTTTCTTGCACCAGCAGGGCAAGAGCAAAGCTCTGGCCAGGCCAAGCACCTGGAGCAGGGACAATGGTGTCACCAAGCATTTGGGTCATCTGCTGTGGCAGTTGAAGTGGCACCATGGTGGTGGGGGGAAGCCTGGAGACTTTTGGCTCTGCAGAAGGCACTGTTCACCAGGGTAGGTGGGTGGGTGGGTCTGGAGATGCTAATTCTCAAATTTTGCATAAGGGTTCTCTTCCTTGAACAGGCCTAGAAGAGAGAAGAGATTTGTTCAGACAGCAGCTCCCACACTGGTCACAGCCAGTAAGAAAACCAGTCCTGGGAAACAACTCTGTCATTTGAGCATCCTCAAGCCTCCCAGCTGCAGTTCTCCCAAAACACCTGCTCTTACTTGAGCAGTGCCCACAGTCAGCACTGTTTCACTCTCCCCTTCTGCACAAGTGGAGACATCCATTGGGAAGTCTGACCTGATGGCAAACTCCTCTCCCAGGCAGTCCAGTCCAGCCTGCCTAATCTTCCAGAGTGCTCCCTCTGCACACCCCTTCTGTCAGACAGGACTTACAAGCAGAGAACCCAGATCCAAATTAAATTAAAACTGTTCTTAGACTTGCTTCCCTTCTCCTGGGAGAGGAGAGACTGCAAAACAGCAAGGGTATAGGGCTGATTTTTGGGCTAACAACGAGCCATGTGCCATGCTGTTTGCTGCTTTCCCAGCTCAACACTTTTGAAGAACAGCCACAAAGGACAAGATTGCAAATTCTGGGATCAGGCTGCAGCAAGACAGCCCTGACATGGCAAGACAGGCCCAGAGCACAGCTCTTCCACAGGCAGGTACTTCCCCCACCAAGAGCTCCTTGAGGCACAGCTTTACCTGCTCTTTCTTCCCCAAAGGAGCCAGCCCATCCAGAGGCCCTGGGATCTTCTGCCTAACCTGGACCTGCAGCAGACAGCAGCTGCAGGCAGAGAAAATGTCTCTAGCTTTCCTACAGCCCCCTCAAAGCCAGAGACCACCAAGTGCAGCACACATGAGCTCAACTGCTCCACAGCCAGACACTGGCAAAGCCCCTGGAAGCCCCATTGGGCAGGCTGGAGGGACCCTCCCCTGCACAGAGCAACTGGATGTCCTCTGCTTCCTTCCAAGCTGATGCTCCCCTCAGGTAGGTCCAGACCTGGCCCAGGTCCATGGGACTAACCTGAGGGACAGTCCAGCCCCAGGAGGGAAGCTGTGCACTCCCATCCCCAGGGGACTGAGACACTGCTGCTGGCACAGAGGACCAGAGGGATTGGGGTGGGATTGGTGCTTGCTCTGTGCTTCTGCAGCTGTGGGCATTCTGATTCCTACCTGGCCTCACATCCCAGGCTGCTGGGGTGCTCACTTGGTCACCACAGGGCTACTGGAGGGCTGTGCCTGAAGGGTAACAGCAGACACAGCATGATGGTGCTGTGTCTGCCAACTTCTGCTTCTCCCCTACAGTCAAGCTCCATCAGCTTCTCCCACATGGTAAGCTTGGAGGACACATTCTGGGGAACATTATACACTTCCTCTTCTCTGCACATGAAAAATAGCCCTTGTGTGGGCTCACACACCATGACCCCAGCATCTCTACACTTATTCTGAGCCAAGAGAAGCAGGGACCATGTTTTCCCTGCTGGCCAGGTCTTATCTACAGTTGTAACCATGGCAAAGAGCACAGTTACAGAGGCTGCTTCATCTAAAGCTTAGTTTGAATCACTCATGTCAGCACTGTACCATATTTTCTTCGGATTTCATCATGCCGTGATTTCATCTCTGCTCTCCTGCAAGAAGCAAACAGAAAAGCCATGAGTCAGTAACTGGTGAAACAAAAGGGAACAACAAGAGCCAGAGCTCCTCGCTTATTCCCAACCAAGGGAGCTCTAGGCTGGCAGGTTTGCTCAGCCTCCCACCTCCTGGAGGCTCTGGGGACCACCAGAGCCCTCACAAAGCAGCCCTCGGGGAGTTGCATACACAGTCCTTGTGATGCTAC
The DNA here is from genome assembly GCA_013400575.1 of Peucedramus taeniatus. Taxonomy (NCBI): domain Eukaryota; kingdom Metazoa; phylum Chordata; class Aves; order Passeriformes; family Fringillidae; genus Peucedramus; species Peucedramus taeniatus. The sequence goes on from WBNO01016583.1 coordinate 587,951, forward strand.
ATCCACGAGTCACCCCAGCATGACGTTCATAAATGAGGCCTGTGTGTGAGCTAGGGCTGAAAAGGCCACTGACTGCATGTGTTGAGCCCCACATGCCTCCTGGCATCACATTTGATGGCAAAGACAGGAGCCAAATCATTCTGCAGCCTCAGGGCCTGTGGTACTAACTCACCTCTCCTCCTGCCGCACCCGCCTCTTCTCCCGCTCCCTGGCTGCTCTCTCGTCATCCTTGTCTGGCCTGGTAGACAGAAAAGCCCCTTAGTGCACTCAGCTCTGCAGCAGCACATGAGCTGCTCCACACAACCAGGGGATCCCCTCCCCTCGATACTTGCTTTTTGCTCTTTTTCTTACAACAGCAGCAGCAGCAGCAGACCCCCAACATGATCAGAAGTGATCCTCCCACCACGGACATTGCAATGATCAGGGCTTCAAAGTTCACTGAAGGATTTGACAAAAACATGTTTAGTACACACAGACACAGCTGCCTGGAGTTAGAATATAGGATCACAGGATCACAGGATCATTAATGTTGGGAAAGCGTTCTAAGATCATTGAGACCAACTGTTCCCCCAGCACTGCCTCCTCTTCCAGTAAACCATGTCCCCACGTGCAACAGCTCTGTGGTTTTTGAATGCTTCCAGGGATTCTGACTCAATCACTGCCCTAGGCAGCCTGTTCCACTGTCTGACCCCTCTCTGAGTGAAAAATCTTTTTCCTAATACCCAACCTAAACCTCCTCTGGTGCAACTTGAGGCCATTTCCTCTTATCCTACAGCCATTTCCTCTTGTCCTGTTTATGAACATACAACTACTGCCACCAGCAGCTTCAGTCACTGGGCTGGAGATGTGTAACCACCTGAGAAAGCAGATGGACATTGTTAGCTGTAGATATACCAAGTATTGGTACCCACAAATAAACACCAGCTGAGTACATGTCCCTGCTAACAGGAGTGCTCAGTTACTGGCTATGAAGAAAGGCAAGGACAAACGCACTCAGGTCAAATTCCTCTGGCAGAAACAGGAGCAAAGCTATCTTAATCACTAATCCAGGTAAAAAGTAACCATCAAGGGAAAAAACCCAACAACTGAAGGCTTCAGGGCTAAGGAACAACCTCTGACAGGGAGGAATTACTGTCCATGGGAGCCAGCCTCAGAAGCCATCTCTGACGAGATGAGCACTTAGAGGTGTCTGAAGTCCTTGGGCAAGAGAGAAACTGAAGCAAGATCTGTTGGGATTTATCAGCTTGGGGCCAGCAGTGCTGCTCAGGCAGCTGAAGGCCAAGTCCTGCTTCCTGCACCTGAGTGCCATGTCTCTCCAGGGCTGGGGGGATCTGCTTGCCCACACACAGAACAAATCCTGCTGGAACATGGTGACGCAGCAGCCGTGAGCCCTGGTCCCTGCTTACCCTACTCAGCTTCTGCAGTAATGGCAGTAGAGACGTCAGCCAAAACTGACACATCTAGATGCCAAGGATTTCAGGCAACAACAAAGAGGAGTTTCCTCCAAGTGTGATTCAGGCTGTTCAAAGACTTGTACCTGTGGAAATATTTGTTTAGGTGCCATATTGTACACAATAGCCAGGTTACAGAAATCTCAGTGCACCTGAACCTGCTCAGAGCACTTTTGAAGGTCATTTAGTCCAACTCCCTGCTATAGGCAGGGACATCTTACACCAGACCAGGCAGCTCACAGTCCCATCCAACCTGACCTTGAATCTTTCCAGGGATGGCTCATTCACTATCTCTCTGGGCAACCTGTGCCAGAGCCTCATCCTCATTGTAAGAACTTCTTCATTTTATCTGTTCTAAATAGATCCTCTTTTAGGTACTCCAGCCTGAGCTGACTTCACCACTGAAATTGTTTTCAAAGTCTGCAGCAGCGTCAGTGCTTCCGAAACGCTTTTGGGGTTTCAGGATGAGCCTGGGGTTCAGCTTCCCCATTCCCACACAGAGAGGTCTGTGGCAGAGCACCAGGCACTCCTCCAGCTGATGACAGAGGCTAAGTCACACACACCAAAAATGCACGTAAGAGCTAATCTCCCACAGGCTAATCTCCTCTACAGCAAGTTTTGCAAGCTAAGGAATGTGTTCTTCTATAATGAAACCTTTTGTGAAGCTACTCATATCAAAACTAGTATTTCAAGGTCTTACAGAAGTTTCAGAAAAGCACACCACAGGGCTCACAAAGAGGAGATTCTTCCTCCACAAGCATAAGAGCAGCTTGAACTCTTGTGGGCAGACAGAGAGCCCAGCCTCAAGCACAAAAGATGACAGGCAATGGCAATTCAGCTCCAGGCTCCTCATCAAGGGGATGGGTGAGAGCAACCAGGCCCCAGCTTGCTTCCTTCCTGCTCCAGCCCCCAAAAGCTGGCTCCTGTCTGAGCATGAACATGCACTAAGCTTGGTCTAAATATGGCACCAATCTCTCCAGAAATTCTTCAGAAAACAGAGCAGCAGGGAGGAGAGGCAGCTGCCCACCAGAAAAAGCTCCCAGAGGAGACCTGCATGTGCAGGGGTAGTTTTAGAAAAGGTTTCTTCTCAGGTGGGTAAGAGCTGAGCAGGACTACAGTACACTCAGCACTAGAAGCACACACAGGTTCCCAGAGAAGTCACCACACCTCTGGTTCCAGGAGCCCACTTGGGACAGCAGCCACGTGAAGAGCCAGAAGTGGTGCACAGAGTGATGTGTCAGAGCAGAGATGATCTGGGATTCAGACACCAGGAAGGGCTGCACAGGCCCACAGAGAACTTTCCACTCCTGTTCCCAGGCGCTAGCCACGTCTGGAGCCTCCATCACACCAAAGCATAAGGGATGTATTTTGGAGTTGCTAAATCCTCACGGGTCCTACTTGCCAGAAGGCAGGGAACTGCTCATACTCTGCTTTCCCACCCACACTTCAGGAAGTTTGCAGAACCTTGACTGCCTTCAGCCTGTCATTGCTACACTGGCAGAGAGATGGGGAGGCAGAGGAACCTCCCACAGCAGCAAGCACTCACACAGTCACCACCCCAGGCTGGCACTTACCCCAGCAGACTCCCCAGCGCGCAGAGCGCAGCTCACACAGGTCGGCCGGGGGAAGGATTCTTCGGACGGGGTACTCCATGCACGTCCTGCTGCTGGCACACCACAGGCACTAGGACACAGGAACCAGGCAGCACAGCGTTACTGGTGCACTGCCAGTGACCCACGCTCTGCTTTGGCAGCCACAGCACAGGGCCACCTCTGCTGGCTCATGAGAACCAGATAGCACCCAGCAGCAACAGGGTGCTCAGGAGTCAGCACAGATCACACCAGGAGAGGAGGGAAAAGGGGAGTGTAGAGTTCTAGAGCAAGTAAAGATGCTGAGAACCCTTCTCCTGGCTTAGAATTGTAGACTATCCTGAGCTGGAAGGGACTCATAAGGATCATTGCGCCAACTACTGGCCCTGCCCAGGACAGCCTTAAGAATCCCACCATTAAGAACACAAATCCTTTATGTTTACTTTTGGGATAAGAAGAAAGCCTTTGAGACAAAGCACTCTACACACACAAAACTGATGAGCAGGAGAGGTGTGCGTGTGCCCAGCCACTACCAGACCATCTGCAGAGCTTTGCACGCTCCTCTCGTGATGGCTCCAACCCCCAACCCCAGCGTTTAGCAGGGTTTGGTCAGACTGGTTCTGGCTACATCAGCTGCAAGATCTGACTCAAGTTCAAGTTTGCTGATATCTGTGATAAGGCAGCGGGGACTGGCAGGACACCAGTACACATCCTGCACCCACCCAGTGCCATGGCACAACTGGTGGAGGGGAACTTGACCAGCCAGCCCAGCCCACTCAGTCCCTTCTCCAAGCACATCACCCACCCATGAGGAAGCAGCTCAGCAATTCCATTACTCTCATCAAAAAGCACACAGTAAAACCCACCCAGTTTCTAGCAACCTCCTTCCAGAGCACCAGAGAGGAATTGCCCTCTCACCCTCACAGGTGGGTGGAATTTGCAGCACGTCTGGGACAAGGGCAGAGGACCAGCCCTGCTTTCCAGGAAGGAAACTTTTTCAGGCATGGTGACAGGTTGGGAGTCTCACTGCTGCTACTCACAGTGACATTTTTCAGGCACTCTTCACAGCTCCTGTTCGTATACTGGCGACAATCTGCAGGAAGGAGAAAAGACACCTCAAGATTTTAAAGAGCTTCAGTGGTTTAAAACTCTGGGCTCCTCCAAGCCTGCTCCTACCCACCACTGGAGCAGCACCAGTGCATTCTGCTGCTGCAAGAGCCATGAGCTTCAGCACGTGCTCCGTGTCACGGTGGGAGGCCCAAATACAAATGAAAGTTCATCTACCTTGACAAAGCCCTAAGCTGTGAGTTCCTCTCTCGGGTTTTGTTTCCCTAAAAGCCTGAGCATCTGCTATAGCAGTAAGGCAGCCAGGGGACACAGCTAGAGCCAGTCTGGAGGGACTCTGAGGACGAGGGCAAGCAGTGGGTAGGTGATACAGTCCTGTAGCACCAGATGATGGAGCAGCTCAAGCAATCAAGGCCCAGACACAGAAGTTGCTGCCAGGAGAAGCAGAGGAACACACAGGGACACACAGAGCTACAGATCCTGCAGGAGGCCTTCTGCTGCACATGAGGGCCGTACTCTACCCCAGCCACTTCATCCAAATCTTCCTTCAGCAGGACACAGTCCAGGCAATGGGAGCAGCCAAAATCTGTGCTCATGTTCAGAACCTGTTTTCACCCTCATGCGGCAGGGGAAGACCCCAGTTTTATAGACACAGGTGGCTCTCAGGACCAGAGCCACCATGGATGATGGCATCCCATCCCAAAGGATGCATCCAGCTGGGCAGGGGAATGGATAAAGCCTGAACCTGAACACAGGACAAGCTGGCCCAGCCCTCATTCTGAGCTTTGGACACGCTCCCAGCAGTGCTCCTGGAAAATGTCTTCCTACAGGATATTCATCTGTAATTCGTTGGTGTGCTCCCCCAGATCTTCAGAAAGGGTAGTTTGCCAAACCCTCAAGAATGAGCCATTTAAAACTGACTCCTGCTTAAGAGTCTAAGCAGCAGCCTGTTTGACAGTGGTTTAAAAGGAAAACTCAAATCAATTTGCCTGACCACTCACTGCTGGATGAAGGATCACTGCTTTGCTGTGTCGTAATCAGGAAAAAATCAATCCCAGAGGTGCTTGTTTTCCACTCTCACAATCAGCAAAGCTGGATTTTCTCCCTCCAGCTGGCAGGAACCCTCAGCTATGACCCACTGTCAACAGTCACATGCTCTGCATAGCCTTCCAAACAACTGGGCAATTGATTAACATAGCTCAGATAAGGGTGTTTACACACCAGAGAGGCTGAGATTGCAGATTTTAAACACTCTGAAGCTGCATCTTCCCCATTTCTTCAACTGAGGCTGGAAAAGCACAGCAGCGCCTGTGCTGCCCCAGGACTGCTCTTACCAGGAGTCACAAAACACTCTCCCACACCACAGGAGGCCAGTGGTGGGCAAAAGTACAACCTGTGGTTTTAACTGGGCTTTGCTATCCCCTCTCCTAGCATCCCTAGCTGGGGATCATCCTCCAAGTCATTAAGTCAAAGGCACCCACTTACAGCTATTTGGGAATGGGCTGCCTTGAGGACACCACAGCCCTTCAGGATTTGGTTTGTCCTAATGCCCCATCTCAGGTGACCAGACAGCTCACATGGCATGGCACAGGAAGCACCGCACTCCTCAGGGACAGAGACAGGACAGCAGCTCTTGCTGTGCTAGAAGCCACCTGGGGAATGCTTTTGAGAGCTGGCTACAGGACGAGTGAAGTGAATGGAGAACAACTCCTAGCATGGAAGAGGGGGCAGACTTCTTAGACACTCTGAAGGCACTCATCCCCAGCCTTTCCTACAGCTTCTTCTCCACCTGGTGCAGCCCCTGTGGGGGCTGTGCTCCATCCCCACACACTAAGGAGGAGCAGCTGGACACCCATCCATACCCAACAACACCCATCTTCTTGCTCCAATGAGGCTGCCCCAGCCCTCTCCCTTACCCCCCAAAGGGCCATCAGCAGGAGCCTGGCTGCCTCGTGACTGCTCCCTGGCCAGGGAAGGTAAGTAACTCCATCACCTGAGCTGTTATCATCACTAAATCATGGAATCATTAAATGATCTGGGTAGGAAGGGCTTTAAGCCCACCTTGTCCCACCCCCTTGCCATGGGTAAGGTCACTTTCCACTATCCCAGGTTGCTCCAAGCCCGTCCTTGGACCCTTCCAGGGATGGGGCAGCCACAGCTGCTCTGGGCATGGATGTTCCATTGGAGTAGAAGCCGGAAAGGCGGCGAGCAAAGCCCCACTTCCAGCACCCACTCAACTTTCCCGAACTCGAAGGGACACACCAGGCCGCACCGGCTCCCACCCTGCGGAACTGCCAGAGGGGGACAGGGCCTTCCCTCCCAGCTCTCACTGCCCATTCTCAGCGGCCGCAGCGCCCTGACCAGTGGCCACCCGCACCCGCTGGGTGCCGGCCTGCTTCCCGCACCGGACATCCCACAGAAACGGGCTCCAAAGCAACCGCCCGGCCGGGGTTTGGAGGTGCTGTGTGAGCAGCGCCGGCCGCGGTCACCGCTTACCTCCGGCCACGTCCTGCGCGGCGACGGCGGCGGGCAGCAGGGCCAGGGCCAGGGCGCAGAGCCGGAGCGCCGGG
>WBNO01016583.1:594756-608246 GCA_013400575.1 Peucedramus taeniatus
AGCTGCCGTGGGTAGGGAGACCCCCGGGGCTGCCGGAGTCTAACGGGACCCTGCCGGCCCCGCGGCCGCCCGCAGGAAGGGGCCAGACCCCCAAGAGAACCGGCCTTTCCACAAGCTCCCCGGTTAATCTTCCCCGGACACCCACCCCAAGGGATCCCGCACCGGTTCATCGGTCTTTACAGCACGGAAGCACGTTAATGGTAAAATACATATTCTCATGACACACCGCGATGTGATGAGGTAGTGGAGTTTTATTGAAGACTTTGGTATTGTTCGTGCTGAAGGAAAACAAACAGCCCGGCCCTGGAGAAAAGGACTTTGCTTTTGGGAGGTTTAGAGCAGTCCCTGAGGGATAAAGAACAGCTTTATCCCTGGGATGGCCAAGGTACCACAGCATCCCAGGCTCTGAGAGCCTCCCAGCCTGGTGCGGTGTCACAGGTCAGGCACTGCAGCCAGAGGGACTCAAGGACACCTGGATCCATGGACAAGCAGAAACAGCTTTGGCTTTGCTGGGTTTTACTGTGACTGGAGATCTGTCAGTGTGGCTGTCAGTGCTCAATTTGTGCTGTACCCCAGCATGTGATGGATGTAAGAATCTCATAAAAAACCCCACCTGGGTGCCCTGATTTGGCTGGAACATCTCACACCCATGAATAAATATACACTTGTCATTCCAAGCTTTGCATCCCAACCTGGCACCTTGGTCAGCACGGGCCAGGCATGAGTTTTGTGACATACAGCGTGCTAGGAGCTCCCTCCTGGACAAAGCTAAACACCCCTGGCCTCACACCCATGTGTTTCAAAATTGAAGATATGAGAAGCCACATCAATATAAACAAAGATTTTCACATGCCGTAGGTCAAGAGTGAACTGGGCGCTCCCCTGGCACCCCCAGATGCCCCCCTCGAGGTGCAGGCAGGAGCAGGCAGCCTGGCACAGGCAGTGGGATGGAGAGATGTGAGTTACCCTGGTACTGGCACTGTGGCCAGAGCCTCCCTTGGGTTTAGGTTGAGGGACTAAGCACTGCACGGGTGTTTCTCTGTGGGAAAGCTGGCTGGGTTTTGGAGGGCAGGTGGGGGTGAGGGGTGCTGAGAAGGTACCCCTGGGGGTGGGAGGCAGCTCTGCAGAGAAAAGTGTGGGTGTCAGGCAAGAGCTCTGGCTTGGAGAGTCACTGACACCTCAGCATGGAAGCAGCTCAGGGAGAAAGAAGAAAATATTTTAGATTGCCCTAAACAAAATGAAGAAGACAACTAATATTTTTCAGCAAAACCCCGAAGAAAGCAATGCCATAGCTTGAACAAACAGCGACACTGGCCACCCCTGCTGCTGCCAGCTGCATCGTGGAGCTCATCATCCATCTGCTCAGAAAGCTTTGCTCTCCCTGCCGTGTTCTTGGTGTCCTTGAGAGCCAGATGGACTGGCTGCCGGTGACAGAGGTCCTGCAGGCTGGGAGCATAAGTGGCCAAAGGCGCTGGGTCGGCTGAAGCACGGGATGTGGGAGCTGAAGCACGGGATGCGGGGGCTGAGCCTGGGATGTGCGTGACACAGAGGTGCGTTCCTTCCTCCGCCACAGGCGAGCGCTCTGCTGCCAGCAGCCGTCTCCTGCCTGTGGTTCAGATTTTGGCAGCTGCTCAGAAGAAACACGGGGCTCTTCACGTGTGATGGGGACTTGGGCTGTCAAAGACATGGGACCTGTGCATTTGCTGCTCCAAAAGCAGCTGGTGCTTGAAGCTGGGCAGGCACTAATATTCACCCTGGTGTTCGCTGGTGCAGGGGAGTCTCCCTGGAGCCCCCTCTGAGAGGGGCTGAGCAGTGCCCTGACACCAGAGTCACTGCCGGATGGTTTAGGAAACAGGAGGAAGCATCAACCAAACCATTTCTGTTTGCAAAGCACTTCATTTCTTTGTCCTGGGTCTATCCCTGAAGCGACACCTGGACTACAAATCATCCCGGTGGCACGGGCAGGGACCCAGGCAGCAGGAGCAGGCAAGGAGCTGACAGGAAAGTCAGGGGAGACCAGAACGCCACTGATCCCAGTGGCCTTTCCTCTCCCTCTCCTTATTTGTCTCTGAAGGGGATTTTCAAACCCTTCAAGATGGCCTCAAGTGGTTTCCAAGGCGACGGTGCTAGAGTCATCACTGCCATGGAAACCCTCTCTTTGGCATCATATAAATATTTCCCTTGAAGGAGGCTGGATGAGTGGGCGAAGCACTATTTTCTAGCACTCCCTGGCTGCAACAGGACAACCTCCAGGAGATGGGAGGGAGCTTGGGAGGTTAAAATTAGCTTGCCATGCTGGCCAGCAATGGAAAGAGGTGATTGCTGATGTTTCAGCCCAAAACCTGGGGTTATTTGTGTCAGCGGGATCCAAATGAAAAGGATTTACTCTGTAGGGAGACAAAAATGAGGAAAAAAAAAATAAAAACAAACAAAAAAGCAGAGGGGGGGAAAGTAAGGTTGAAAACTTGTGCTTTTTTGCTGTTCTTCAGAAAAACTTCTTAAAGTTTTCCCTTTAATGCCAGTCCCACATCCTCTTGGGTCAGTGCAGGCAGATGGGTGTCTTGGAGTACTTCACCCTCTCCTGGGAACATATTCAAGGCCGAGATGTTTTGCTTTGCTTTTAATTGCCTCCTTTCTGTCTCATCAACTCACCAACACCTTCACACGAGCACAGGGAGAGGTGTCTGCCTGCAGCCCTGAGCATAGGCAGTGGGACAGGTAACCCCAAAACACCCTCTGGTGCTGTGGTGTCCCCACACCACAGGGACTCCCTACAGGACCATTGGTCCTGCCATGGGCTGCAGCCCAGCAGCCCCTCCACCCCTGCCCACCCAGGGCTGTGCTCAGCCCTAGGGCACAGCTCTGGAGAGGCCGCTGGCATTCCCAGTGCCCTGCACAGCCGGGACACCAGCCCAGCACGTGGCAGTCCCGCTGTCACCCACCATGCCAGCTCTCAGCAGCCACCAGCCAGCATGGATTTCTGAGCTGCCTTGGGAGCTCCCAGAGTGGAGGAGCCGGTGTTTTCATAAACAGAGACGTCTGCCTTCATCACTGGGGCCAAGCTCCGAGCAGGGCGGGGGTGCCAGCAGAGAGACGAGGCTCCGCAGAGGGCGTCTCTGCCCGGGCTGGCGTAAACACCTCCTGTCCCCGAGCAGATGGCTCCTCTCACATCCCCGCCCCAGGCAGATACCAAAGGGCTTTCCTGACAAATGAAGCGCCGCCGCACACGGGCCCGGAGCGCTTCTGGCTTTCCTGGAAGAAGGGGATGCTCCCTCCTTGCTGGACTGGCCAGGCTATTTTTAGACCTGCATAGCAACCAGAGGATGGGAGACACGGTGTCCCCCTGCTGCTCTCTCACCTGCTGGCGCCTGGCCTTTGGCAGGGGATGAGTGCGGGGTCCTGCTGGGCTGGAGGATAGGGGGTCCAACCCATGACCCCCCAGCACCACCCCAAAAAGTCTCCCAGGAGGCAGAGAGCTGCTCCAAGACTCACTTGCTCTCCCCGCTCCGGAAGGTGCTGCCAAGGAAATCTGGACACCAGCAAGGTCAGGCCCTGGCACCTGTTTTCCTCTTTCTCCCTTTAGAAAAAAAAAAAAAAACCCACCCTAAATCCAGAGCAAACAATTAAAATGTTCCAGCTGCTGGCTCAGAGCAGCGATCCCAGATAAAACCCCAAGGATCTGCCAGCTAAAAATAGCCTGAGCCCCATAAATTAAACAAAAGCTTTTTGCTGGGCTCTTGGAAAGCCCGTTCCAGTGCAGTTTTCTCTATGTAAGGTATAACTCTAACAGTATTTGTTATTATTAGCCCTACCTCCCCTGTGTCACCGACCTTCCCAGCACCATTGTTTAGGAACAGGAATTCTACAGAGCCAGACTTTTTCCTCCTGGCAGCTCCTCTGCTAGAGTGGGATCCCACATCAGCCACTTTTTTGTCTTTTTATATTACTTTAAACCTTTTTTTTTTTCACTTTTGGGCAACTGATTATTTGATACTAAGACATCCTATGTTTTGTAGGGCCACCCTCATTTAAGGCCTGTCTCAGACATCTGCTTAATTTTTATCCCTATCAGCTGTCCTGGGAGTTGTGGACCCTTAAATAAATTCCTGCTTGGAATGCAAAGGTATTGGGCAGCCCTTGGCAGATACTGTGCAAGCCAACATGCATGTAGGGGCTTGTCTCACCTCCTTTCTGTCATCAAGCCTATTAACAATATTTTCTCTTATTATATTTTATATGTGTGTGATGTTAGCCAATGACTTACAGCTTTCTGGGAGTTTTCTCCTCCAAACCTTTAAAGAGCTTCCAGCATCCCGCTGCCTCAAGCACACATGGCCAGCTCATGAGGATGAGGTCTCTCCAATTCCCCTCCAATGCTTTTTCCCAGCACTCCATGCCGGGTGTGAGTAGCACATCCAACACCTGCTTTCCCATCCCAGATATTTAGGCTTTGTTGCTTTTTCTCTGGGCTTTTGCAAAAGTATTTCACTTCCTGCACCCAGAGAAGCTGCATCCCAAAGCCACTGAGATCCATTGCTGCATCCTGGTGCTGGGCTTCGATTTTTTTGCTTCACTTGCCAGTAGTTCTATGGCTGAGTAATCCAGCCCACATCTCCAAAAGGTGTGAGCAGGGCTGGCAGCTCAGAAAATCCACAGCGCCTTTTCCAAGTGAAAGCACCATCTCCTTGCTGAGTTTTTCTCAGCTTTCCATCCCTGCTGACTCCCAGCAGCAGGACTGGCTCTTCTAAAAACACCCAGCAAAGCTTCTCCTTGCTGAGCTGTGTGTGAGTTTCCACAGGTGCCACCCACTTGTCTTGTCCCATGTCATCATGGGCCCCAAATTTTTTGGCTGCCTGCAATGTTTTTTAGGCTGACAGACCTTTCTGGGCAGGGTGTGAGGAAGAGGACACCTCACCTGGTTCCTGCCCAAGGACTGGAGACAGCCTGAGTGTTCTGCACCCACATCTGCTCCACCCTCAGGACCATTCAAGGGTGTGCAGGAGGAAGGGTGATGTTCCCATCCCCCTGTGTCCTTGGGTTTGTAACTGTGTTTGTAAACATGCCTCTACCTGCCCCCTCAGCGGGGCACAAAAAAACTCTCAACACTCTATTTTAAGTGAACTCAAACCAAAAAAAAAAAAAAAAAAAAAAAAAAAAAAAAAAAGAAAAGTCAACTCTGAGGCTGTCATGTCTATATTTAGTTGGAACTTTTCTGTCCAGGATTCAGACTCTATTTGGAAACCCTGTGCCTTGGCATGCAGCCAAGCATCTCAGTTTTATACAGTAATCCCTCAGCATATGGCAAACGTTTCTCTTCTCTGGGTGACTGCAGCAGCAGCAGCCTGGCATGGAGGGGTTTAAGCTGAACCCAAGATAAGCTGTCTGGCTGAGGATCCCATTGTAGTCCCAGAAAGTCTTTTAACAGCAATGTCTTTTTGGAAAAAAAATCACTCAGGGTGCCCCCTACCCCAGGAGGGCATTTTTGGGGTGCAGGCTTTGGGACAGTTCTACTGGCTGCTGGTCTGGGGTGACAGGGATGAAGATGTGGGACATGACAAGTCACATCCCCAGGTCTCCCTGCTGGTTCAGCTGTCAAGGTGGGAAACAGCTTCTGGCTTATTTTGCCTCTCTCTCCACTGAAAATGTAATAAAAATTCCCATCCATTATTCTGAGATTTCACATGCCAGAACTTCTGGAATTGACACAAATATTGCCCAGTGCATGGTATATTTCCCAGTATGTGTTTGTCCCAGATGGTATTTCAGTGTCAACAATTTTGTCCTGACAGTTTGCAGGTGTCTGACGGATGTACGGGAAAGCAGCATCCTCGTGAACCTTGGTCTTGGTCCTGCTCCTCTCCTCTCCTCTCCTCTCCTCTCCTCTCTTTCAGATTAAACAAGTCTTGTGACAGCACCTCTCATGAAAACTCGAGAAACCTCTCATGAAGGTAATGGAGAGTTAAACTTGCAGGTTCCCAAGTGCCATGCACACTTCCCCACTCCGTGGCAGCTGTGGGACAGGGAGAGGCAGAAGCCAGAGGAGAAAAGGTGATCACACAGTTATTTATACAGCCCTTCCAAATATTTGAGGCTCGTGACACGCATGATGATGTATAACAAAAATATCTCCTTCAAAAACCTTCCAAGTTAAATCCCACATCCATATTTTAATTCAGGAGTTCAAGGGATTTAAGGAAGTGTATACTTACAGCGATTCTTATCACTGGCAGTGAGGAGCTCTCCAGCCACCCTCACAGGCAGTGGGGCAGGGCTGGGGACAGATCTGCAACCCAGCACCACGGCTCTGGGGAAGGGGAGCCTCAGTGGGGACAACAGGCTGGACCACCTGTGGGAAAGGGGAAGGAACATCCCATCTGTGGGGATGCACAGGATCAGCACTGTTGCCTCATTTCTCTTTACAGGGAAAAGCAAGGCACAACTTTTTCCCAAGGATTTACTGGGAAAGGCAGTGAGAAACCTCAGAGGAGAGAAAACAATTCTTATCTCGGTTACTACTCCTGTTTTGCATATGTGGAAAGTGTTGGGAAAATTGTTTACCTGAAAGTGATTTGTTAATAAGACACCAGTGATAGTTGTTTGGAATTATTGGCCAATTAGGGCCAGGCTGTGTTGAGACTCTAGAAAAAATCATGAGTTTTCATTATTATCCTTTTAATGTTCTTTAGTATTCTTTAGTATCTCTATCTCTTTAATATAGTATAGTATAACACAATTTAATATAGTTTAATAGAGAAATTCTTCAGCCTTCTGAATCTTAGAGTCAGATACCAATCATTCTCTCTGGCCAGGGATCACCATTCTACAATATCAGCACCTTTGATTTGGGGACCCCCCTATCCCAGCAGAGGGGAGACTCTCACTGTCCCCCACAGCCTGGTGCTCCACGCTGCTCAACATAATAGGGTTTCTGATGGAGTTAGTTTAATTTTGCTCACTCAAGAGAGGCCAAATCATCTGAGGGAGTGCTGCGAGCTCTGCAGGGCCCAGGAGCTGGGGATGGCACCAAACATTCCCTGGGCAGGCCTGTCATGGCAAAGCTCAGTTCACACCAACGTGCCATGCTGGGACCACGTGCTCCATCCCAAGGCACCCATCTAAAGGTCCCTTCCCCTGCCTCGGGGACCCCCATGGACACTGTGGTGTTTGCTTCCCCTTGATCCCACAAGATATCCCCAGCTCTGGTGGGAAAATCTTCAGGAGAGGTGGCAGAGCAGGTTCCTGCATGCCCAAATGTCTGCCGCAGCTGAGCCAAGCTTTGCAGAGCGTTTCCAACACCCACCAGCGTGTTCTCTACAGCCCTGTGATTCATCGATAGCCACTTGACTCAGCTCTACCCTTTCATCATGCCTGAATGTGGCATTTCCCAAATCACATGGGCTTTTTCTGCTGCTATTCCACACCTACAGGCCCAGCTGCTCCCTCCCAGACACACTCTGTGTGGTGCCCTCTGCCCGGTGACACGTGCTGCCCCGAGATGACACCGGCATTTGTCACAGCAGATTTTATCCCCATGGTCTCCCCACAATCCTTCTTCCCACAGACAGGGATTTCCTTCTCACAGTTATTGTTCCATGCAGCTGCCTGTGTCCCTTGGGGTGCAGCAATGCACGCAAGAAGGATGGAGATATGGATAAAGGCTGGTGGAAAACCTGTTCAGTCTTTTGATTAAGGATCCAGGATCCATGTGCACATTCCCAGGTAAGAGAGTGGTGGGAACCAGGTACATCACCAGAAGTGACCCAGAGCTGGATCAACACATCCCAAAAGATGCAACGAGTTTCCCAGGAGCTCTGTGCTGCAGTGAGGATTTTTGTTTCAATCGTGATTTTCTCGCTCTCACCCTGGGATGTTGGAGCTCCTGGTGCCAAATGCTGCCCCAGCGTGTTTATTAGTGCTGATTGTAAAACCTTGGCAGTAGCACTCACAATCAGGTCTGCAGAAATCCTGCTGGATCCGCTGCCTTCCAGACAGATGGGCCTTATTAAGAGGTGTCACACCACTAACAACATCTGACAGCTCCTGTGCTCCCTTCCCTGCTCTTCTCCTCACAATCTGCGAGCGAGGCAGCAGCCAGAGACGGAGACACCAGGCAGGATCCCTCTGTTCCCACGCCTGCCCCGAGGGCACAGAGCTGGGGCTCTGCCTTTGCATGGATTCCTGTGCCCCAAATTTGCTCCATGCTCTTCCCTTGCCCTCCTCCTCCCACCTCCCTTCTCATGATGGAGGCACCCAGCTGCACCCATGGGTGTGCAGTGAGGTGTCGCCCCACCCCACGTCTGCTTGAAGCTGCAGATGGTGCATCAGTATCTCTGTACAAGAGGGGGTTTTCCATACATTTTGTCACATCTGGGATTTTTTTTCACTAGGCTAAAAGAACCTGGTGCTCTCTGCCAATGGGTTCTGATGTGATGCTGTGACACTATCTTGTTCTGAGCTGGTGCATTGTCTCTGTGCCCATCTCAAGTCTAGAAGAGGCCACAAAGTTGGTTGGAGGGATGGAATCCCTCTCCTATGAGGAAATGGTGGGGATTGTTCATTCTGAGGCAAAGAAGGCTCCAGGGGGACCTTATTGTGGCTTTTCAGTGTGGTAATCACATATCCTCTGAACAGAGAGAGACATAGTTCTCCCAGGATTTTCCTGGGAAGCTGTGAGAAAGCTCAGAGAATGAATTAAAACAATTCTTATCTCAATCTCTACACCTGGCAGGCAATCTCTGTTTGTCAAAGATGTTTACAAGAAGTTGTCCCTTCTTGACCAACAGGTGAGAGAAGATTCCTAAAGGCCAAGCAGGTCTTAGATCCACCATTGTTTCTATAAAACTGTGGGTTTCTAATAATAAAGTGTCTTTTCATGACTTCTGATGAGGGAGTCTCTGTGTCACCTTTGGCTGTCCCCAAGACCCCTTTGGTGACATTTCAGTACCTTAAGGGTCTCCAAGAGATCTGGAAAGGGACTTTGGACAAGGACAGAGCTAGGTGGTAGAACAAGGCAGAATTTACACTGACAGAGGGCAGGGTTAGACTGGATTTGGGGAAGTAATTCTTCCCTGTGAGGATGGTGAGGCCCTGGCACAGGTTGCCAAGAGAAGATATGGATGCCCCCTCCCTGGAAGTGTTTCAGGCCAGTTTAGATGGGGCTTGGAGCAACCTGGGATAGTGGAAGGTGTGTCCATCTATAGATGTTGGAACTGGATGACTTTTAAGCTCTCCTCAAACCCCAACCATTCAGCGATTCTGTAATTCTATGATCAACTTCTACTGGCTCAAGGTCACCCGAGGAGAAATAGGGCAGGGGCGGAATTTAAAGCACCCATGGGTGCTCTGACTTGCCCCATAACACTGCTCTCAGTCCCCCAGCTCCCTCCCTCCTGGGTTTCCCCAGCTTGTACTGAGTTCCTGGGCTCAGAGGTAGCCATGGCTCTCAAGGCTCCATGCTCTCAGCACAGAGTTCTCCTCCAGCCTCGGGAAGATTTCATCGAAATCCCTGACTCACACCATCCTCCCCTGACAGCAGGCTGGTTCTGCAATTGGAGCTGGGCTTGGGCACGAGCCACACAGCCCTGGAGAGCTGCTGCTGGCACTGCTATGGATGTTCCCTCTGACTGTGCTGCTGCAACTCTCTCTTGCTTCCTGTCAGCCCCATGGTTTCCCAAATCAGAATTATTTCACCCTCCAGGAAGCTGTCCTGCCTAGAAGTCACCCATGCAGGCTGTTCTCCAGATGCAGGGGCAGGGATGGAGTCAGCTGGCATTCAGCAGCCAAGTTGTTGTTTCCCCTGTGATGCTCAGCACCCCGAGGCTTGGGAAAAGCCTGCTGGGGTGACACCAAGTTCTTTGGGAAAATCCACAATGGTGAAAGAGCAAGTGGCTGCCCTGCCCTGCCACGGGCTCATCTCCCTGCCTGCAGGAGCCCCACACAATGCCCAGGGGCACCCACATCACCATGACTGGCAGCTGGGAAGGGGCCAGCTCGGCCACGTTGGCATCTCCTGGCTCTTCAGTCAGGTCCCTCTCAGGGGACATCCCATCCCTGCGGTGTTTTCTAATTTCCAACCTAATCTACCTCTCTCCAGGCTCACTGAGACTTAATATAAAACTGGCAACCACCCATGAGCTCATCCTTCTCCCAGGGAGCAGAACTGTGCTGAGCAGAACTGTACAAAAAATCATCCTGGAGATTTCTTCTGGTTTTATGGGGTTTTTATCACCTTTCCTGCGGTCACTGAGAAATAACTGGGCTGTGAAGGGCTTCCCAAGCAGCTGTTTGTCTTTGGAGCAAGAGCTGGGACTGGGGGAGCCTGGGCTCATTTTAATTTTATCTTGACTGCAGTGCTCATTGCTCTGCAGTTCCCATTTGTAATCACACGTTCAGTAAAATAATCAAGTTATAATTGCTTGGGATTCCTTCTCTCCTACGTCAGAGCCCAGGAGGGGAAGCAGTGCTACAACTGAGTCAGCAGCCAGCCTTGGCTTTGCCTTGGGCCAACATTTCAAGAGAAAATTAACCACAGTTAAACCAAGAAGAGAGCTGATAAAAATCACCCAAATCTGTCCAGGTGATAAAAAGACATTTTTAACCTCTCCTTTTCTTGTCATACTGAAAAAAAGCATCTTCTTCTCTGTGAGTGCCCCCAAAATAAGGCTGGATCAGTGTCCATCCTTTGCAGGGCAATCCCCTCTGTGGGAACCTGTGTGCCCAGGGTGATCAGGGAAGGCTCAGCCCCTTCTCTGCTGGTCCCTGCTGGGTTTGGGCTCTGCCAGGGGCAACTAGTGAGAAAGAAGAAATCACTGAGTGTCAGAACAAGGAATCAGAAGTGACTCAGGTTTAAGAAGAACGATTTTTGCCAGGCAAAATGTAATGGCTTTTTTGGACAGGGCTAGAAAACGGGGCTGCAGCTCTCATTAACCCTCCCCTTGCCTTAATCTGGAGAGTGAGGCTTGGACAGACCTGGCCTTGAGGCACTGGCCTTGGCAGAGGTGTTGTGCCAAGAGGCACCTGCAGACACACCTGGGGAGTGTTTGGTGGGTGGTGGGTCATCCCACCAATGGGATGAGCAGAGAGAATATTGGGAAGCTGTCAGGGACCAGGGAGGCTTTACAAATCCCCAGGGTGGCACCCCCATTCTGGCACCTTGTCCTTTCTGCTTCTCCAAACTGGGCTTTTCCTCCTCCATGTGCAGAGGCAGCACTCAGAGGCTTTCCAGCTCCTGCCAGCCCCTCTGGCCCATGGTCACTGCCACCCCAGCTAAGGGATCCTGCTTCTCCCTCAGGTGTGGAGCACCATGGACTGCATGGTCAGGGCTTTCAGACTCTGATATCAGGGTTAAGTAGGGCTCCTCCTCCCAAAGCTGACCCTGGTGTCCCACTAAGGGAACCAATCTGGGGGGTGAATCTGCTGCTTCAGCCCTCTTAGGGACTGGGAGTGTGTCAGGACACAGCATACAGATCTGCAAGAGAGACATATCATCACCAGGGCTTGTGCCTAACCATAATCATTTGCTCTTTCTACCCTTTTAATTTACTAATTAATCCCTGGAAGGGATACTTACTGGGATGCAGGGAAAGAATTAAACTCTTATCTAGCAGTGCTGAGAATTTCACCAATAGCCTCGGCAGAGCATCAGCAAAGTCAAGGCAGAGCAGAGGAGTCCAGCATGTCACTGGGCCAACAGCTTTTCATGACTGAGCTGGCCACTCTGCCTGGAAAAAATATTCATTTCCCACTCCTGCAGGGCCATTCCAATGGCTGGAAAACCTGTGAGAGCTCCTGGTTGTCTGGAAAACCCTGGGAGACTGCTGCTGGCTGGAAATGATGGCAGGAGGTAATGATGCATCCTGAGTGTTGCTCCTGTGAGGGCTGGGATCAGCCCTGAGCTGGAAAGGCATCATCTGGTGTGAGTTTTCTTTTGGGAAAAGGGCTCTGTGTCTACCAGCTGAGCCCTTGCAGGAGGAATTTCACCAGCTTGGGCCAGGTCTCTTCCTGCCCAGCCCACAGACCATATGCCCTGGCACCCTGGATGCAGACAGCAATGGGTGTCTGGCCAGGAGACTTCTTCATCCTCATCCTCCTCCTCCTCTCACCCATGTGTTTGATAATTTGCTGCCTCCATGCAATAGCTGATAATGATAAAACTCATTTATTATGCGTTTCCTACCCTGTCTCCCCCATGGATGCTGGGCTTTCCCTGCATCCCACCAGCCCTGCACGGTGCCCTGAGGCCCCATATCTCCATCCTCATCCTGGTCCCCAACCCAATCCCCATCCCTGGCATGGAGAAATAAGGCAGACAGGATGAGGACAGGGCTGGGACACTCAGGGGAGAGGAGATGCCGCTGCTCCGGCTCGGGGCTGACACAGGTTACAGCTTCTGAGGGAGGTGGTTGGCATGGATGGGAGGAGGGAGCTCAGGGTCCCTTCCCACTTCTCCGAAATGTGAGACTTCTCTGTGCTTCGGCACAGCCCATCATCAGAGACCAATTAGCTCTTTGAAGGGATGCTCCTCCTCCCCAGGCACAGATGACAAGTGCCACCATCAAAAGTTAATGGTTAAACTCAGAGGTCTTTTCCCACTTAAATTATTCCATGATCCTGTCTCCCCTAAAACTGGTGTGGCTCTGGAGACTCCATCACTCTCAGCATCCCACCCATCGCTCTGGGGTCCCAGCCAGAAGAGGGGGAGGGAAAGTGGGTCTGGGGCCGGAGACATCCCCCATGTAGAGCAGGAACATCATCCAGGACTGGCTCACAGTGAACAGAGTGAACAGCTATGGCTGTGGAACCTGCTCCTGTTTCTCTCAAGAAAGTTCAGTCCCAGCTGTCAGTCCCCTTCTCCTGCTTTTTTTGAAGTTGGAGAACTACGTGCATGGAACACGTCTCTAATTAATATAAATATAGCGAAACATAAATAATAGACATGCCTGAAATAGTGTCACTCCCAAGCAGGCAGGCAGACGCGTCATGGAAAGAAAATAAAAATGCTTTTTATCTGTTTTGGCATTTTTTGTTTGTTTGTTTTCCGTGGTTTGTTCTGTTCCTGAGGAAAGAGCAACCTTTGCCATGGGTGAAACTGTTTGAAAGTGAGAGATCGAGGTGTAGGGGGAGGGAAGGCCCGAGGAAGAGTGAAATGGGGACCGGGATGGGGACAGGGATGGAGATGGGGGACAAGGATGGGATGAAGACATGGATGGGGACAGGGATGGCGGCATTAGAGGGGATTAGGACATGAACGAGAATGAAGATGGGGACATGGGAGAGGACGGGGACAAGGACGGGGTTAGGGCTGGGGATGGAGATAGGCACGGCGACTACGACGGGGAGCGTCGGGGCTGCGGGGCAGTGTCATCGGGAAGTGGGGGAAACCCTGCCGCTGTGGGGAGGTGGGAATTCATCACAGACGAGTTTCATCGTGGAAACACGTCTCCCGCCGCCCCCGCAGCCGGCTGCTCCCGCCCCGGTGCTTCCCGGCGCTG
>WBNO01016583.1:608472-635806 GCA_013400575.1 Peucedramus taeniatus
GGGATCACCCCTTTCAGTCGTGGGTAAAGCCCCCGCTCCGCGCGGGATCCCCCACCCCACGCGGGAGCGGCTCGGCAGCGCGCTCGGTCCCCGTGTGCTGCCCTCGGAGTCCGCGAGCCTCCCCCGGGCCAGCCCTGACCCCCTTCCCCAGCGGTTCGTGGAGCGCTGAAGGAGCGGGGCAGCGCTGGGTTGGGGAATTGGGGTTCCCTGGCGTGGGGCTCCGCTCCTGAGAAAAGCTTCCCGAAGGGTGGAGAGAGGACAGGATACCCTTGTCCGCAGGGTGAGGAGGATGGCAACCAGCCCCTAAAGCAGCCTAGGGGGCTACACCGCCCTATACCGCCCTACACCACCCTACACTGCCCCACACCACCCTACAGCACCTTCACTGGTGTCTCAGCGTGTGCTGGATCTCAGCCTGGCTATAAAACCACCCTTCCTTTGGCTGGGCAGAAGAACAGCCCAATCCAGCTGTTCCTGTGTGTTGCCAGGCTGGAAAAGCTCGTTAGTGTCTTTCTAGTTAAGTAAAAATTGCCGGGGCCGTTGGCTTTGGAAGACGGGAGGGCTGAGGAGGTGCTGGTGTGGCTGGCCCGTGGAAGGGGGCTGGATGTGACTTGTTCTGCAGGTTGTGTTGTGGGATGAAAGGGGAGAAGGCATTTCAAAGCTACCAGGAAGCAGCGTTATCCACACAAGGTGTGGTTATAACCCATGGGACTCGTGGCCAGAGGATTCCTGCAGGGAGAGAGAGCCAGGGCTTCCTGACAGGTTTGTAGGTGTCCTGAAGTCCTAAGCTTATATGTGCAAGGTGATGGAGGTGGGATCCTGGGGAGGATCCCAGTCCTTAGGCTGCAGGCCCAGCATTTGCTTCCCTGTCTGGTGTGGGAAAGGGCTTTTCTGTGAGACAGGGTCTGGTTTGACTGGGACCTACAGGGGCGATGGCAAGGGGAAGGCTCTTGCTCTGAAGGTATCCTAGCTCAGATCCAGTCTGCTCCGAATTTAGCCAGCAAAACTACTCTCTAAAAATCCAGCAGTAGTCAGCCAGGAAGTTGTTGGTGTCTCTGGGGTATGAGCTGAGCTGTCCTGGCCCTGGTGGGTGGGCGAGTTCCAAGGGAGGCTGTGCTGTGTCCCCGCTGTCACAAGGTTGAGCCAAGCTCTCCCAGCACCCAGCTGGGAGCTGGTACAGCCACAGCCCAGCTCTGGGACTGGAGGACAGGCTACGGCCACCCACCTCTCCCTGTGTCACTGTGGGGGAGAGCAGAGATGCTCCAGGCACCCCTGCCAGCCACGAGGGTGCTCAGTCTCCAAAGCAAAGCTGGTGTGAGGTACCTGGACAGTGTGCCTTGATCTGTGTGGGTGTTGGTCAAAGGGTCAGGGGAATGTGTAGGCAGCAACAGGTTTGGAGAATGGAAAAAGCCGATCCTGAGTGTCCTCTTGGGCTGGCAAAATGCAGAAAAGCACCTTCTCCTGCCGCTGCAGAAAATAGTTTGAGCGTGACTTGGTTGGGGTTTGTTTGCTGCAGTGGGACAGGAGGGATTTATACTCCACCCACCGCCTCAGGGGCCTCTCCCCATCCAACACAAAAATAGGCTGATCTTTCCAAAAGATGGTGGGGGAGGCCTGGAAAATGCCATTCCTGCAGGGACCTGCCATGCTTCTGCCCCAGGAGATGTGGCATGTGACTGTGGCTTCTGCAGGCCCGGGCAGGGAGGCAGGGACGAGCCCAGCATCCCACTGCTGCCAGGAGCCACAGCCTCTGCACGTGTGTGTGAGCTCAGCAGGAGTGGTGCCTCCTCGTGCCATCTCCTGCAGCTCAAGGAGGCGATGCTTTTCCTCCCAAAGGGCATCTGGAGCAGAAATCTCCTGTGGGGCAGGTGCTGCAGCTCCATCCACACATTCCTGTGAAGCCGATTAATGGGAGGCTGGAGGCTCTGCCAGCACCTGGGAGCTGCCAGCCCATTGTCTCTGGTTCTGTGCCCCAGTGTGGGCAGAGTTAGGTCCCCATCAGTGGCTGTGGTGCTGGGGGACCAGGGGGGTGGCAGTGGAACGAGGCCTCCCAATCCCACGGTGGCCCCCAGAGCACTGTGCTGTGGGATGGAGGAGCTGGGCATCCACAGCAGCACTGGGCAGCCAGCACCTGGGGGCTGCTGAAGAGGCTCCAGACAGGGATGTCTGGCTGGAAAATCAGCTCCTCTGCCATCCCATTGCTGCTCCTGGGATTCCCCATCCCTGAATACCGGAGGTGCCCACGGACAGCCCTTTCCTAGGGACATGGACGTGTTCCACTGCCTGTGGCTTGGTCCTGCCGCATGTCCAGACTCCACTTCCCATTGGGAGCTGGCCCGTGGCTGACTCCCTGCTGGCATTTCCCTTGTTGATGTATTTCAGGCCCTACATGGCTCCCACGGAGCTGCACCCATGGATACTCCCAACAGCACCTCTTTCATCACTGGAGCTGGCGGGGTGTTCCACGCAGCTCCCCAAGAGCTCCAGAGCTGCTGATTGCCCCAGGAAGGTTTGGGAGGCCCCAGGGTCCCCCTGTCCATCCTCCCCCACCCCGAGCCGTGCCAGGCTGGTGCCCACGGAGCAGGGAGGGGGAGAGGGGCCGTGCCCGGTGAGCGCCTCCAGGCAGGGTAATCCGGTGTTATTTGTAACACTAGTAGGGAGCTATTTTTAGCGAGAGGCAAATTTGATTTAATAGAACATAATTTGCCGCTGACAATTCAGAGGGCGGCCAAACGAGGAGCAGATGGATTCCTGAGGAGGCTTTTTCCTGCCCTTCCTGAAATCCGAGGCTGACGTGCCAGGAGTGGCATTTGTTATTCCAGCAATTGCTAGGGGGAAGCCCCTTGGGATGGCCCAATTAGCTCTGCTTTGCTTTCCTTCTGGGGCTTTGTGCTGCCCTGTCACCCGTCACCCACCATTAAAAGAAGACGGGGATATTTTTGCTGCCCTCAGTGCCCCTGAACTCCTCCAGGGAGCTGGAGCCAGTCAGGTTCCCCCCTTTGCCTTTTCTTCTAGCTAGTTCTGCACTCAGCCTCTTATTGGGTAAGTTTAGGATAAAAAAGAGGTTCTGATCAAATCAAACTGCTTGTGTGCCAGGAAACATGAAGTCTGTGTGCGTTCCTGGGCATTCCTTACAGACTGAGTTCTTCTGGACCAGCCTCAGAGGTACTTTGGGACAAACCCATCATCCAGCATAGGAGCAAACAGCATGCTCTTGCTTGTGCTTTCATCAAGATCCCCACAAAACCACTGCCAGTGTGGCAAGACATTGAGTTGTTCTTCCCAATGCCACTGTTGTGTCCAGCCTGTCCCCAGCTGGTGGCACTGGGGACAAAGAGCTGCCAGGATGAGCTGGGCTAGTCACAAGCTGAAGGCAGGTTGCCATGGGGCTGCAGGGCCCCAGTGCAGGTGGGAAGGTGAGATTTTCCCCAGGATTGTGTTATCCCACCAGGAGTGCTCCAGAGCAGAGCAGTGAGGGCACTGCTCCCTGTCCTGGGACAGCCATTGCTCAATCCCTGGGCAGGAACCCTAGAATCCCTAGGTCCCCAAGCCCCACAGCCCTCCAGGCAGCCTCAGAAGCAGCCAAGAAATCCCAGGCCATGGAGGGGTGGAACAAGAGCCCAGTGACTTTGTCCTCCTGGGAGGAAAGGACAGGACAGGACTGAGGAGGGTTGTGGCATTGAACTCTGGGCAATGCATAGCCAGGGTTTGGTGGGCTCCTCTCTGTGGCAGATGCTCAGCCCTGGAGGGGTCACCATCCTCCCCATAGCCCCAAAGAGGGTTTGCTCCTTCCTCTGCCAACACCAACTTTGCCCCTGGGACCATCTCTTGCCCTGGAGCATTTTCAGCAGCTGAATGTAGAGCCAAAATAGCATTAGTACAGAATAGTGGGCAAAGTCCTGAGGATGGGGGGTTAAGTGACTGCTCCTGGTGCACCCCCATATGTGAATGTCCCTAGGGACTCTCTGGGGTTGGTGTGGTAGTGGGACCTGATGGCTCCCCAAAATTACTTGTTCACCTTAATCAAAGGTGTTTTTCTGTGAATGGGAAGGTGCGGCCAGATGGGAGATGTGGGAGCTCCTCAAGCATCATCCCAAGTCCTGTGATCTTTCCCAGCTCATCCTTGCTCTGCTTTCTCCAGCTTAGGCTGGTGGAAACTGAGACCCAACATTTAGCAGGGAAGCAGCCCTAAAATGGAGATTAAAATCCTTGGAGAGCAACCACCTCCTCCAAATGCTGCCCTTTGCCTGATGACCAATTTGGTTAAATGAAAAAGACTAAAAAACTTTGAAACCTCTAAATGGGTGGGCTGGAGAGGGCCCTTTGATCAGGGTTTTTCTGTGGCACAGGTTTTTCCCTTCATCCAGTTTTGAGTGTAGATTTTCATTTACAATGATTCTCTAGAAGTAAACACCAGCTTCAAATGTGCAGGAGTAAGCTGGAAGTTTCTACTCTCTTATATTCCCTGCCTCCAATTTTTGCATCTTCTTCAAATAATCGTGCCCATCCTTCTGCTCCCCATGCTGGGTTCCCCTGTGAAATTCTGGGGATGACAGGTTCCTTTCCCTTGGACCTCTGTCAGCCACATCCTCTGGCCACTGAGAGCTGTGGGTGGCACCAGGCTGGCTCCATGGCAGAGGAGCTTCCCCAGGGGCACCAAGCCCTGAGGATGCTCTCACAGCCAGGTGCTCTGTGCTCCTCCTTGTGCTCCCCCTCGTTTCACAGCAGCCCACACACTCTGCTCCCTGTTCCATGGGAGATCCCCCACATCTGCAGTGGGGCAGAGCACCCTGGGCTGCAGGCAGAGGTGTGTGTGCAGTATCCCTCTCTGCATCTCCCCTTTCCAAGCTTCACACTACTGAAGGTGACTGTCCCCAGGGACAGCAGGACCCCGTCTCTGCCTCCAGCTGACCCCCTCCTCTCTCTCTGTGCGTCCCCTCCAGGCAGAAAGCTGCTGACCAGGTGCCCTGCAGCTCTGGGGCTGGCTTCTCACAGGCTCAGCAGGATGATGCCAGCAGTGCCAGAGCCGCCCGCGCCCCTCGCCGTGCCGATGTGACCGAGCGCTGTGTGGCACCCGTGGCACCGAGGCTGGCACAGACGCAGCGGCCGCTGGCCCCTGCCGTGTCCCTGGTGCCCAAAGATGAGCGATGCCATGTGGATCTCGCTCAGCCCCACCGAGTTTGCCCAGCTCCAGCAGTACACAGACTGTGAGTACCCTGGGATGAGAAGAGCGGGTTGGATGAGCTGAAAAGTCCCGTTGATCTGTGCTGGACTGCTGTCCTACCTTTCCTTAGTGTCCTCCTGCAAAACTAGGTGATTAGTTAGATTTTTGGGAAAGTCCCTGACCCCTCACCCTGGCTGGCTGGGATGCCTGTGCCTGCCTGGCCGGGAGGATTGAGCTGAGCTTTGGGCACGGACACGTGAGCTCGGCTCAGTCCGTCTGAAGGCGGCCGGCTCCCACGTTCCTCGGCACAGTGAAATGCCAACCAGGAAAGCAGACTGGCTTTTCCCAAACACACGGAGCTGCTCCACAGCCTGCTTTGGGCTGCCAGCCCTCTGCGGTAATTTTCCTTAGTGCTTCTGCAGAAGGACGCTCTGCTGCGGCTCCTGCTGAGGAGAGGAGATCTGCAGCAGCACCAAAGGGATCCTGGAGCTGGGAGAAGCTGGAGACAGAGCCTGGGTGAAGCCCAGGGCTCCAAAAGCAGCTCCTCGAGGTCCTGCCTGCCAGAGAGCTGCAGTGTGGGTGTGCTGTTTACAGCTGTTGGTGGAGAAGGAGTGCAGCTCGTGCAGGTGCTGAGAGCAGGGCAGGGTAGGGCAGGAAAGCCACAGGATGAAGGGAGAAGGGGTGTAAAATCACAAGGGTGTTGCTTTGCAGAATTGGCATGACCCTGGGGTGAGCAGGCTGGATGGGAGCCGACTGAGAGCCAAAGGGGACACGGTGAGCTCTCTGAGGCTGTCCTTGGGGACGCTGTACATCAAAAGGGTGAGGCTGGGGACAAGTTCCTCATGTTCCCCAGTGGGGCCGTGCTCCTGCCCACCAGCCAGAGACTCAGGCAGGGCTGAGGTGTGTGTGCAGTATCCCTCTCTGCATCTCATTCTGCCTCTCTGGAGGACGATGGGCTTTGCTTTCCTGAATCCCAGACCATAAAACACCATCTGTAACGCTGGACTCAGAACACTGATGGTGTCTTAGTTTCATTAACCAAAGTGTGACCAGCAAGGCTGCAGCAGGGGCAGCTGCCTTCTCCCCTGTAAGATGGCTCAGCACTGGGCTGGGAAAGGGGATTTGGGGGTCTGAGGAGGAGGAGAGCCAGGATCCCTCTCCTTGAGTGCCCCTGACGTCCCAGACAGCTGTGGTGCAGTGCCAAGTTCTGGCCCCAGCAGAGGGCTGGGGGGATCAGAGCCAGCTCAGCCCCCACATTGAGAGAGGATTTCCCAGTAATTAACAAGGCTGGTGTGTCTGAGAACCTTTTAAATGCACGTGCCCAGAGATGTGTGTGAAGGTGAGGGCTGAATGTTCACTCACCTTGATCTTTTTCCCACTTTTCCCTTTTTTCTCTATTTTGAAGTGATGAATGTCCCTCCAGACATTCCAGCCTTAAGGACATTCAGGCAGGGAAAGTCTTTACTGCTTGTGTGGAAGTTTGCATGGACCAGTCCAGTGACAGGACAAGAAGGAATGGCCACAAGCTACACTAGGAGAGGTTCAGATTGGATATTCAGGAAAATTTCTTCCCCAAAAGGGTGGTCAAGCACTGAAACAGGCTGTCCAGGGCAGTGGTGAAGTCACCATCCCTGGAGGTGTTTAAAAGCCATGGAGATGTGAAACATTTCTATCTTAGTGGTGAACACAGTTGTGCTGGTTAATGGTTGAACTTAGAGGGCCTTTCCAACCTAAATGATTTGGTGATGCTATGAATACAGTTCTATTTCTCCCTCCTGGAGATACCAGTGGGCAGCCCAAGGCAGCCTCTGGGATGAGTGGCCCTGCCAAGGGGTGCCAGCAGCCACGGTCAGGGGGCAGGGACATGCAGGGTGTGCTTAGCACACCAGAGCAGCTGGGAGTGGAGTGTCCACGCCTTCCTTGCTTTGCTCTGGGTCTGTGTTTATTTTCATACTGCTAAGAGGAAGTTCTCTGTATATGTAAAGCTCCCAGGCTGGCTTTCCATATCTGCCCTGCCCTCTGAAGGTGGAAGGGGAAGCAGGGCAGGGGTGGCCTCTTCCAGGCACGGAAGGATCCAGAAACTGCACATCCAGCAGATAAACCCCTCTGCACCACCCTGCTGGTGGATGACAGAGGCAGCCCAGCGGGGCCATGTTCAGCACAGTGCATTTGTCTCCCCAGACTCCACCAAGAAGCTCAAGGATGTTCTGGAGGAGTTCAATGGGGATGGTGTCCTCTCGAGGTACAACCCTGAACAGGTATGGCCCTGTCCCACCCGTGTGTCCCCTGGCTGGCAGCTCCCAGCCCCCTGCAGCTCCCCCAGCCCAGTTCCCCCAGCTGGGAGCAGCCAGGAGAAGGCAGGGCTGGCTGCTGGCCCCCAGCTCTCCCCATGGTTTTGCTCCCAGGATTTGATTCCCTGGCCATCCCCGGACCGTGCATGGCCATCCCACCCCACCCTGCTGAGAGCTTTTAGGGGCATTGCCTTGCCAGGCAGAATCTGGGAGGGATTTACTCGCCCCCTAAAAGCAAATGACTTGGCCAGCATGGGGATGGGACAGCTCTGTGCCCTTTCACTCCCCTCCAAAGAAGGCTGGGATTATTTTTTCCAAGCGGTGCTTTCAGAGGAACCTGTTAGTGTGTCAGCAGGACAGAGCTTCCGTGGGGCTGTAATCACTAGAATCAAGGCAAAATGAGAAAAATCAGTGGGCTGAATATGCAAGGAGGGGCACAAATGTACCTTGTTATTCCAGGGCACCACAGGACCCTCATTCCAGCTGGGGCCACAAAAGCCATTGAGAAGTCATCGTCCTCACACAATGGCAATGCCCAGCAGGGAAGGAGTGGGCACAGACTCCTCAGGAGGAGGATAGTCCCCATGGGGCTGGGGCTGGGCTGGAAAGTCCCACTGCTCTGCCCTTTCCTGCCACTCCCCCAGCTCCTGCCCTGGCTGCTGTCCCTGCTGCCAGCACTGCTCACCTGGCTCAGCCATGCTGGCACTGGGTATTTCTGGCCCTCTGCCTCTGGGTCCCTTTAGGTCACCTCCAGCCACTGGGATTTGGGAAGGGTTTGCAGCGGTTTTGGGGAGGGCTCTGCAGCTGATGTGCCCCGTGAGGGGGGCCCAGGGCATGCAGCCCCACTGGCAGCTCTGCACCCCCATGGAGGCCTGGGCCACCTCCATCCTCCTCCTCTGTCTCCTCCTCCTCTGTCTGCTCCCAGCCCATCGACTACGAGGGCTTCTGCCTCTTCATGAAGACCTACCTGGAGGCCGATGTGCCCGAGGAGCTTTGCCAGCACCTCTTCACTTCCTTCAAGCGTAAGATCTGCCAAACCTCCCCCGAGAGCCAGCAGCAGAGCCCTGGAGTGTCCCAGCACAGCACCCTCGGTGAGCCAGCCCTGCCACCCAGCCGGGCACCGCGGCACGCTGGGCTTGCTGCCACACTGCCCACGGGAGTGCAGCCTGGGGGGTGGCACCTGAAGGGGTGGCACCTGAAGGGGGTGACAAATAGACAACCCTATCTGTTAGATGGGTTGCCAAGGCCCTGTGCTGCTCCAGGGAGGGATTTCTCCAGGATGCAATGGCACCTGTCCTTTCCTGTGCACATTCAGAGCCCAAGTGACTCTGTCAGCACCTCTGTGCAGGCTGAGGTGGCCTGAGCCTCTGCCACAGGTACTGGTGCAAGCAGCCACTCTGCACTCAGCTGTACCCAGAGCATGCTGTGTGTGCCAGGCACCCAACTCTGCCTCCCCCAGCCCTTCCCGGGTGGATTCGTGGCTCGTGGAGACATCTGCTGAAAGGACTATAAATTGCAAAGGGAAAGGGAGAACATCCCCCAGCTCTGGCTGGTGATGGAGGAGCACATCCTCCCTGCCTGTTCTGAGCACTGTGGTGTCTGTCACCCAGGGATGTGGGCACTGCTGGGGGCTGCTGGGCCAGCCAGGTACCTGTGGTGCCCCTCAGAGAGCCCTGGGGCTGGGATTCCAGGGCAGAGAGGCGTGGGGCTAGCAGAGAGGACCCAGGGCGAGCACCCAGCATCAGTTCCTGAAGGAAGGGGCAGGGACACCCTGGTGTCACACTGCCTTTGGGCGTGTCTGCTTGCAGGGATCAATGGGAAAACCCTTCGAAGTGCTCTGGGACGACACACTCCTGAGCCCAAGGGCTGCCACAGCAACACAGCTGAGCCACAGCCAGCATCCCTCACCCCAGCATCGATCCCCAGTGCCTCCCCCAGCTGGTCCAGATCATCCTCCCAGAAATCCACCACTGGCACCACTTCTGCTCACAACTCCTCGGGCTCTTCCAAGATCTCCTCCGTGTCTCTGCTCAGCCCTCAGTCACCAGGTGAGCTTGGCTGGGGCTCCACAGGGGGACAGGGGCAGTGACAAGCCCTCCCCAGTTTCTGGTTGAGTCCCCAGCATGGTGGCAGTGACCTCCCAAACTCACTGGGTTCCTGGCATCTTGACACCTTTGCTTGGCAAATTTAAACTCCAGATCCCATCTCAGAGCCCCCTTCAGTCGATGTCTTAATTACTTGGCAGCATCTTGTAGGGAGGGGAAAATGGGCCAGTGAGTCACAGCTGCCCCTTGCCCCAGCCCCTGAGGAAGGGCCCCTCTGCCAGGAGCATCCCTCCTGCTGTTGGCACGGGCATCAGTGAACGTGGGCTGTCCTGGCACCCTGGCAAGCTGCCTTGCTGCCCACTGAGCTTCCCCCTCCTTCTGGGTGGATGCTTGTGCCCATCAGGACACGTTTCCAGGGGCTCCAGCTGCCCGTCCTGCCCATAGCTGCAGTGATGGAGGTGTGGCAGTCTGCACCCCGAGGACTGAGTGGCACTGCCCAGCCCTGAGCCTGTGATGGCACTGGCCCCACATCTGCTCCGTGCCCCCAGAACTGCCACAGCACCCAGCCCCAAGGGCCCTTTTTATCCCCATTCCTGTGTCCCCTCTGTGTCCCAGCCCTGTCCCCGTGGTGTCACTCAGTCCCACGCCAAATGGGTGCCTCCTGCAGAGTTCCCATGTCCCACCTGGTGACAATTCCTGGTCCAGTGTCATCCCTGTGTGTGGCCTCTCTCCCTGCCCACAGGCACGAGGAGCGTGGAGAAGAGGTTGCCCTTCAGCCTGAGGAAAGGCTCCAGCTCCCTGAAGGCCACCCCTCCTCCTCCTCCCACCCCAGTGGCCCAGGTGGTCCACCTGAAGGACATTGTCTGCTACCTGTCCCTGCTGGAGAGGGGACGAGCAGAGGACAAGCTGGAGTGTGAGTGTCACCCTGGGGTCACACTGTGTGCAGGGGGACCAGTGGCTCAGGGTGTCACCTGCAGGGGGTTTGCCCGAGGACAAGTGCAGGGCTGGCTGCTCCTGTCCACTTGGGAAAGCCACTCAGCATCCCCTTCTGCTCCTGCCTGTGTCTTTACTGCTTGTGTGGAAGTTTGCATGGACCAGTTCAGTGACAGGACAAGAAGGAATGGCCACAAGCTATAACTTGGGGAGGTTCAGATTGGATATTCAGGAAAATTTCTTCCCCAAAAGGGTGGTCAAGCACTGAAACAGGCTGTCCAGGGCAGTGGTGAAGTCACCATCCCTGGAGGTGTTTAAAAGCCATGGAGATGTGGGACATTTCTATCCTAGTGGTGAACACAGTTGTGCTGGTTAATGGTTGAACTTAGAGGGCCTTTCCAACCTAACTGATTTGGTGATTCTATGAATACAGTTCTATTTCTCCCTCCTGGAGATACCAGTGGGCAGCCCAAGGCAGCCTCTGGGATGAGTGGCCCTGCCAAGGGGTGCCAGCAGCCACGGTCACGGGGCAGGGACATGCAGGGTGTGCTTAGCACAGTGTCTGCCAAAGGGGCCTTGGTGCTCCACAGCCCTGGGGTCACATCTCACCCTGGCTGTGCCAGCACGGTGCTGCTCCCACCCTGAAGCTCCAGCAGCCTGGGTGCCCCGGGGCTGGGCTCTGACTCTCAGCAGCTTCTCTCTTCCCTCCAGTTATGTTTCGCCTCTACGACACCGATGGAAATGGCCTTCTGGACAGCTCGGTGAGCCTTCCCTTGGGACACAGAGCAGGGGCTGCTCAGGGGGCTGGAAATGTGCAGGACACTGTTGGGGTGCCCACTGCCCTCCTGAGCTGCTCCAAAAAGGGACAGGGATAAGGGAGGGGAGGAGGAAAGCAGCAGCTGGACTGCAGAGCTGGGGATCACATGGCAGCTCTGCTGCTTCCAGCAGGAGCTAGGAAAAAATCCACCCACAAGAATTGTAACACTACATCAGGTCATGGTATTTCAGGGAAGAAAAAAACCATGCCCAGCTCCTTCTCCTGTGATGGTTTTTCTTTGTTCTTTGGGTATCACCTTTGAAACCTGTTGCAAATAAAATCTGTTTTATCAGAACAGTTCTTCCCGTTGAAAACCCATTACAGATTTTCTTGCAGGTTTTCAGGGCAGAAGGCCCTGAAAAAAGAAGGAGCACCCATTGGGGACTGGGGTGTTGCTGCCCCTCCTGTGTAGGTGGGGACTGGAGCAGCCTTGGGCATGTGGGGATGTCGACCTTGGGGGCTTGGGGCTGGTCACTCTGCTCATGCCTGGAGCCATCCCTAACCCTGGGCACCTCTTTGTGCTTAGGAGCTGGATCGGATCATCAACCAGATGGTGCACGTGGCCGAGTACCTGGAGTGGGACTCCACTGAGCTGAAGCCTGTGAGTGCTGGGGATGGAGGCAGCAGGGGCAGCTGCAGGGGCTCTCAGCCAGAGCCCTGGGTGACATCACTGTGTCACCACATCTTGTCCCCTCCTCCAGATCTTGAAGGCTATGATGGAGGAGATCGATTACAACCACGATGGGACAGTGACACTGGAGGAGTGGATCCGGGGTGGCATGACCACCATCCCCCTGCTGGTCCTCCTGGGGATGGAGACGGTGAGTGTCCCTGCAGACACCTGGTCCAGCCTACCCCCAGCAAGAGACCACACGCTCACACAGCACCACACAACCCCACACTGGCCCCCAGCCCCTGATGACATCCCTACCTTGCCCCCTTTACCCCCCAAATCTTTCCAAGTTCATTTTTGAGCTGCTGTGCCCAAGCAGGCTGGGCTTGCTCCTTGCTATCACTCACTCCGGTTTGATGAACATTTAATCAAAACCTAAAATGAGTACCTAAAATGCAAACTGGGGCTTAAAGAGCAAAAGTGGGGTTGTTGGGACCCCCTTTATTTATCTGTCTTGTTTTTTCATCCTTTTGCCCTTCATTTCTTTCAAGAGCATCCCTGGCTATCAGGGAATAATTTGCAAGGAAAGATGGCTTTTCTCATGGTGCTCATGGTTCCCCTGGAGAGGTGGGGTGGGGAACAGGCTTTCTGGCAGAAAAATCAAGAAGGCAGGGAATTTTAACTGGCTCCTGCAAAGCACTCATGCCTGGCCCCAGAAGAAAGGGCCCCATGGTGACGGTGGCATCATGGCCCCAAATGTGAATTCACCTTCCTGTCAGCTGCCAAGATCTTCCCTGTGGCTGAGCTGTGCCAAGGGTCCGTGGGAGCTGGAGCTGGACGTGCCCAGGGGGATGCAGTGGCAGGGATGCTCTGGGGAATGCACCAAGAGAGAAGGGGAATAGGGGGAGCCCATGATTCTGCTGGGAGCAGTCTCCCAGAAATGCCATGGGGTTTTTAGGGGATGAAAAGTTGATAAAAAAGACAGGCTGAGGGCGCTGGGACTCTTGGCAGCAGGGGAGTGACCTCCACCCTCCACTCTCCTGCCCTGCAGAACGTGAAGGATGATGGGCAGCATGCCTGGAGGCTGAAGCACTTCAAGAAACCTGCCTACTGCAACTTCTGCCGCACCATGCTGCTGGGGGTGCGCAAGCAGGGCCTCTGCTGCTCCTGTGAGTCCTGCATCCTTGCCAGATCTTTGCACTCCCAGACTGGTGGCTCCTGCCACACCCAGTGGTGCCCTAGGGAGGGAGGACTGGTCCCTGTTAGTGCTCAGCCCCATGGCTGCTGCAGGCTGAGATGGGAGTGATGCTGACCACCTTCTTGGTGGCACTTGGTGTTAGTGGTGCCCTGGTGGTGTTGGGGTAACAGCTGGACTCGAGGGTGTTACAGGGCTTTTCAAACCTAAATGATTCTGTGGCTCTATGATTTTTCTCTCTCACCAGTCTGCAAGTACACGGTCCACGAGAGGTGTGTGTCCAAAGACATTGCTTCCTGCATCAGCACCTACGTTAAATCCAAGAAAAACACAAGTGTGAGTAGGCAGCTGGTGCATTTCTGAGCCAGTGGCTGTCCTGGCCCCTTGGTGTCCTGCTTCCCCACAGCTTCTTCCCCTGGGTTTCACCCTTCACATCCTGGGCAGCAGCTCATGGGCATTCCCAGCATGCAAAGCCTTGCAGGATGCACCCCATCCCTGGTCCCCAGATACCCACACAACCCCCAGCTCCAGAATTTACCTTGGCTCTGGAAGGGGCTGGATTGGATCAGCAGCATCCCTGCAGGACAAGCTTTCACAATCCTGATGGACACCCTTAGCAGGAGGGAGGTGCCTGTGGGTCAGTGGGTGCTGTTCCACATTGTCCCCGTGCCTTGCAGGTGATGCAGCACACCTGGATCGAGGGCAATTCACCTGCCAAGTGTGACAGATGTCACAAGAGCATCAAGTGCTACCAGGGCATCACTGGCCTGCACTGCGTCTGGTGCCAAATCACAGTGAGTACCCAGGGCTGGGGCACACCCCCAGTGCCTGCATGGCCAGCTCTGGGCTCCTGGGCAGGGGAGGGCAGGTGTCCTCTGCTCCACATCCCTTCCTCCCACCCCTCCAGCTCCACAACAAGTGTGCCTCCCATGTGAAGCCAGAGTGTGACGGGGGCCCGCTGCGGGACCACATCTTGCTCCCATCCTACATCTGCCCAGTTGTCCTGGTAAGTGCCCCCCTTGTCCTGGTAAGGTCCCCCCCATCCTCGCTGCCAGTGATAGGGACCCAGCAGGGCACTGCTGAGGCTGATCTGCCTGCCCTGGCTGCTGGCACTGCCTCTTGGGCAGCGTGGGCACCCACGGCTCGGTTCCCCAAAGGACAGGCAGTCCCACTGCCGACGCTCCGAGAGCGACTCCCCTGCCAGCACCAGCCCCGAGGACAGCCAGGGCTTCAAGTTCAACTCCACCACAGTGGATGGGCAGGGGCTGCAGGTGGGTTCCTGCACCGGGCTGCAGGTGAGCTCTGCCACTGAACTCAACAGTTCAGGAATTCACAGCTCTGCGTTTCCTGCCCTCCAGATCAGCCCTCAGCCCGGGACACACCCACTCCTCGTGTTTGTGAACCCCAAGAGTGGAGGAAGGCAAGGGGAGCGGTAGGTGGGGACCAGCCTGGGAACAGCTTTGCCGTGGGCTGGGGCTGCTGGTTCCTGGGGCATCACTCCTGGTATGGAATCACCTTCGTGGCATCCCTCACGTCTCGCTCTCCCCAGGGTCCTCCGGAAGTTTCAC
This sequence comes from Peucedramus taeniatus, assembly GCA_013400575.1. Taxonomy (NCBI): domain Eukaryota; kingdom Metazoa; phylum Chordata; class Aves; order Passeriformes; family Fringillidae; genus Peucedramus; species Peucedramus taeniatus. The sequence continues at coordinate 623,099 of WBNO01016583.1, forward strand.
TACCTGCTCAACCCACGCCAAGTGTACAACCTGGACCGTGGCGGGCCCACGCCAGGGTATGGAGGTGCTGCAGGTGATCCTCTGCCCCCTCCCACGGGCCCTGCTCTCCCACATCACCCCTTGTCTCTCCTGGCTTTCTCCAGGCTGAACTTCTTTCGGGACACCCCAGATTTCCGTGTGCTGGCCTGCGGAGGGGACGGCACCGTGGGTTGGATCCTGGACTGCATAGGTGAGCGAGGCACAGCTGTGTTCCTGCACAGCACCATCCACCTGCATCCTTGGTGATCTGCCACAGATCCCCGAAATTCCCCCAGGGAAAGTGGGGGGGTGATCCTGCCAGCAGCATCATTCCAGGCTGCTGGCTGAGCAGGGACATGGAGAGGGACAGGGAATGAGCCTTGTCAGCCCCAAACTTCTCTTCTCCCTTGACCTGCAGATAAGGCGAACCTGGTGAAGCACCCCCCGGTGGCCGTCCTGCCCCTGGGCACGGGCAATGACCTGGCGCGGTGCCTGCGCTGGGGAGGAGGTGAGGAGGGGCCAGCGGCACCCAGGGCGTGGCCGGCCCTCGGAACCCTTCAGGGTGGCCATCCCCAGGGAAGGGAGGACTCCTGGGATGCATTTCGGAGCTGCATCTAAGCCCGGTGCCTCTAACTCCTTCCAAAAAGAGCAGCTGCTGCTTTCTGAACCCTCTGAGGCCGTGTCTTGCCCAAATTTTTCCACTTGGAGAGCGCTGCCATGAGCCAAAATCTCTGCCACTGCTGCAAGAATGTGCCATGGCAGCAGCCCCCAAGAGCTTGGCACCTGGCTGTGACACGGCTGTGCTCCCCTCGTCCTCCTTCATCCTCTTGCCCTTCCAGGCTATGAAGGAGGCAACCTGATGAAGGTCCTGAAGGACATAGAGCACAGCACAGAGGTGATGCTGGACCGCTGGCAGATCGACATCATTCCTACTGACAGGGAGGCCAACGGAGACCCCGTCCCGTCCACCATCATCAACAACTACTTCTCCATTGGGGTGGTGAGTTCCATGAGGCACGAGTTGGTTTCTCCCTTCCTGTTCCTCCTTGCTCACACTCCCAGCCTCCCTCCATCTCCTGTTCTTGGGGTTTTTTTTTCCTGGTTTTATTGTCATTTGTAAAGGCAGCACCGAGACACATAAGTAGGCATAGGTTCTCTATCTTCCCAGCAGGAATGTTACAAGGATGAGTGTGAAAGGAGCTTAAACAGGATGCAGGGAAGTTTGGGGTCACAAAGACAAGGACACCCCACCTGCCAAGACATCAGCAAAGCCCTGCTTTGGTGTTTGGGCTCGTGTTCCCCCACATTTTCCTGACCTAGAGAGTTTCAGGAGCCTGGGGAGGATGACAGCCCTGTGCCACGGGGGTCAGTCCTGAGAGCAGGAGTGTTTTGGGAAAAGCCCTTCTCTTCCCAGGGGCTTGCAGCATTTTTGTTCTGTGCTGGGGGTGCCACCAGGGCAGGGGTCACTTACCTGCAGCTCTGCAGGATGCTTCTGGGCTCACATCAGCTCCTGCTATTGCAGGTGGCATTTGGTGACAGCTCCTGAGCTGGGCTTAAACACCCCCATTCTGCATAAGGAGAGGTTGTGAGGAGTTTCAGGAGAGCTGCCAGAAGAGCTGTCAGGATGCAGGGTCTTGGGGTGTCCCCAGAGCCCCACTGCTCCATTGGTTGCCTTTCCTCCCCTCTCATCATCCCCTCCATGCAGAGCCCTTGTGATGAAGGAAGGAGGCCAAGTGCACTAATTATGTCTCACCTAACAAGCTTTGGGAAGAGCCTGGCTGAGGGTCCCTCCATCACCTTGGACCATCAATGTCATCATTGATGACACTGTGTCATTGTTCCACAGGGACCAGTGGCAAGCATGAAGAGCTGAGCACCCCTGTGGCAGCAGCTCTCTGGCCACAGAGAGCAGGCACAGACTTTCCCAGGCATTTTCCTGGGGAAGCTCTGAGAAAGCTTAGAGAAATAATTAAAACAATTCTTACCATCACTTGCTGCACCTGTTGCTGGGCACACGTGCAATGTGTTATGGAGATTGTTTGCCAAGGGGTGGTTTCTTAATTGGACACTGGATGGTGTTTTGGTTGCTTGACCAATGGGGTCAAAGCTGTATGGGACAGTCTGGAAGGGGTTATGGGTTTCTTAAGAATACAGTGGAATGTAGGATAGAGAATAAAGCAATGGTTCAGCCTTCTGCACCATGGAGTCAATGCTAATTATTACCCAGCTAGGGACCTGCCACCACAAATGGTGACCCTGAGTGTAGCACACACCCCAACCCTGGCTCACGCCCACGGGGCACAAGGTGGGGATTCTGTTTCTGTGCTGTGCCCCTGATGTCTCTGTGCCCTCCACAGGATGCCTCCATCGCCCACCGCTTTCACATCATGCGGGAAAAACACCCTGAGAAATTCAACAGCAGGTAAGGGCTCCCCAGGGGCCCCCTGAGGGCTGGGGGTGGGGGCACCCCCTGCCACTGCCACTGCCACTGCCATGCACCACGCCAAGAGTGTTTGGTTGGTGTTTGGCCAACCTTAGTGGGCAGGCAGGGCATGCACTGGGCGTGGTGGGGGTCCAGGCCAGTCATGGTGGGGTTTGGGATGCTTCTTCAAGTCCATGCAGCGTGGCAGGCTGCTCAGACTTGGCCACACACCCAGTTAGGTTCATTCATGCTTTATAATTAGAGTGGAATTCCAGGACAGGCAGGAGCAGGCCGGGCAGGGAGGGCAGAGCAGGCAGCAGGTCGCAGCTCGTTCCCACTGTGCTCAGGGTGAGTGGAAATGGGGTGATGGCAGCAGGAGCCCTGGCTTGTGACCCCATCCCAGGTTTAGAAATACCTGCTAGAAAAATCCCTGAGTGCACCAAAGTGTCTGGCTCTGCCCTCAAGATCAGCTCCTGTCAGCTTACAGCCTCTCCCAGCTCCCCCTCAAAGCCTGGCTCAGCAGCTGATGCAGGGAATGAGCCACAGTCAGGGGTTGCTCCGCGGGGTGCTGAGGCTGCTGAGTTGTGGGACATCCCCTCCACAAGGTGCCCTGTTCTCTGACAGAGCATCCCATGCCTAGGGAGCACCCAGCACCCCCATCCTCCCCCTGTGATGGGTGTCAGAACCACCCTCTGACAGCCCCCCAGGCACACCCTGGTCCCACCACACAGCTCCTTAGGGCCAGCATGCTGCTGGTCCCTCCCCACAATGGCTTGTGTCCTCATCCATGGCTCGTGTCCCCATCACAGCAGCTCCAGGCAGTCTCTGGCAGCCCGTCCTGCTGCTGGCTGGGGCAAGATGCTGCTTCCAAGTGGGATACTGACATGTCTCTGTGCCCCAGGATGAAGAACAAGCTGTGGTACTTCGAATTCGGGACATCAGAGACCTTTGCAGCCACCTGCAAGAAGCTCCATGACTATGTTGAGGTCGAGGTGGGTTTCCTGGCATGGTCCCTGGCTCTGGCCATGGCACAAAGGCTTTTTGGAGCCGTTGCCCTTGGATCCCTCAGCTGTTTGAGGAGAGGGTGCCACCGTGGCTTTGACCCCTCAGTGTGGCAGAAGGACATGGTGGCTGGGCAGGGCCCCTTATTCCACCACACAGCACTTGCATCAAAGCCAGCCAGCTGTGGGCAGAAGAACAATCCTGCATTCCCCACTTCCAGCTGTATTTGAGAGCATGCCTGGAACATTCTCCCTGTAAATTCTGTGCTGCTCCCAGCCCTCATTGGATGACATGGAAACAGCCTTTAATTAGAGCTGGGAGGAGGGCCCGTGGTTGCTAAGAGTGCTGTCACTTCTCTGTGCTGGGGATTTGGGCTGTAAACTTCCGTCTCTCCCTGTCTCTGGATAATTCACCCTTTTATAACTTAGGCTGGAGGGTGAGGGGAGAAAATAGCACTTGCAAGAGGTGGTGGGAGCCAGAGGGGGTGGTGGCTGCAGGGTGCTGGTGGTGGGCACAGAGCAGAGCTGGCCCTGCAGACGTGTGGCCATGGGCAGAGGGATGTTAATGCCTGTTTTTATTCGGGGAGTTTCTTCCCTTCCCAAAGCCTGGGGTGGATAGTTGCACCCTCGGAAATTTGTGGGAAGTGGCAGGACCAGCATCACAACCATCTCACCCCCTTCCCCATGTGTGCAGCAGTGTCCCAGGGTGGATAAAAATCCGTGTTTGTGGAGTTGAATGCTGCTGGAGATGGGCACGACGTGCCCTCCTGTTCCTTCTCGGGGTGCTCCCCACCAAGTGTGCATCCCCCCCAGCCGAGCCCACGGCCAGGAAAGTGTTAATTCCTCAGCGTTTGAAGTTGAAAGCAGCCGCCTGTCCTCCCTCCAGCTCCCAGGCAACTGTCAGCCCTGCAGAGAAATAGCAGTTTTGTTTTGGAAATTGGCACTCGTTCCCCCTACAACTCCTGGAAATGAATTTGCTTTTTCCTCCAGCTGCAAATTTCTCCTTCCAGCCTCGCTGCCAGCAGCTGCCCCTGCTCAAAGGGCCCTTTGTAGCTCCCTGGCACCATCGGGGAGGGCTCTGCAGGGAGGATCGCTCCTGCCCGCGGCTCTGGGCAGGCGTGGGCGGCCCTGGGCAGGAACAGGCTCCTGCAGCATCCCAGCATCCTGCACTGCTGGCAGCCAACTCGCTCCCATCCCACCGAGGCTGGCTTGGCAGGTGGGAGAGGTGCCTGGGAAGGGCTGGGGATGATGCTCGAGGTGTCTTGTCCATCCTGCTCGCTTGGTAGCCACCCCTCAGAGCATCGAGGTCTTTTCTCTTCCTACAAATCACAATATTATTACATTGTATTGAGAAGGAAAGGATTAACATCTTTTCCAAGCCTTGGAGAGACTGCTCTTCCCTCCCAAACCAGAAGATTCATGCTTTTTTGCTTCCAGTGTGAGGCTAAAAATAAGATCCCGCAGCACCAGGGGAGGCAGAAGGGATCTGACACATCGAGGTGTGAGCACCCAGCTCCTCACACACAGGGCTGGTGTCCTCAGCACGGGCCCAGGGGGTGGCAAAAATAAGCTCTAGGCCTTTGTCAAAGGAAAACAACCAGAACTGGAGCAGCAGAAGGGGCTTATTAGCCCATTTCATTCCTCTCAGCACAAGAAGTGAGGGCAGAGGTGCCTTTGCATCACCAAAATGCACAGAAAAAGCAGTGCTGGGATTTGCTGGAGCACAGAGTGGCAGGTAAAGAGCAGATGCCTCAAGGAAAATAGGAATGCTTTATAGAAATTCGAGTTGGATGGAAAAGTGGCTGCTTTCACCAGAGGTGTTTAGGAAGGGGATCCATGTCTGGGTAGCATGAGAAGATCTGAAGTTAAGAAATGCATTTCCATGGCTGTTGCTTTCAATCCTGTGGGAAAGCTGCAGGCAATGGATATTTTAACTTTTACAGGGAATTTTCAGCTGACACGGTCCTGCTGTGTGACAGCAAAGCCTGGGATGCTGTGCTGTGGTTTACTCTCCAAAACCTGACCTTTTTCCCCTCTGACACCTTCCCCTAATTTCCTTCCAGCTTTATTTCTAGTTTCCAAATGGCACTTGGAGATAAACTGGTTTGAGCTACGTTTTGGGCAGCCAAACTTTCCAGTCCTTTGGAGTCAGTTTGGATAAGGAGAGGGGGGAGAACAGGTGCTGGAGCTCCTTGGGTGGAAGTTGCTGTAGGGTCAGGGTGGTGTTGCCTCCCATTTTGGGTCACAGCACCGAGCCTAGCCGAGGTTTTATGTGCTCCCCCAGGAATTTGCTTTTTTGAAACTGCCATTTTGGACCTGTGGTAAAACTCCTATGGAAACAGAGGGGAGAGCAGCACAAGGAGAGTCAAGGAGTTGAGAATAACTCTAGGAAAAAGTGGGAGGGTCTTTGCATCTCCACCCCCAGGCACTCTGGAGCTGCCAGTGTCCCCTGGACACCATCCAGCGTCACCCTGTGCTCCGTGGTGGGGAGAGGAGGGGGCTCCATGTGCTGGGCACAGCTCTCCCCTGACACCCCCCGTGTGCCCTGCAGTGTGATGGGACCCTGCTGGACCTGAGCAACACATCCCTGGAGGGCATCGCCGTGCTCAACATCCCCAGCATGTACGGGGGCTCCAACCTGTGGGGAGAGACCAAGAAGCAGCGTGGCTACAACAGGCTGGGCAAGAAGGTGCCAGAGAAGGTGCCCGGCACGGTGGTCACCGACGCCAAGGAGCTGAAGTTCTGTGTGCAGGGTGAGTGCTGGGCAACAGGGGAGTGTGGGGTCAGCACAGGGGCACTGGGCAGCCAGCAGCTCTGGAGCAGCAGCACTGGAGGAGTTGTGATCAGCTCTGTGTCTTTTGGGATGCTGGGGTGACCCCACTCTGTGGCAGAGCTGGAGCCCAACAGCAGAGCTGGCACCGAGGGCTTTTGTCAGCACCTTGCCAGGTCCAGCACAGCACTGCCAGCCTGGATGTGGGGTTTGGGAGCAGCAGGAGCCACGCTGAGCCCAGCTGGCACCTCCCACCCACTGCTGAGGCCACCAGAGCCACCCCCGTGGGCAGGGACAGCCCAAAGTGCTGGCAGTGCTGCCCAGGGGGGAGCAGTGGGGTAGAAAGCAGCTGGCAAAATACACAAAGTGTCTGGGGTTTGCAGCCACACCTCCCACAGCCTGGGGCTGGGGTGGGAATCAGCCCCCCAGGCAGCAGTGTCACATCCCTGACTGTCACTGGCTGTCCCTCACTGCCTGAGCCAGTGGGCACAGGCAGCAGGGACAGGTACAGGGCAAGCCAGTCCCAAAGAGCCTGCAGGGGACAGCAGGGCTGGTACCCTGGGGACATCCCCACTGGGTGGGTAAGAGGCTCAGAGGATTCCTCAGGGGTAATAGGGCTGTATGGGAAAGAGGACCCTGAGGCAGAGAGCTGTGCCACTGTCAGGTGTCCTTGCTGGTGGCCCAGAAGAGCAGGATGAGCTGTGGAAAGGGGCCATACCCTGGGATTTGATCAGATATTCTGCCGTGTGTGCTGGATTCTGGGGAGCTGCAGCACCCCGGGGCAGCCAGGCAAGGGGTGCCATCATTTCATCCACTGCAAACCAACAGTGCAAGGGCTGGCACCGTGCAGCCATGCAGGCCCAGCTGCTGTTTCAGACCAGGAGTGCTTTTGCTCCAAAGATTTTGGATAGCAGCATCCACCAGTCTGGTGGTCTCAGGACACAGAGGACATCAGGATAAATCCTCTCAGTGCCACCAGCCCTGCTGTGCTTCAGGACAGCCAGCAGCCCTGGTGTGCTGGCCCTGAGGTCTCCAGTGAGGGCAGAAGGAGGGGGATACCTGGGGATGGGGGGAGCAGCTCAGATCCCTCTCTCCTGCAGATCTCAGTGATCATCTCCTGGAGGTGGTGGGGCTGGAAGGTGCCATGGAAATGGGGCAGATCTACACGGGGCTGAAGAGTGCAGGGAAGAGACTGGCCCAGTGCTCCTCTGTCATCATCAGGTACTTGTGCCCTTCACCACCGAGTGCCCTGGCACCTGTGTCCCCTGGCACCTGTGTCCCCTGGCAGCTGTGTCCCCTGGCACCTGGGTCACCTGGCACCTGTGTCCCCTGGCACCTGTGTCACCTGGCACCTGTGTCACCACCTTCTCTTCTCTGTGCTTTGCAGGACATCCAAGCTGCTGCCCATGCAGGTGGATGGGGAGCCCTGGATGCAGCCCTCCTGCACTGTGAGTGCCCAGGGAGGGGCAGGAAGCCAGGCTGGGCTGGCAGGGCGTGGGGATGGGCAGCAGGGGCTGGCAGCACTGCAGGGTGGGACAGCCCTGGCTCCTGCTGGGTTTGGGGGGAGGCTGCTGCTCTTGCTGCTGCTCTTGCTGCTGCTCTTGCTGCTGCTCTTGCCACAGAGCCCGAGCAGCCGTGACTCCGTGCCCTGGACTCAAGACATGCCCATTTCTTGCTGGATGGGCACAGCAGCATTACCACTTCTCCTCTTCCTCCTCCCATCCCAGCACGACCTGGACATGATTCCAGAGCTCTTCACCCCATTGCTGAGCTGCTCCCAGCTTCATGGGCTCACTCCTGAGAGTCCTGGGGCTGGAGGGTGCCTGGGAGGGCTCAGGACTCTTCTACTAAGCTGGGTTTTTCTACTTCTTTTTAGGTCAAAATTACACATAAAAGCCAGGTGCCCATGCTGCTGGGGCCCCCCCAGAAGAGCAGCTTCTTTTTCCTGAAGAGGAGGAACCGAACTCGGGATTAAAGCATCACCCAAGGATCCACAGCCTGGAGCACTCAGCATCCCAGCCACACCTGCCTGATGCAGGGGTCCCCAAATCCCCATCCTGCAGTGGGGACAGAAACTCCCCCTCCAAGCCCAGTGGGGATTATTTATCCTGAGAAGGCCTTGTAGGCTCCTTCCTGATGTCCAGAAGCATCCTCACAAGCTGGGATGGAAGAAGGGGGAGAAGGCAGGCTGGCAAGCAGTGAGCACATTTGCTGGAGCAGCACCAGGACTGGGATTTTTCCCCCTTTATTTAAATACCCTCCAGCCAAGCTGCCAGTGAATGTGCTCCTGAGGCAGCACTAAGCTCCACTTATTTATTTATCCTCCTCCTGAAGACCACTTGATGTCTCACTGCACTGGCTTTGTGTCCCCCAGTCCTTGCAAGGGGAGGAATTATTTATTTCCATAGCCTAGAGGAGCCATCTCAGCCACTCCCCTCTGTGCTGTGGGGTTTAAGAGAGAGGCAAAGGACCATTGCTGCCAGCCCAGTGAGCCACGAGCTGTGGGACAGGCTGGGGACAGACAGTGCACAGGGACAGACGTGGGGTGGATGGGAGGAGTCTGTGTTTTTACAGGGAAATGGCAAAAAAAAGGGATTTTGGGGGGAGCAGCCCCAGCTCTGGGCTTTGTGTTCATATTTATGTATTTATTTAGCAAACTTTGGACAAAAAAGGAACTCTGGGGGTCACCTTTTTAGATTGGACACAGGCACCACCTCCCTTCTCTGTTGGCTGTCCTCCATGGCACCTCCTTCCACATGGACTTTCCTCTCTCCTAAAGCCTGCCAGCCTGCACTGGGGGCTGGAGACCCTGGGGACAGACATCCAGAAGCTCTTCTCACTTGAAAGTGTCCCCAGCAGCTTTTACACATCTCCCAGTGTTCTCTGCCAGGCTGGTGCTCTCCCTGTGTGCCAGGTGCTGCCTCTGGTGCTGCAGGGAGTGGGGCAGAGTGGTGGCACCTCACTTTCTGTAGGGCCAGCTCTCCCCACAACCCTCTCCAAACCCAAGAAGCCTCACAGATGCTGCTGCCTGTGTGACTGCTGGGGCCCACTGGGATGCACAGGCAGGTTTTGGTGGCATCACCCGTGGATGGAGAGATCAGGGGATGCAGCTTCTCTCCAGGATGCACAGGGACCAGGAAATGGATGAATGCACGGGGTTTGTGGGGGTCTGAACGTGCCCCCAGCAGCCAGGAGCTGGCAAGGCTGGCCCATGGGAAGGGTGCTGGTTGCTTCTGCAGTCACCCAGTGCCTCCAGCAGTGGGCCTGCATGCAGGATACAACCACATCCTGAATTAAACCTGCTCCCAGGCAGCTCCCTCGGGGCTGGTGGGAGCGGCGTGTGCCCCGTGGGTGTCACTGCAGGCAGGAAAACTCTTGCTTGTCCCCACTGTGTCCCTGCCACAGGGCTGGGACAAGTCTCCCTGTCCTCCCCAAGTCCCACTCGGTCCCTCCTGATGCTGCAGGCCCCCATTCAGTGGCATTCTCCTGGCAGAGGCTGCTGCCATCAGAGTGGCTGGAAGAGAATTGTTGGTGACCTGCAGGCACACGTCACCTGCAGTGCATAAATCCACCCTCCTGCTCCTCCTCCTCCTCCTCCTCCTCCTCCTCCTTGTCCCCCAAGGCAGCTGTTTATGAGTAGCCAGGTGAAAGCAGATGGAGCAAGGCCAAACAAACCCCAGGTCCCACGAACCAGCTGCCTCCATCTCCCCAGTCCATTGCCAAGGGCAGCAGTGCCTCACAGCCCCACACTGGGGGAGGGTGAAAAAGCCACCTCTGCCATCTCCAGGGCTCTGCCAGCAGGAGGGTGACAATCTGTGGGATGGCAGCACACAAGGTCAGCAGGTTTGGTTCTATTTCCCTGCCCACTCAGCCTCACCCCAGGGTTTTATCCCAGAGCCTGCATGGGGACTCAGCAGTGGTTTTCCTGCTCCTTGCCCCTGTCCCAGTTTGCTGGGCTCCGGGCAAAGAGCAGCCCTGGGGTCTCTGCTGTGCTTTGCCATGGGTGGTGGCAGAGCTGGGGGAGCAGGAGGGCACCGTGCCCGTTCCTGCACCCTTGGGCCTGGCAGTGCCAGGGGTGAGCAGCTGAAATCCAGGGGTGAACACTCAGCCACGTCCTGCAGGGCACAGGGAGCCTGGGGCCACCGCTCTGGGCCGGTGACACCAGCACCACTCTGCCAGGCTCCGAGCAGGACGTCCCCTCTGGTGGCCAGGGAGGTGATCCCTGCCCCAGGGGACCCAGCTCCAATCTGCTCCCACACTGCCAAAGGCATGCTTCAACGGGCCTGCCAGCTCCCCACCTCCTTAGCCTGACGGTGCAAAGGTCCCTGGCCCAGGAGGGACCCACAGGGGCTGGGACTCCAGCCCAGCTGGCCCTGGCTCCAGGGAGGATTGAGCCGTGCAGCTGAGGGGCACTCGAGGCCTCCATCCCCCCCGTTCCCCAGCGCTCCCAGTTCAGCCCAGTGCGTGGGATGGAGCCAAACCCTGCTGCACTGGGTGCCAGTGCTGGGCTGGGGCACCCCAGAGAGCTGGGGAGCCCCAGTGCCCCAGGAGCTGAGCCCCCTGCTCCTGTGTGTGACGCCTGCATGGAACGGTGTCCGTAGCGTAGCGCGGCCTGCCCGGCGCACCCGGACTGCCGAGGCCTTGCCTCCAATAAAGATGGTCATCAGCTCCTCCTGGGCTGCCTGGGGGTGACTCCTGGCCAGCTGTGGCCCTCTGGGCACTGAAAGAGATGGTGCCCACTGCAGGCTGCCGGGGCTGAAGGGGTGCGGGCGGCAGCGGCGCGATGGAGTGGTGCTCAGTGGGAGCTGCATCCGGCTAAATTTGGAGCCTGCAAAAAAAAATTTTTTTTTTTTTTTTTTTTTCATCACTGGGGGTCTAAATTTAGCAGGCACCGGCCACCATCCCCCCCTGCCAGCCCCGGCTCTCCAGGGGTTTCAGCTCTTCCTGTGAGCTCCCAGCCGCCCGTCCCATGGCTGCGCTCGGCCTCGTCGCCTCTCCGTGTCCCGGGGGTGCTGAGCAGCCCCCAGCCCGTGCAGATCTGCAGCTGCCCTGGGTTCCCCATTGTGCCCCCGGCTCTGCAGTGACCCCCTCATCCCCCCTGCCTGCCGTGCTCCCAGCCCGGGTTTTGCCACCTGTCCGCCCATGTGTCATCTGCTAATTTTACCTGCAGTGATTTAATCGTGCTTGCCTTTGTGCAGAGGGGAAGTGAGAGCCTGCAGAGCCCCCAGGAACGGGCTCCGAGCAGCAAGGACAGCCCGTGCCCTCTGTGCTTCCTGCCCCCAGCGGCATCCCCCTCATTCCAGCCGGAACACATGGCACGGGAGCTACCTGCCATGGCCCTGGAGGTGGCCCTGGAGGGCTCCGGGAGCTCGTTAGTAACCCAGCATGGACAGAGGAGCTCCTTCCAGCAGCCCAAAGACACGCTGGGCAGCTCGCCCAGGACACTGACAAGCCCATGACCTGAGCATTTCAAGCTGGCCAGGACATCTCTGTACCGACAGGCTCCCGGATGCCTGGGCAGCTTCCCAGGATCCAGGCAGAAGGTTCCTCTCCTTGCCTAGCCAGGAGGTGCAGTGTGTAACCAAACACCTCGGTTTTGCCTTCTCCAGCAATAACTTCCGAGTCTCCCTCCACGACAATGTGAGGTCTCCACACAGCCCATTTATCTCGTGCAAACTGCTGTGTCCTTCCTGAGCAGGTCCCCACTGCAGGTCTCACCACGTTGGTACAGGTAGGGAAACTGAGGCACTTAGCAGGGAAACGCTGCAGTGGGGGGCCTGGCAGGCACCCAGCAGCACCGTTCTGTCCTAAATTAATTGCCAAACCTCCGGGACATTTGGTGTCCTTCAAGGGTGTGTGTCCATGAATCTACTTGGAGGGATCCCTGGCCCCAAAGCCCTTGCAGGTGGGAACTATTTTTCTTGTGCCCCTTTTTAAAGGCAACCCTGGCTCTAGAGTGGCTGCAGGGGAAGCCAAAATCAGTGCTCAGGCGTGGGTTAGCCCTGGGCTCGCAGGGGCGCTGCCTCGCTCGTGTGAAACCACGTCCCAAAAAAGCAGAGGGGACCCCACGGCCTGCGAGGCCCGAGGTCGGTACCATCTGCGTAGCTTGCTGTGTGGCAGCTTCTTGGGCACATTGTGCACGGACCCGCTCCTCCCTCACCACCCTGGACCCGGACCCGGGATTGTCCCCCCCGCGGCCCCCGCTAAACCCCGCTCCTGCAAAGGGCCGCGGCCCCTTTAAATCCTGCGCTGCCCCGGCCCCACCCGTCCGTCTTTCCCCCCTTCTATTTTTTTATGAATGAAAAACGTTCGGGGCGGAGCCAGGCAAATCGCGGCGCGCCCATTGGTCGCCTCCGCCCCCGCCCACTCAGCCGGTCTCAATGGTGCTCGGCGGAGCGGCGCGCGGGCGGGCGCGGGGCGACCCCGCAGCCAATCGGATGGCGCAGGCGGCAGAGCGGCGGCACGCCATTGGCCAGCGCGGAGGGTAAACAAGCGGC
>WBNO01016583.1:636193-656815 GCA_013400575.1 Peucedramus taeniatus
GGGCCGGCTCCCCGGGGAGGCGTGGCGGCACCGAGCCAGCCCCGGGGGTGGCAGGGGCCAGGGTCTGACCCCTCTCCCTCCCGGTCCCCTCCCCCCCCTCCAGCCGCGCACCTGCCGGAGCCCGGGCGGGACCCCCCTTCCCGGGCCGGCGTCGATGCTGAGCGGGCCGGGGGCACTGCCCGCTTCGCCCGCACCATGGACGGCTTCTACGACCAGCAGGTTCCCTTCATGGGCCCCGGGGTAAGTTTGCCCACCCTGATCCCCCGTTGACACCTTTCTCCCCGACCTTGCGGTCACCCCTTCCCCATCCTTGGGTCGCCCACTCCTCAGCCTTGGGAGTGCCCCCCTTGTCCTTGGGGGCACCCCCAGCCTCGAGGCTGCCACCCTCGTGGGCAGCTGTCACCCTGTTCCTTGCAGAAGTCCTGCACAGAGGAGGGCCGGGGCCGGTCGGGGTCCGACAGGAAAAGGAAATTTTTGGAGACTGACCTGGCCCATGACTCGGAAGGTAGGCAGGGCTGGCCCTGTGAGACCACTATTTTAGAAATAATCCTGCAAATAATGGCAGTTTTATTTATTCTTCTGTGGAGCACATAAGTCTTTCACTCTGTTCCAGAGCTCTTCCAGGATCTCAGCCAGCTCCAAGAGGCCTGGCTAGCTGAAGGCAAGTCCTCACCTCTGCCTTTTGCCATGTAAAATCTCTCTGCGAGCATCTGAGAACTGAAAACGCCATAAACTCGCTTTTTTGTTTGTTTTTTTTAGCTCAGGTCCCCGATGACGAACAGTTTGTCCCAGATTTCCAGTCTGACAACTGTAAGTGATTGTTCTGGGTTTTTGTTCTCTGGGGGTAGACGTTTGGGTGCCCGTGCAAACATTTGCACTGGGTTTGGAGTTGCTTCCTTGGAAAAGCAAATGTTCCTGGGGCTGAAACGTGGAATCGTGGGCTTTTGGGAGAAAGCACGTGTGGTTTGGGTTCATCGAGGTGCAACGTCCTGTCTTTTGTTAATGGGGAATATTACGGCCAGATGCATGGAAATAGCTCTAAACTGCTCTCTGGGTTCCTCTGAGCTGTGATGCTTGTTCCTAGTGAGGTGGATTCGCTTCTAAACACTGCTTTTCCTTTTCAAGTGGGAGAGATAAGCCGTGCTGGGCTGCTCGGTTAGCCACAATCTCTGCAGTTTCTAGAGCTCTGTGGAGTCCTGGCCCGGCGCTGTTGGCAAGAGCGAGCCTGAGCGGTGAAACTTGAGCCGCTTTAAGCAGCATTAATCACTGGCAAGGCAGCGTCTTTAAAAGGAGGCCAGTGAAAATGCAGTCCCTGGTGAATTGCATAAGAGCCAGAGCTGGTTCTGAGCCGTGCTGCGTTGCCAGAGCGGGTTGGTGGCGAGGGCAGGGGCCGGGAATGGCGCGTGGGGCTCGCGCTGCTCCGGGAGCTGCCCTGGCTCGGCCGGGGGAGCACGGGGGCGGAATCAGGATGTTTTGAGTTGTTACCTGGCAAACACAAGTAGTAGCTTGGTGTCGGTGGCTGGGTTTTGCCGCTGAGCCAGACAGCTACGGAACTCGAAGGAAATCAAATTTAGCCTGCAGTCGAACAGATTTTTCATTCCAGCTCTGTCACAGCATGCAGCAGGGCATCTCCTCCGACAGCAAATGCCTGTTAATTATTGCTCTTTGCTCACTCCAGAGTGGGAAGCTTGCCATTAAGCCGGTCCAGACAGCCCAAGTTTCAGATGTGTTTTTTTCCCCCCTGTCTCCCCTGAGATAAAAGGCGAGCGTGGAGTCAGAAACACAACGGGCTGTTGACATCCCCAGCACAGCCCAGCAGCTCTTGCTCGGAGCAGTAGAAACTGCAGTGTGCGTGGGAGGGTGGCTCTTGAAGCTGAAGCTGTTTCCAGTGCCTTTTGGCAGTCTCTTTTTCCTTGTAACCTGAAGAGCTCAGAGAGGAGAGACAAACTTTTCTGGGTGATGCAGGAAAAAGAGGAGAAGAAGAAAAAGGCGGTTTTATTTGGTCAGGACTCTTCAGTTGTTCTGATCTGCTCAGCCTGTGGACCTGGTGTTGAAACGATTTTGTCACTTGAAAGATTTGCCTGCGTGACTCCCTGCAGCAATAACCTTCCGTAACTTTCCTGGGGGGAGAGAAAGGAAAGGTTTTTCTTGCTGTGCAGGGACTCAGGCTGAGGCAGAGGGGAATGGGAAGCCCAAATCTTGCATCCCTGCACTAGAGAGAGTTTACAGAGAAGAGAAACTCCAGTTTTGAACCGTGTGCCATGTAGAAAGGGAGAGAAGGACAGCTCTGGTGCAGCTGAGGTCTGCACCCAGCTTTCACTAGCAGGGACATGCTGCTTTCCTGGGCTGGCAGTCACATTGGAGTTCAGCATCCGTTGGCTCCTGAGGAAAGGTAGATCCCTCCTTAGTCCCTGCAGGTGTTTGTGGACCTGTGTTGGACTCTGTTTCTGCAGTTGTGTGGCTCCTTGCCTTTTCCCTGAGGAAACTGCTGCCCTCTTATCCTGAGCAAACCTCAATCCTGTGCCCCATCTTGCATTCCCAGGGCCAGGCTTCTTTGGCACAGCAGCAAAAAGGGACAAACCAGGCTCAGTTTGGACCCCACTGCAATGGGGAACGTTGCTGCATGTGCCACGTGGAGTTTTTGAGATGCTCAGAACTGCAGCATCCTTCTTGCCTTGCTAAAACTCCCTCATAGCTGCCTGCAGCTCTGCTACTGCCCACTCTATGTTCCCAATTCCATAGCCAAGATCCCTGGCAGACAGGGTCTTAAAGTTGGGGCTTGGTAGCAAAATAATCTGGAGGGCAGTGGGTTGCTGTGCTGGGGAGGAAATCCCACTGTAAGGAAAGCAAGGCTGCTTCAGATGAGGGATGCATTGTCCTTAGTGCCCTGGACCAGGTGGCAGGAGGCCAGATTCAGTGCTTGTAAGTTGCCCAGGGAAGTGGTGGATCCTTCCATGGGAGCCAGGAGGCTGTGGTGACTCCACAGAGCTCACCATGGCTGTGAGTTCACCAGCAGTGTGGTCCTGTGGCCAAGGGTGCACATACAGTGTTGTGTCTCCACTGATTGTTTAAGTACCTGGGCAGTGATGGGATCGTGCTGAGCAGATCAAGCACCCCAAAAAGTGATTTTTTTCCCCAGGGTACCTGTGGCCTCCCTGCAGGTGGCAACAGCCACGGGCAGGGCACGGAGTTTCTTACACACCAAAATGAAAGAGGGAGGTTTGTTTGTGAGCAAGAGTTGTTTAAACAAAGCAAAGCAGGATCCTGGCTTCTATTTCTGACTGCTCTCCTGGGGTGACCTTGGCTGTGTCCTGTAGCGCCGGGGGATGGAGGGGCCGGCGCAGAGCTCGGCTCCCAGGTGACAGCTTGAGTGGGTGCCAGTGTCCCTGGGCTGAAAGTGGTGGCTTGGTTGCCTTCCCTTGGCTCATTCAGAGGAAGCCAGTGCTCTCCAAGCTTAGTCTCATGGAGGTCCAGTCGTGCTGATGGGTGGGAATAACCTGCCCTGTCCTCCATCAAGGGATTCGCTGGGAATTCAAGGCCTCGAGCAGCTTTGTGGTGTCACCCTTTTCCATGGGAGATGTCTGATGGTTGGCATTAGGGCATTTCCAGTTCCACTGCTTGTATGGCACTGGGAGGGTTTGCCTGAGCCTCTCCTGGCTGGGCACAGCAGTGGCACGTGTGGCTGGTGCCTTGCCTGGCCTCCCCAGGGTCCTTCCATCCCTAGAGGCTAAAGCAGCCCAGAGGGGCTGTCAGGCACCCTCGGGTGTCCTCGCTGCTGCCGTGGCTCAGCCTTGGCGTGGATCTGCTGACACATCTTCTCCAGCCCTCTCTATAGCTGAGCTGCTCCCTCTGAGTATTTTTATATATTTTTTTAGCTTTTAATTATAGTGCCCAGGGCAGGACCGGAAAGGGTAAAAGTCTTTGTGCACCCGGTGTTCCTTTGAGGTGCTGGGGCAGGGCAGCTCCTCCCACCCAGCTGCTCGCTGCTGGCACCCAAACCCAGCAGTTTCCCCCCAAAAACTGCCCCCCAGACTCCTCCAGCCTCGCTGGCTGTGAGCTTGGCATAGGAGCCCGTCGTGCTGAGCAGCGCCGGCCGGCCCCGCGGTGTTTGTGTAAGGAATCCAAACGTTGCACAGAGTCCCGGCTTGGACAGCTGGTCTCTGTTAGGATCTTAAGGCTCATTTCCCTTTTTTTTTGAATGGCAGTGCTAAGCTCTGGGGAAATTTTTCCTTTCTTTTTTTTTCCCTCCCTCAGCCACATGAATGGAGCGCTGCGAAGTGTTTGTGAATGGAGGGTGGTGCCTGCTCAGGGACTGGAGGCTTTTTTTTTTCAATGAATAACCAGACCCCATTGTACGACTGGCGGAAAAACAACTCGTTCCAACAACACGGAGCCTGTTTGGGAGAACCATGCCCGCGATAGGCAGCTGGAGCCCTTCCAAAGCCAGTTCCCTTTTGCTTTCCCATGGCTCATGGGGTGCCTGTGCTTTGCTGCCGCCATGCCGGCCCCCTTTTAAGGCTGGAAGTGCTGAGAGTGGCAAAACCTCGCTGGGGAGGGGGGAAGGAGGAGTGGGATAAATCCGGCTTGGGAGCGGGTGGAAGGCGTGCGGGGGGCTGTGCTGGCTCAGCGCTGGGCTTTGTGTTTCAAATCCTTCCCGGGAAAGGGGGGGGGGGGTTATGCCCTTGGTACCAGCTGTATTGAGGCCTTTCGAGGGGAGGATGGGTAGAAAGGGGAGTCAGCAGCTCTTTAAAGGTTTTGACAAATTAGGGGAGCAGCTAATTACCTGGCAAGCTGTGAACAGTTGTCCTGGAGCTATTTGCTCCTCTCCAGTGTAGCTGGGCTGTGTTTAGGCTTCACATGAAGCTAATACTCCACTTCCGATTAGTCTTGGCTCTCCTCTGAGGCACTATTTAGGTACAGATCTCTGAGGCGCTTTCCCTTTCCTAGGGCGCCTGCTTTTAGAAATTAATTAGCTTAAGCGTATATTACTCAGTTTATAATTATATATATAGCAAGCGAGCTTGGGAGTGGGTGGGGAGGATTTGGGTTTAATGGGATGTTTGTCACTTGAGCTCATACAATTGTGGGACCCTAGGATCCCATTGGGCCACCTCGGCTGTGGGAAGGTGGATCCCACTTAAAGACTCTGGAAGTGAGTATGCCCCGTTGAGGGCGACTGGGTTGCTGTTTATGAGGTCTTGGAGCTCCAGTCTGTCAAGGCCCCTCACCCCTTGCTGCATGGCTCGGGGAGGCAGCCACTGCCTGTGGTGCCTGAGCTCTGCTCCAGTCGCCGAGGGGCTGGCGGAAGCACGCGTCTCATCTAAGGCTGTTGTCGAGTTGCCTCACAGCCCTCGTAGCAATTCCCCTTCTGAGAACAATGTCCTGGGCTGTGGGACTGTCCCAGCTCTGCCCTCCCCTGCCACCCTGCCTCAATTCTCCGCCAGCGTTGGTGACTGGCAGGGCACCGCATCACCCTGGTTCGGTTGCTGAGCGCTCCCAGGGCATAAGTCAGCAGCCAGGGGTGATGTTCCCATTGCCCTCTCCCCTGTGGGTGATCCTGTGTCCTGCTCGGTGTCCTTGCAGTGGTCCTGCACGCCCCACCTCCGGCAAAGATCAAGCGGGAGCTGCCCAGCCCGTCCTCGGAGCTGTCATCCTGCAGCCACGAGCAGGCTCTGTGTGCCGGCTATGGGGACAAGTGCCTCTACAACTGCTGGTGGGTACCACGGGCACACGGTGCCGCCTGCAGAGCCCTCGGGGGCTCTGTGCCACGCGGTGCCGTCGTCCCTCGGTGTCACCATCGGCCCCTCTCCCTCGGCAGTGCCTACGACAGGAAACCCCCCGCCGGGTTCCCCTGCAGGAGCAGCGGCAGCAGCCGCCCTTCGCCGTGCCGCGGCCGCCGCACCCGCCCATTCACATGCCAAAGATGATGTCTGAGAACCAATTCCCCGCAGAGCACAGGTAAGGCAGCGCCCACCCCAGGGACCGCTGGAGTCCTCTGGGGCTTTATGGGGACGCTTGGGGTGGGTCGATGGTCCCGAAGTGTGGGGGAGAAAGAGGAACACTTGTGCCTTTGTCCCCGTGCTGCGGTTGCAGTTCGTGGGCCAAATGTTGTCGTCTGTGGTCCCATGTGGCAAAACTTGCCGCTTCCTACTGGGATCTTGTGGCTCTTTCTCTTGTTCCTTCCAGTCCCTTTTCCTCTCGGGAAAGGCAAGGGAGGTAGAGGCTGGCTCCTGCATCCACTCCAGTTCCTACAGGTGCTGGAACCGAGTCAGGGCTCTGCTCTCCTCATTCCCACCCACTGCAGCTCTGCCTCCCAAGCCAAGCCCTGCTGGGCTGTGGAGCTATCACCATCTCTGTCCTGCCCATGTGCACCCCGGGCTGGGGGTGATCCAGAGCTCCCCCACGGCATAACCATGATTTTGTGGGCTGTGGTGCGAGACCCCAGTTCCCTCCTTCCTCTCCAGGCTGTGGCTTCACACCCCATCACTCCCGCATCCCTGGAGGCTCTGCCAGTCCCTTCCCTCACCCTGGGTTTGCTCCTATGGATACTCTCAGTAGGTGCTCTGCTTGTGGCCTCTGGATGTCCTTTGCTGTGACAGCCACCGTGTCCCCCCTGCGGGCACGGGACAAGATGTGGCAGCCTGGCAAAGGCCGTGCAGTGGGACCAAGGAAGCCCTTGGAATGTGCCCACAGCAGGCAAGCATCCGTGCCCAGCAAAGGGGGGCACCGTGTGACCTTCAGGCTGTGCAGGGGGCTGGCTGCGACCCCTTGGGAAGCACTGTGCCAGCACGGGGCTTGGGTTTCATTCAGGAAGGGCAGAGGGACATGGCTCGGAAATGGAGTAATCCCAGCCCGGCAGCTGGGAGAGCTCGGGTTACAAAGCCAAATGGTGCAAGGCCGGCTGAGAGGAGCCGGCGCGGAGATCCAAGATCACCTTTCAAGGTGCCGGAGGACGAGGGGATGTGGCAGCACCCCTTCGAGATGGTCCCTCGCCCATCGCCACCAGCAGAAGCTGTGCTCTCAGAGCAGTGGTGGCAGCACCATGGAGCCCAAAATAGTGCTCCCTGCTGTCGAGTTCAAGGTTTAATCCCAGCTGCGCGGGTGGATTAGCGGCCGGCTGGAGCTGCGGAGTGGATTTGGCTTTGCGTAAGCGCCCACCCATGCTCAGCATCCCTGGACCCTGCCCCCCATGCTGGGGACAGATTTTACTGGTTTACAGAGATATCGTTGTTGGGGGGTGGTTTTTTGGTCCTTTTCTCATTCCTTCCCAGATACCTGAAGGCCAGAGTGCTTTACTGTGATGGCCCATGTGTTATCCTGCTGTTCCATCTTGGGGTCCTCAGCACTTAGAGGGGCACAGGGCTTCTCAGCACCCTATGGGATGAGCCCCTATGGTGGTTGTGCTTCTGAGGAACCATCCCAGCCTGCTGTGGGGGCACCCTGGGGGCACCCAGCTGTCAGGCAGTTCTGGTTGGGGGTAGGAGCTGACCCCCACTCCTCTGTAATGCCACGTCCTTCTCCCCCAGGTTTCAGAGGCAGCTGTCAGAGCCCTGCCACCCCTTCCCAGCGCAGGCCGGGGTCCCTGGGGACAGCCGCCCCATCTACCACCGGCAGCTGTCGGAGCCCCTGGGCCCTGCTGCCCCCCGCCCCCCTCAGGGATTCAAGCAGGAGTACCACGACCCTCTCTACGAGCACGGCGGCCCTGGCCTGCCCGGTCCCCCTGGCCACAGCTTCCAGCCCCCCATGGGCATCAAGCAGGAGCCCCGGGACTACTGCATTGACTCAGGTGGGTGTGAGTCAGGGGACAGCCAGACTGGGGTTACACCAGTGACACTGCAAGGAGCAGAGCATCTGTGCCATCAGCATGGCAGGGGCAGGGCTGAGCCTCGGGCAGTGGATGCTGTGTCACCCTGGAGCTCCTGTGGTGCTGGGATACTGCTTTGCCTTTTTCTTTCCTCCTTTTCCAAAGCCAGGGGATAGAGCAGGCATTCACCTGATGCCAGTGGTGTGGTCGGTGCCGTAGCCACAGGCTGGGGTGCCCCACAGTGCCTGGCGGGTCCCCCCTTGGCTCTGGCCTAGGGCCAGCTGTGATTGCTGGCTGCTGGACCCTACCAGCATCACGGAAAAATCCTCTAATCGCCTTAGGACCTAAAAATACCCCAACCTCGGGATGGAGGGTGGCACAGCCAAGCAGATGGTAGGGGAGGTGCAGCAGTCCCTCCTTTCATGTGGGGCCTGTAAAAACTGGAGCTGACTTAGCCCATGCTCCAGTCTAAATTCCAGTGCCACCCCAAATCATACTGGCTTTTTGTTCCCCAATGGTGAGGGTGGATGTAGTAGACCAGGGAGCGTGGGAGGGGAGAAGGTTCCCACACTTCACCACAGGACATGCTTGGGGTAAAGAGTACACTGCCAAATCCATGGTGGCACCCACAGGGTTTACAGGCCTAATGTCATTTCATTTCCCCCTCAGAAGTGCCTAACTGCCAGTCCTCGTACCTACGGGGGAACGTCTTCCCCAACAGCCATGACGGTGAGTGACTCCCCCACTGTCCCCCCGTCGTGGCCCCATCCCACCCCTCCCTTGTGGCGGGTGGCACTCCCTGGGCACCCAGAAAACAGCCATGAGAGCGCCGTGGGGCCCGTGAGAGCCTCATGCACCAGCTCCAAAAGCAGCCAGCAGCCCCTGTGAGCGTGCTGTGAGGGCACAGCAGCGCCGTGGAATTTGGGATAGTGCAGAGCAGCTAATAGGGTTTGGAAACAGTGAGGGGGGCAGAGCTGCACAGTGCTCAGCCACTGAAGTAACTGGGATTGGGTCTGCTCCCGGGGCTGTGGATGGGGTCCTGTGCTGGTTTCAGCCAAGCTGAGGTTTTTTGGGGTCCAGCAGGGTAGTGGAGGGGCCCTATGCTCATGAAGGGTCTTTTCCCCACAGGATTTTCATATGAAAAGGACGCACGATTGTATTTTGATGACACATGCGTGGTACCCGAGAGGCTGGAGGGTAAGGATCTGGCCCCAGAGGAGGCCTGCAGGGGAGCTGGTGTTCATGAAGGAAGATGTGGGGATGCTGGGATCTGCAGTGCCTGGTTTATAAAGCCAAGCAGTGCTGGCGCAGTGCTCTTCAGAGCTGCTGAACATCATCCCACGTGGCAACTTGGCATCACTGCCATGCTCCATGTCTGTCACTGACACCTACCTGCCTGCAGCACCGTCCCCAGCACCTCTCCCCTCTCCCATCCCATGGCCTGATCCTGCTCAGGTATCTTGGCACAGGGATGACCCATGTTGTTGTACGTGTCTCCTGCTGGTGGCACAGCCTGGGAGGGGGACAGAGCCAGGCTGTTTAACCAGGTGTCTTTGTGCGAGCAGGTAAAGTGAAGCAGGAGCCCACCCTGTACCGTGAGGGCCCTCCCTACCAGCGGCGTGGCTCCCTGCAGCTCTGGCAGTTCCTGGTCACCCTCCTGGATGACCCTGCCAACGCCCACTTCATCGCCTGGACCGGCCGGGGCATGGAGTTCAAGCTGATCGAGCCTGAGGAGGTATGAGAGGTCCTGCCCTGGAGCTGGGAGTGCCTGTGGGGATGCAGGAGTGGATCCTTCCCATGCAACAGAACCTTCCCACTCGCACTTGAGGCGGGACACGTATCTCTGCTCTCCAGTCAGCTGTAGAAAGTTGCCTTTAGTATCTCCCACTGCCTCTTGGCGTGGCATGTGCTGGCTCCTGAAGCTGGCAGTGGTCACCAGCCGTGGTGGTGTTGCCTCTGTGCTGTGCCTTACTGAGTTCTGCTGCTCTGCCTCAGCTCCCTCCTTCCCAAGCTGCTCCCATCCTTTGCCCTGGGTTTCCAGCAGCAGCTCCGTGCTGGAACCACATGGGAGGGTGACACAGAGGAAGGAGCTGTTTGGGGACTAATTGAGAGCAGCTGTAGCCAGCACTGAGCTGTGCATTGTGGGTAATTACCCATAATATCTCTTGCGCCATGCATGGAAATTGTGGTATTTTGAAGCAGCTTTTTTGGCAGGCTCTCCCTAATGAAATTACTTTTGATTTGGCCCCTGATCTGGTGGTGGCTCTGTGGTTGCAGACAGAGCATTTATCATGGCAGGCGGGGAACCACTCCCAGACCACGGTGACACCTTCGCTCCAGCTGCCCCAGCCCTCTCAAACAAGCCTCTAGCCTGCATTTCAGTTGTGATTTCCTCTGAGGATCCCTGTTCCAGCCCTGGCTGGAGCCCTGATGGCTGCCACCTCTCTCCCTGTAGGTAGCACGGCGCTGGGGCATCCAGAAGAACCGACCGGCCATGAACTACGACAAGCTCAGCCGCTCCCTGCGCTACTACTATGAGAAGGGCATCATGCAGAAGGTGAGGTCACAGCAGGGTGTGATGGTCCCCTGCTGTCCCAGGATGCAGCAGGAGAGGGATTAGCTCTGATGTGAGGTGTGTGGTGCTCCCCCAGGGCAGGGTAATGCTCAGGGCCCCTCTCACCCCCTCCCTCCTCCCTGCAGGTTGCCGGCGAGCGGTACGTCTATAAATTCGTCTGCGACCCCGACGCCCTCTTTTCCATGGCCTATCCCGACAACCAGCGCCCTTTCCTGAAGACAGAGCCAGACTGCCCAGTGCCAGAGGAGGAGACGGTGCCCCTGACACACTTTGAGGACAGCCCGGCGTTCCTGCTGGAGATGGATCCCTGCGGCAGCCTTCCCTACGCGGAGGGCTTCGCCTACTGACTTGGCCGGCTGGCAGAGCCATTGGCACTAGCGCATCCACCTGGGGCAAACACGGTTTTCTAAAGAGTATTTTTTGGCTGTCCATAAGAGGGGAAAAAAAACAAAAACCCAACGACAAAACAGCATGGCTGCACACACAAATTTGAGGAATTTAAAACGCCCCACGTGTGTTGCCGCTGAATTCCCACCCTTCCTTTCCAAGGGCTAGTGCACAGGACTGCCCGTGGCTGGCACCTCCTGCCATGCATCAGTGTGATGTCTTGGGGCGCGGGGAGCCGAAAGTTGCGGTCTCTTCCCCAGGCCCTGGCTCTGGCAGTGCCCTGGGGCTGGGCTGCGTGGCTACCGAGCCAATTGTCACGACAATCTGCTTTGCATCGAGCACAATCCGCGTCGCTGCCTTGTGTGGTGGAAAGGGCTTTGATTTGCACAGAGAGGAGGGATGCGGGGGGGCCGCCCGGGCCAGCACCCCGGGGCTGATGTGCGCAGCATCCTACCCCAACCCCGAGGAGCCTTCTGCCTTCTTCCCGAGCCCCCTCCCCATATAACCTGTTGTTCCCATAGAACCTCCTGCATCCTCTCCGTGCCCTCAATCCTCCCCAGCTCTGGCTATGGGCCATGGGTTGCATTTTGGGGGGAGGAGACCCTGACACTAACTTCCTCTTCAGTTTTCTTTTTTTTTTTTTTTTTTGGGATGTTTTAGGAAAATACTAAAGGTTTCTAAACTGATTTTTGTAGATTTTTTGTATTTTAAGGCAAAGCTATTTTTTGCAGCTCGGCTGCTTTCCCTGGAGCCCCTGGGGACACCCCCGTGGCTTTCCTGGTGGCAGGGGGAGCCCTCGATGCCCGTGGCTTCCTGGGATGGCTGCCGAAGGATCTGGTCCACTCCATTTCACTCTCCAGTCCTCTTTCCCGGGGGAGCCAGGGCTGAACCCCAGTACTGGCTCAGCTATGCTCCCCCTGCTCGGCATGGCCTCGGAGCTGGGCTGTAAGGCTGAGGTGGGCAGGGATGGGGGGGTCTCCCACCCCCCTTCCTCAATACCCCACTTCCCTCCAGCTCCCCCCACCCCTCGCTGCACCTCTTAACACTCCTCCACCACTCATATATCCATACCTGCCTCTCCTGCACCAGGCTACATGTTTTGTTGTAAATGCTGTATAGGAATTTTTTCTCTTCTTTAGTTAGCTTTGGTTGGAATTTTTGTTTGGTTTTTTGTTTGGGTTTTTTTTTTTTTGTTTGTTTTTTTGGGGGGGTGGTTTTTGTCTTTTTTTTTTTTTTTTTTTTTTTTGGGAAGTATGAAGATTAACTCTACAATGACTTGGTTGCTCTCCCCGTGGTGGCTGCAGTGGCCTGTACCCATGGGGAGCATTTGGTTTTGGGAACCCCACCTTGGGGACAGGTTTTTAACCATTTGCTCGGTGTGGCAGGTCTGCAGTGCAGAAGGAGTTAATCTGAGGACTGATTTAAAATATCTTTATTCAAGCAGGGCTATGTATCTCCTGCAAAGCTGCATTACATTCTGTACTGTGTACAATAAAGGATCTTGCTTCCTGTTCCTCCGTGACTGCCTGGGCTCCTGCTTTGCCTGTGCCGTGGGATGCTGCCTGGGCTGGGAGGAGCCCCTGCATGCTCATGGGGTCTGTAGTGGTCCAGGCTACAGCCCATCATTTGGGGCCTGCAGCATGGTGTTTCTGGAGCTAGGACCAAGTCACCAGGGCTGCTCTCTCCTCAGCCCCCCTGTCCTCGTCCCAGTTCTGGATTTGTTGCTCCTGGTTGTGGATACTGCCATGGCTTCCACAAAGCCACATGCCATGAGAGGATCCATTTGGAATGGGGGTGGCTTTTGCCCAGTAGGTGCAATTTAATATTGCTTCTTCCCAGGGTTTCCCAGTGGGTCCTCCACTTCCCTGGAAACACAAGCAGGGCTAAAGCTGGTGGGGACCTCAGGACAGCCCCTCCACAAGCTACTGGCAGTGGTCCCCCATTGTCTCCATTTCTAGGCTGGGAAAAATTCAGGGTTTGCGAAAAGATGAAGGGGGTGGATGGAGGGCAAAGGCTGTTCTGTGAGGACTTGATTCAGCTGAAGGGTCTGTGGCTCTCCTGACAGGCTCGAGAAACACTCAAATACCCCAGAACTGCCCATTCCCATTGGCCTCAATTTTAGCTGGGCTGAGCCAGGGTGTCCACAGGCTCCAGCCCATCCCGTGCAGGGGGTTGGTGTGATGCTGCTGGACATACTCTGACACCTCTTCCAGCTTATTTTCACAGCCCAGCGAAACCCCATCCCTGGATGTGGCAGTGGAGGGATGAAAGATCCTTGTGTGCCATGATCCTTTTTACACACCCACCCCACCTTGCCTGGATCCACTCCTGGCTGCCAGCCCCGTTGCTAATGGGTCCTTAAGCTGCTCGTCCATCATGCCTGAAGTGTTAAGCTGCACGGAGAAGTGTGGCTGTCTCCCAGCCCAGGCAGGGCAAAGCAGGATCTAAAACATCCAGCAAAACCAATTTATCTGGCATGAAGCCTTCAAGGAGCTAAATCAGCTGTTACGCCTCAGGAGACATCTTGCACTCCCAACGTATCCCATCTTTATTTTCCACAAAGTTCTGTCCTCTGCCTAAGGCTGCCAAACCCAGGTGATCTGAGCTCCAGACAGTGCCTGGTAATCCCACCTCGCTGGGGATTTCAGCAGGCTGAGTGCTGGTGCTCAGGATGGAGCAAGGGGAAAACGGGGCCACCGGCAGCGCGGCCGGCGGGCAGATGGCCGAGGGGGCAAAGATCTGGGACCAATTGTGGACAGCGAGGATGAGGATGAGCAGATAAAGCAAAGCCTTTCAAAGCCTTCATCGAGCATCTTGTCACACCACAACCCTGACCCTGACCCTGCAAATCTTACTGTGGGCAGGGCTGGGGCCCCAAGGGCGTCTCTCACGCTGCTCTTACCCAAGGGAGAGGTTAGGAAGAGGGGTTTTTCTGTTCCCATTTGTCAATGTGGGACAAAAGGGTTCAGGCCCCAAAGGGTTTGATACCTCACTGGCTTTTATTACTTAGGACACCAAGAATTTGCTCCTCATTTGATCCTGCTGTGTGTCACCCCTCCCTCTCCTCATGCTCCATGCAGAGGGGATGGAGCTGCCTTGGGTGCCTGGTCCCACTTGTCCCCACCCTGAGGCTGAGGGACAAGCCAGAGCTGTTCAGTGTCCTGCCTGCAGCCTCCCAGGGATGTGGGCAAGAGCTCCCAGCAGAGCAGGGGCTGGACTAGCATCTGCCAGGAGTGGGAGATGGAGGGCAAGCAGGTGGAGAAGCATGCGTGCTCCCTTCTCACCTCCTGCCCCATCAGATGCTGCTTCCAGGCATGGGGATGTGCCCTCTTAGGACGTGCTCCAACATGCCATGGGATGGGGAGCACTGCTGCAGCTGCCACCACTGCCCCCAAGACCAGGAGTGGCTCAGGCTACCACTGCTCCATTCCCAGGACTCACCACCTTGGTCTCCTCCTCCCATATTCCCACACCATTTGCCTCCTGCCCTCCTCCCACTCCTCCCAGCCACTGGGGAGGATGAAGAGAAGCTAGCAGAGAAGATGGTGAACAATGAAGAACCATTTTGGGGAGGATTCAGCTCTCCAGGCTGGGAAAAACCTTGGTGCTGGTGTCCAGTCCTCCAGCTCCCACCTCTGTGTGGTCGTTGTGGTGCAGCAGCTCGGGGTGAACAACAATCTGTGACACTGGGTAAGCAGACATAAAATGGCAGCTGGTGTTGAATGAGGACAAATGTGGGTTTTTTTCCTATTTTCTTCTCATCACAGTCTGTCTAATGTGCCCCAAGTCATCCCCTTTCTGGAATGAGAGTTTGGAGTTACTAGATGGTCCAAGAGGCACAGGTTAAAAATCATTTGGAAAAGGGGAGCCTGTAAAAGAGAGAGGATCATTACAACCCTTTACACATCCATAATTCATGGAGTACATTTCTGCTTTGCCTGTCTCAGAAGCATATAGCAGGACTGGAAAATGTTCAAAAAGCAACAGAGACAGCCAAGGGTCTGCTATGGCTCTTACATGGGAGTGTATAAATAGTCTGGCACTTCCGACTGGGGCAGGATTTGTGGCTCAGGGGCTTCATATTTAACAGCCCATGACGGAGTTTTCCATTGCTGCCTGGAAGAGCATTTTGGGGAAGAATTACTGCCCACGCAGCTTGTTCTTCTGGCAGGGCTGACAAGGCCAGAACTTGAGACTAGAGGTGCTGCCTGGCCCGCCAGGGGCAGTGAGGCACAGCTCCCACCTGGCCCAAATCCCACTGCCCATCGTGGTGGCTTCATGCCTGTGTTTGCCAGCTGGTTCTACCAGGGAGGTCACATTACAGCAGCTCCTCTCTTCCCCAGCTCTTCAAACACCCAATGTTAAAAAAAAAAAAAATTGATGGTTTTTGATTAAAAAAAACCCCCAAAACTCAATGTTTTCAGTAAGTGGGTTGATTTGGCTCTTAAACACCTGGAGCAACATGAGTGGCTCCATGTGTGGAGCCAACTTCAATATGAGTCAACCCCAGAGGAAAAAAAACCAAAAACAACCACACCAAAACAAAACAAAACAACAACCAAAAAGATGAGGCAAGCAAAGATCTGGGCTGGTGAGTAAGGAAAAGTGAGGAACTTCCACCCGGGGGTGTGCAGGACACCCAGCTCCCTTGACATGGGTCTGGCACCACCTCGTGGATGTCCAGCTGCTGCTTCTGGCCACCACGGGGGTTCGTGGCAGCACATCTGCAGAGGTTTTTGGTATCCTAACGTGGTTCATACCTGTGGGCTGGACACTCTGTGGCAGGGAGGGCTTCAGCCACAGCTCATTTCCCAGGGCTTCTGTCTGCTTTGTGCTGACTTTCCTGGGAGATGTGGGTCTGTATTACTGACTTCAAGCCTCCCACTCCTGGCAGGCTGCAGGAAGAGGGAGACCACTGACCCCAAGTCCTTCTGTGCTCCATTGAGAAGGGAGCCAGGGCTCCACTAACACCCCAGAACCTCAGAACCCTCCAACACTGAGCTCCCAGCCTCTCACAAGGCACTAACATTGGAATAAGCCTTTAAGTAGCTTCTGAAACCACGAGCCAATTGCTGAATTAAAGGCTCTCAGAGCTACAGGGGAGGCTCTGTCATCCTCTTATCATTAACTATGGCAGTAACTGTCTGTGTTATTCCTGTGTTCTGCAGGTGCCTGTCTTGGTTTGAAAAACAGGTACCTGCCAGCAAAAGCTGGAATCTCCCTTTGAACAGAGAATGTAAACCCCCTCCCTCAGATTATTATAATTTTGTAATTGGGGGCTCTCAGGCAAAGATTTGGGAATAGGAATAACAGTTCTTTACTAGGAATATTAGACAAAACAAAGACAAATACAGATGTAATAGCACTAAGAGACAAGCCAAACAAAAACAACAAAACCCCAGAAACAACCCTGACAGAGTCGGGGATGTGACCTGACAGCCTGGGTGTCAGGGTGTTAAAGCAGTCCAGATGAATCCTCCTGCAGTAACAGATGCAGTTCTGTGGAGTGGAGATGGTCCTGTAGGAAAGTCCAGTGGTGACAAGATGGGTCCAGTCTTCTTCTGGGAAATCCAGTGGGAAACAAAACAGGGTCCTCTGGTGCTCCCACGTCCTTTTGGAGCGGTGTCCTCGGACTGAACTGTCCTTTTTCCTGCTGTCCCCCAGGAAAACCTGCTGCCCCCTTTTGTTTCAGCCAAGTACCCATAAGTACCCAGCAATTAGTTACCTAGCAAAACCACCAGGAAAAAAAATCCACAAGCACAAAAGAAACAGATCCAACCCCCAACAGTGCCCATGGACTGCTCCCAGCCATGGGTCACCTACACAGGTTCCTCTGTCTGAAGAACTTGAGTCTGCAATCCTGAGGCAGGCATCCTACCTAGAGGGAGGTGTTCCTGCCCATGGCAGAAGGGCAGAACTAGGTGGTCTTAAAGGCCTCTTCCAACCCAAATTATTATAGCTTTCTATGATTTCCTGGCCACTTTTTAGACAGGCAAGCAATAGGACCCTGGAGGCTCAGATTTTGGACAGAGGGTGCCCCGACTTGGTTGCAGAAGCAGGAGATCCCCCTGCACTGAAGGGCTGGGGGCTCACCTGGCTGGTACCTTCCTCTGGCCAGGAGGGGTCCTGGGCAGGGGTCAGCCTGGGTAAGACAGGGTAAAAGATGCAATATGAGGTTTTGTTCCAGCTGACAGTGGAGCCAAGGTGAGGGGCAGAGCTGGGAACTTGTCTGCAGTTCAAGGAATCAGCCATAGCCTCTTATTTAGAAGGCTTTTTGGTTTAATATAAATAAAACCATCCTGGACAGAGCAGGCAGCAAATGAGGTGTGAAACCCTGAGCTCCCACAGTACTGGGTCAGCACAGCTGTACCCCTGCACTCCAAGCTGATCATCCATTGTCCTGCCATAAGTTGTGCTGGGATTCCTGAAAGGATCTGACAACAGGCCTTCCAAGGGCACAGCCAGGCCAGCCCTGTACCAACCTGGGCAGCATCCCTGGGCCTGGCACCCTCTGAGTGCTGCTCCCTGCAAGGATGAAAGAGGATCTGCCAAGGGTGACAAGAACCCAGGCTTGCAGGAATCTCTTTTTAAAAATCATCTCTTCGTTTCTTGGCCACCTTGGACCCAGGAGAGGGCAGCAGCAGCCCAGGCTGCAGCCTCAGCTACCCTTTCCAAAGCTCCTCTTCATCTCCTAGGCTGCTCAGAGACAGCTGAGAAAGAAAAACAATATATGGAGGGAGCAGTGAAGAGCAAAAACTCACTGTGTGGGCTTGTGGTGCTCTCCTGGGTTTCAAAATCGTTTGCTTTCAAGACGGAAGTGGAAAGAAAACCATCTTTGAAAACATATTGGAGTGCCAGGGCTTTCCATGGCAGTCTCTCCTTCTTTTGGTATCAGTGATCCCTATTTATGCTTGTCATGGCACCAAAACGTAAGGTGATGATACTGGGAATGATCCCAGTAGAGATGGGAGGAAAATATGTGCAGTGTATGCCCATCACTCTGCTGCAGAGATGCTAAAAGCCCATGAGATCCCCACTGTGGAGCTCTTATGGCTTCACTCAGAGCCTTCCAGGGGGATAAAACCACATCACCAGTGCTGCACAGGCATGCTGGCTGCCTTGCCCTCACTGATTTTGTTGTGCCTGAAGGAACAGGAAAGGGAAGGCTGGAAATAGGGACATTTTCTACTTGTCCACCTTGGCCCCCCACACAAGGGCTCCCCCCCCAGCTCTGTGCACTGCTCAGCACTGTGAAACTCAAGCTCCCACTTCCACTGGCAGCATCCCAGTTGCAGGTCAGCATCTCCCGGGGCAGCTGTGGCATTTCCTCCCAGCAGGGCTGGCAGCATCCTCCTGCCTTCCCGGGATGAGGGATGAGCTCACCGGGATGAGTCACAGAGCAGGTGAGTGGGAGGAGGACATCCTCAGCCCGAATTCCTGCAGTGCTTTCCTACCCACCTGCTTTGACAACAGCCAGCCTGGTGTGGAGCCAGCCTGGGTTTTGCTGAGGCAGTTCCCTTTCTGCCTGGGTTGGCCTGCCCCGAGGCACGTGGGCAGCAGTGTGCCCCACTCCTTCTCAGGGCACACAGCTACGCCCTCAGCCCTGTGGGCTCTGTTCTCTGTAGGGCTCAACTCATGCGTTTTTGGGGGGTTTTTTTGTGTTTGGTTTGGTTTTTGGGATTTTTTTTTCATTTTATTGTAGGGTTTTTTTTTTGTTTTTGTTGGTTTTTTTTAGTTCACACCCTCTGAAATCACAGTAGTGCAAAATTATTGCTTACCAAAGCTGTTCTCCTGAAATGAGTCATGAAACAAGGGGTTTTGTCACTCTGCCAGACACAGCCTGGCTGCTTCTCTAAATTGAATGGCACCAGAGGACAGCTTGCTCCTCCCTTTGGGTTTCAACCCACCTGCACCCAGTGTTACCAGCCTCCCCCCAGAGCCTGGAGAGATATTATTCCCACCTTTACTATTCTCCTGCATCATTCCCACCTCTTCAGACTACCAGCCCTTTGTACCCCATTTTTGGGTGAATCTCTGCATGGTGTGGTAACAAGAACTAGGAGAGGTTACAAGAATTTTCAAGAGGTTAATTCTCCAAGTAGTTCAGACAAACTTACAGCTGGCCCAGCTCTTTCCTCCTTTCTCTTTGGTAAGTGAGAATTTTCTGTGAGTAATGTCACTCTCTGATTCACGGAATCGGGAATTGTCTCTTGGTAAAGAGGTGATGTGTGAAGAGGAACCATGGATTGGATGGAAAGGAAACATGTTCATTTCAGTGAGTTCAAAGCAGGCTTTTTGTTGTCAGCCATCAGAAAGCAGAAAGGATGGGTCATGCTTTCCCAAGTTGCGTCAAGTCGACATGAAATACTACAGATGAATTTACAATGAAATTATCAGACTAAAAAGCTGCAAATTTACAGAGATATTTTCATAAAAGTGTCACATTTACATTGAAAGTTTACATCATTATCACATTTGGAGAGCAGGAAATAGAGATTTCAGATTCTTAGGAAAAAACCCAAGCAAACAGAAATGCTGATTACAGAGTAAAACCACAAGTTTGAAATGAGTCCAAGAGCCAGAATTGTATTTAAAGGCTGGTCCTACAAATCCACCCAGCCGACAGGAACTTTCCAACACTGCGTGTTCCCTCTTTGTCACTGTTCATCCTCAGCTTTAAGAGACTGCCCATTCAGGTTTTCTATGCAGGAACCTGGAAAATCATTGCAACGTGAGACAGCAGATCTCCAAAATCACGGCTAGTTTGAGTGACAGCTCACAAACAAGAACTATTGAAGTGTCACTCAAACTACCAAGAGCCAGGTCAAATATCAGCAGGAGAACATGACACATGGAATTCACTGCAGAAGATGACACATGGTACTAAAAGCTGACCTAAGTTCGAAAGGAAACCAACCAACTTCATGAAAAAAAATCCATCTCTAGGTGAGAAAAAGCCACATACCGAAAATCAAAGGCCTGAAAAAAGATGGGACAACCCTCACCTAAGGATGCCCCATTTTACCACTCCCTATGGGTTTATATGTTGACCAATAAACTGGTGCTAAGGAAACTTTCCTGCCTCCCATCCCTGTGCCGGGCCGACGCGCTCCGGAGCGCTGCTCCCGCCGCACGCACCGAGCGGAGCACCGGCATCGGAGAGCTCCGGAGCCCTGTCTGCTGCAGCTCTTGTCCTCTGCATCGGAACAAAAGGCATCTCCACTATATCTGGCAAGGAGAAACTGTGCCAGGACAGCACACTTGCCTGGAACTTCCTGCTGAGACTCCTGTTGGCTGCGCAGGCAAGGGGCGCTCATCCTTCTTTCCTAGGCAGCCTGAAAAGTGCTCTCAGCTGGCCGTGCTCTCTGCCCACTCCTCCTCAGCTCCTTGTGCCATCAGGCACACGACGGCCTGGCAAAGGCAAAAGGAGCTGACAGCTGTCCCAGTGCACACAGGTAAAACAAAGGCTGAAAATCGCCAACACTGAATACCCTCACTCAGACAGAGGCCAGGCAACCAAATCCTCAGAGGTGTGCTGGAATTCTGAGGCCCAAAGGAATTTTTGACAATATACAATCTGCTGCATGGAATTTGTCTTAGCAGCTAAGCATCCCCTTGGTTGCTATTCCAGCACAAGCTGGGCTGCCCCTGCCTGTTGGCAGCATGCTACAGATTTCCTCAACATCATGTGATGTCCCCATACATAGCAGGGATCACCTTAAAATTTAGATGCCATGCACTCCTTGAGGCACTTACAAGTTCTTACAGGGTTCCAGGCTGAGACCCAGAGGTCCTCTGGGACCTGTTTCTGTAGCACAACAAACTGGGAAATCCTCAAATCCTCACCTCCTCCTCC
>WBNO01016584.1:7068-20777 GCA_013400575.1 Peucedramus taeniatus
TCTTTTGATAATGTGTTTAATGTTTTCAATGTGTAATGTTGATAAAATCTGCAGAGGAATAAATACATATTTAAGTAAAATCCTGATCCTAAAATCTTAGGAGTATTTTATTTACATTGTTCTACTAGAGGTGTTGTTTCCTATGTTTTATTTTGTCACTGCTGCACATCAGAAGCTGATTCCTTTACATTTGGAGCACATATAAAAATCTACACAATACAGACCTATGCATTTGGCAAATAGCTGGGAATCTTTGAAAAGGCAGCTGTGTCTTGAGACACAAAGAATATCTGCCTAGCCAAGGATTTTGTGAATGCTTTTGTAATTCAAAACAAGCAAACAAACAAAGGCGGGTCAGTAAATGTAAACTAAATTTGAGAGACAGTAAAGGGAATAATGAAGTGACAGCCAGGACTATTCAGATAATACAAAGCTTTGTGGTTCTGCTTAGTCCTGAATCCACTGAGAAACAGCAGGTTGCTCCTGTTGCTTTCTAATGCTGCTTAATTAATTTCTCCAAAGACACAAATGTGAGCTGCCTGACATCTCAGATGTGAGCCTGGAGATGCCAGCAAAGACAACACCTCTGCCTTGTCACTCACATTCCAGGTGATCTGGGGATAATGCTCTGGAGAGGCCTTGGCAAACACATTTCTGGAGCTCTTTGATCTCATTGCAGAGAGCAAGGCGTGTCTGCAGATTCTTCTGAAGGCAGGATTTAGTTTAATTGCTGTTGCACAATTTCTGGTTTG
Organism: Peucedramus taeniatus; assembly: GCA_013400575.1. Taxonomy (NCBI): domain Eukaryota; kingdom Metazoa; phylum Chordata; class Aves; order Passeriformes; family Fringillidae; genus Peucedramus; species Peucedramus taeniatus. The sequence continues at coordinate 7,821 of WBNO01016584.1, forward strand.
TCCTCTGCGTGGCAAAGTAGTTATTTCCACACCTAGTGCAGCAAAGGACAGTGTGTCACCTGTCATGTCCCCAGCCCTTTCAATAGTTACAAGCTGCTGTGTTCATGGGAATCACTAAACCTCTGCTGTGTGATACCACGGAACTAATATCTCAGAACAATTAGCCACAGCCTCATGTTGATTTAAGATAATCCAATCCAGTCAATGTTTTCCTTGTGCTTTCTGTAGAAACAGACAGGACCTGGCTCACTGTGCTGCTCTCAGTCCAGTCACTTGCAAAACCTCGTGTAGTAACACTCTTAGCTCAAAATAGATTCAGTGGCTGTGACTCAAAAGGAAGGATCTGGCACACAACTTCAGCAGGAAGAAGAAATTTTGTGATTGGAGTGGTTTTTTTTCCTGGCCATACATATTTCAGTTCTCCAGAATCAGAAGTGCAAACCCAGATCCCAAGGAAAAGTGGCTTCAGAAGAATAAATACACAGGGGAGTAGTTGGAAGGGAGAATTTCCCTAAATGGAACTCTGCCTCTTTCACTGGCCACCAGTGTGAACAAAGAATATCTGAGCCACTGCAAAACCCTGTGGATGCTCTGCTCTTCCAGTGTGTCAGGGTCAGTGGATTAGGAACTGCCTAAACTGAATTTCAAAACTCAGGGACCACATTTATAAACCAGCCATCTGCCATCTTCTGTGAGTTTCTCCAGTCTCTCCCTGAAATGTCTCTCACTAGGTGCCAGTGTTTTCCACCCTGCTGGGAATATCTGGATAATCCTGGTAAAAGACAAAAACAAAATAAAACAAAAACAAAAAAAAAAAAAAAAAAAAAAAAAAAAAAAAAAAAAAAAACTGTTGTCTTAACAATATAAACTCACATGTTCATCTGTAAGCAGGTGAAGCTCAAATGAAGAGCTGTTATTTCTTCTGTCACAAAGCAGGGTGTAATAGCAAAGATAAACTCCAACTATGAACCCCCTTTTTAAGTGACCACAGAACACCATGCAAATAATGAGTTCTTGACTACCTGTCATATAAAATGAGAAGCAATTGAGCAGATACTGTCTGTAACTCTTCATTTGGGGTACCAGCAGAGAAATTTTTTGTATCACCATGCCTACCTTTCTTCAGATTATCAGAAATCAAGGACACTTTCAGCCCTAAGAGGTTGAAGAAAAATCAAATCTGGCAGAAGTAGCATTGGTTTTGTGTTGCAAATATGGGTCTGAGAGGGGTGGAAAGTGGAAAGGTGGAAAGCCTTCACATCATGACTTTGCCCTAATACATAATGTTGGACAACTGTTAGAAAAGAAAGTGGATGTTAGCAAAGGTACCCCTTAATTTGGGTGCATTTAGTTATTGGAACATCAAAAAGGCATTAGGCACATTGTCTTTCCAGCAGATGGACAAGAATACAAATAATTAAAAGATACCACATTTCTAGAGGTGGAGAAACTTTCATAACAATGATAAAAAGGAGCAAAAATCTCTGATAATATTAGTTAATATAATTTTTTTTTTATTGCTTGGTTAAGAAAAAAATGTAATTCAGATAGCCTTATACCTATAATGATTTTTGGGGAATGAGACTGCCACTAATAAGCTCTGCAAGCACAGAAGGTTCATCTCCAAGTGTTCTCAATCTAGGATGACAACTTTCTTTTGCAAATGGGCCAGCAGCTGAGCTCTCATGTGATTCAATTTCTGCAGAGGGTCATGGTCCTCTTTCAGTCAACATTTTTAAACCAGCCATCTACTGGCATGCATAATTTAATTTCTGAAAAAAATACGCTTGAAAAAATGGAAAATATGTTAATTTCATAGATGACTCTTGTGAACTGAGGGACTTGAAAAGTTTGTCAGCAACACAAGGCCCTTTTCTCCTCTCCTACTACCTACTACTAGCTGAACATCAACAATGCTTTGCATGCTTACATAACCATATTTATAATGCAAGCCTGGTAGTCTGAGTCTCACAATAAACCTGGCAGGATGGTGCCTATTGTCTTTGGAGAGGCAGAGATTTTGGAAGGGACTGAAACACGACTGAAACAAAACCTGTCCTTGCATTTGCAGACCAACCATAAACTGGGAGTGGGGTTCCCTTCAAACCAGAGCCTTTGGGCAGCACTTGTACAGAGGCAGACTGAGAAAAACCCTTGTAGAGTCTCTGTTCCAAAAGTGAGAGGCAGAAAAATCATCACAGATTGCTCTGAAACTCCTCTGGAAAATCCTCCCTCTAAAACTTTGCCAGCTGGGTGAGGAAGAAGCTGGAAGGCAAAGGAGGCTCTTGATTTCTGCACAGGGGGAGAAGAAAAAAAAAAAATCTCCAGATGTTTCTTGGTGGCATTATTTAACTGTTCTAGTAGAATTCAACCACATCCTGAAGAGATTTTGAGTCTTTGTGGGGCAGGGGAGTGCAAAGGGGTATGAGGGGTCAGAGAAGAGGCATTGGTGGCTTGGTGCAGCAGCTGATGTGAGACAGAGGTCTGGGACTTCCAGCACACATTCCAGTCGAAGGGGGAGTCACTCCCAATTCCAGGAAGGAGAGCCTTAACCCCCAGACAAATTAATTACAGTTTGTAATTAATTTATCCCTAATGTGTGGTAATCTCCAGCCGTGTGCAGCACAAATGTAAATTAGTACACAAAGCTGGTGATGCAAGAGCTGTTTGTTTACAGGAGTGGAGAACTAATTGACTTTTCATCCTGCTGGCTTTCAGAGTGTAAAGCAGAACCAGTGAGATGCCAGCCTCCACCTCTCTGTAAATCAGATATTAGATGTATTGTGGTCATAGGTATATCAAGGATTTTTATCATCTCAGAGACGGGGTTACCTGAGAAATTGAAATGTCTGATGCTCCATGTTTCATTTCACAAAAGAAAATTCCCAATAGCATAATACCAATGCAGTTGAAAAAAATCTTAATAAAAATATTTGGGGGTTGGATTTTTTTATTGTTCCTTGCTTGTTTGATTTCTCGAAAATCCAATAAATGAAAAATCTTGTTCTGAAAAGTGCCTACAGGAACCTTCACAAGAATTTGAGTTTCCTTGACATTCTAATTTTCAGTGGAGTCTAGATGCACTTCCAGGCCACAAAATCCAGAAAACACTGCTTTCATGCTTTTTGGTAGATGGAAACTAACATAAAATGGCTCCTATTCAGCTGTCATCAGAATTGTCATTTCTTCTAGAAGTATTAAATTCTCAGGAAAAAATACCAAGTTTTCTGTAGAAAGTAAGCACGCTGTCTGGGGACCAGAAATGAGATTTGAAAGTGAAATTTTCCTCTCAGACAGTTTCCATCAATATTTTTCTGTCAGTTCTCATAAAAGCTGAAGACACCTCAGCGCACTGTTATCAGATTTCGTTGCTTTGATGTCTTTAAAATGCTTTTCTTAGGGGTAAAGAAACACAGAAGGACTGGGGGGGTAAAAAATAAGAGTAAGTGGTGTAGAACTGGTGGAAGAGATAGGAGACCAGGAAAATTATTAGTTGCATTTACAGCTTGATTTTGTGACAACAAACTCCCAGTCAGTTGGTTTGATTAATATGTAATAAAGTAGGAGAATAATGCTGAAATTGTCACTTCACTGCCATTCTTTTCCATCCTTTGCCTGGTGCAAGGCATGTTGAAATCTGCCTGGTCCATCACTGCCATTCACTCTGCATTTCTGCACTGACTTTATTTGCCTCAGCTCCCCCTCCAAGTCACACCAAACCCTCAGATCCACATCCAAACCTTGGTTCCATCCTTTGTTCATATTGTTCCCAAGGAGGGGAGGAAGGAAAGAACAGAGGGGAAAAAAAATAGAGGAGGAGAGAGAAAGAATGAAAAAAAGTAAGAAAGAACAAGCAGAAAAGCAAGACAAAAAAGAAAAAAAAAGCATAAAGGTAAAATCAAGAGCATAAGCAATGAAGAAAATGCAGAAAAGAAAGAAGGAAATAAAAGAAAAGAAGAACAAAACATAGAGGGCCCAAAGTAGTCCCCTGTGACTTGCTTTCAATGGAATTTCTTTGGAAAGTCATTTAGCCCAAAGGGTTATAGCAGTAGATTCCCACAATGTCTTGATGGATTGGTGTGAATGACTCATATCTTAACTTTTTCCAGCATGTTTCATAAGATTTACACACTGGGCAACCCCAGAATTAACTTTGAAGTGGACCTTAGCTTTCCCAGCCCCTGAATTAGCTTCTGGCAATGACTTATTTTGGTGGGGACAATAGTGATTTCAAGTTTTTTTTCATTTTTCATCAATACAGAACTGGAGCCTTTGTGTTTTGCAAGCCCAGCTGCTCAAGCTTTATTTGAATTGTTTGTAAACAGCTCCATACACCAAACACAGCTTTGTTCCTTCACTGAGGACTTGGGGCACACAAACTTAAATAAAATAAAGCTCTCACTGCGTGATGTGAGCCCAAGTTTCTGGACCTGTCCTCCCAGCCCTGGAAGCCTGATTTGCAATGCTGAGGTGAGTTAATGAGAGAAGTCTGAGGGCTGCAAAGAGCTCAGACACAGGAGCTGTGGCACATGCTGCACTGCCAGTCACACATGGTGCAGCAAAAAGTGGGTTTAAAATGTGGATTAGGCTCCAAGTTTGCCATGCTTTCACTGCCTGAAACCATCCTAAAGCCTGCAAATGGGGCATGGCCAGTGCTTCCATAAAGGATCTGCTCTAGCAGTGGGTCAACTCCACCATGTGGCCTTGGGCCCTGCATCACCCTCCACAGCCTTGGCTTTTCTGGCACAACACATTTCCAACATTCCCTCACAAAAAAAAGGGTTCAGTTTATGGCAGTGCCCCAGGAAGCCTGGCCTGATGCTTCCAGGATATGAAGAATTTGAACAAACACTTCACCAACACACAGCCTGCCATTCCCAGCCAGTTGCGGAGCGTCTGTAAAGCCAAAACAAAACCAAAAAAAAAAAAGTTAAAAATAAAAAAAAGGCTGGTTCTTGATGACACATCCCTGATTCAGTTGGTCCTGAAAGGGGGGGAAAAAAAAAAAAAAGAAAGAGCAGGAGGTTTCCTTGCCTAAACCTGCCAGTGAAATCTGACACCGTTTGGTGGTTAGCAATGAAACGCTTTATTAAACTTCAATCGCTCTTTGAAACCGAATGGTTTCGATTGCCACACAAAATGAAACTGCTGTCGTTTGCTCACTGCTGGGATGTTGGCTAGACAATTCATTGAAAAATGCACTGTGGCTGCAGAGAACAGATAGCACTGTGTTTCTGACCAGATATGTGGCAGCAACCTGATTTTCACCTTACATGAGCAGCTGCCCCTCCTACTGTCTCCCTCTGTCAACCTGAAAACAAAAAATTCAAAAATAAGTCACAAAATTCCCAAACAAATCTGTAGTCTTGCTTGATAATAAAACTAAAACTATTAAAAACTAAATATTTTTAAATCAAAAACCAAACTATTAAAATAAATAATAATAAAAAGATGGTGCCAATAAAGAAATTATCTCCTGCCTCTCACTCACCCTTTTTCTGGTGAAAGTTAGGCAAAACCTTCTTAGCTAATATGTAATAATTTCTCTTAAGAAGCCTATTGAAAAAGTGTAAAATATCCTTTTCAGTGAATATATTTTTTTCATAGAAGTCACCTGCCATTTCATGTCTTTTTTTTTTTTTTTTTTTAATCTGCCACAATATTACACCAATACCTGCCTACGACCAGGCACTCCACAGAAGAAAAAGTTGGTAAACTTGATTGAAAATCAGTCAGTCTGAAGGGTCAGAAAGACAGAAAACACATAAAATGCTGGATAACTGAAATAACCACGAGTTCAGCAGAAGCCAGGGCCTTTCCAAGAATTTTGGGGCCACATCTGGTCATGCATTTGTTAAATCTGTGTGTCCAGATGCTTTGGCAAGGGCCTTTTTGAGGTCTCAGCAGCATAGAACACCGGGCATCTGATATAAAAAAAAAAAAAAAAAAAAAGTTCAGCAGTTGTTATGTGATGCCACCAAATCCTGCAGCATCTGGAAGCTCTGCTGAGGCTGCTGTGCCTGGCAGAGGCAGCAAGGCTGGGGCAGCTCCACAATTCCCATCTTCTATATTGTCTGGGTCTTGCTCTTTTGCAAAATGTGACACTGACAAAAGCTTTATTACAGGTCCACGAGACAAAGGCTGCAGTTTTACAGACAGCCACTGCTTTTGTCTGTGATTTGACACCAATTACAGCTCCTTGCCCTGTTTTCTGCCTCTCAGACAGTTTTTGAACTGTGGCATTGTCTTATGTTTCATCTTTCCACTGCTCAGTTTCCTCATTAGTCTCTTGAACTGTGCTGAGAGCTGGAATAATTATGATGCTGCTGAGTCCTTCTTTCAGCTGCGGAAGGGCACTGAAGGACTGAAAGGGAGTGAAATTCCTCCCAGGGAAATCGTGCTGATTTGTCCCTGTCACACTCCCTGGTTATATGAATGGGTGAATCCCAAACTGAAAATATATATTTTTGGACACGTGTACCAAAGTAAAGCTTTGAAAGTCTTCATCTACACAGAGACAGCAAAACTAGGGAGCAAAACCAGAAAAATGTCTTTTTATTGCCATTCATAGTTGGTGCACCAAAGACTGCCGTATTTTATTATTAAATTACCCTTTAAATGCTTTTCTTTTTCAGATTTTAGTCCAGATGGAGAACAATCTTATGAAACCAGTGTCTTTCAGAAGAGTTTGCCACACTGGGACAAGAACATATTCCTGCAATGTGACATCTCTCCAAAACTGACCTAGCTGTATTCCATAAACAAAACAATAGAAGAAAATGGAAGAATGTAACCTGGAAATTACTTTTAGACACTTTTTTACTCAAGAGGGTCCTAGCAGGAAACTTCCTTTGCAATAATTTATTTGAACTCTATTGAAGAGTACTGGAACTCACCAAGAAAGAAAAAAAAATTTAAAGAATCAACATTTGCAGGCAATCAAGGTTCATTCATTCTGCACCCTAAAGAAAACTTTGATTTAAACATGACTTGCACTGACAATAAATTACTCAGAATTATTTTTTTTTTCAAATATCAGGTGTCAGGATCACCTGGACTATGTAAGAACCACTGTGTTTCCCAGCTCTGGAATTAGGCTCGTCAGGAATCCCTGCTCAGTCACTTTGGAGCCAGCCCTGGGATTTGGTAGAGGCTGCTCAAGACTAAACATTTCCAGAGAGATCCTTTGGTCTCATCAATCAGCCTTTCACAGTGAAATGTTTTTCATCAGCTTTGTTCCAATCAGCTGTAATAACCTACAAAGGGAGAGATGAAAGCCCTGCACATCAACCAAACAGCTACTGCAAGTATTTTTAAAATACTTACACTAGCAAACGTTAGCAGAACGCTTTTAGAAGGAAATATTTCTCCAAAAGACACAAAATCATGACTGCAGCTAAAGCAGGATGATTGGGGCTAAACAGAGTTTCATTCCCTGTTCTTAGCAGGGTGTGTGCTGATGGCTATAATTTAATTCTGGAGCCAAATCAAGGCAACTCATCATGATACATCTGCTGAGTTTTGAGTCTGTGTGGAGCAAGCGTGTGTGCTTTCCTGAAAGCTTTTCCTAGAAGCAAAATGCAAAGATTTATACATCTGTTTTGTCATCTTCTGACACAGCTGATGAAAGCCAAGGCATAGCCCCACGCAGGAATTTTGGTTGGGGGACAGGTACTGGCAGAAGGGAAGAGAAAATATTGAGAACTTCCACGGTGAATTATGAGGCAGTATTTCACAAATAGCAATTTCCAGTCACAAATATACTTATTTTTAAAATGGCTTGAAAATTGTTCTCTTTTTTCTCTATTGACTAATCGCATTCTTTGTATAATGAAAATAGTGGATGCATGAGTGGCGTGTGTGAGTTCTTGAATCTTCTGATGTCAACCAACAATGCAGATTTGCAAGTATTTCCCTTTTTTTGGGGGGTGTTTATTGTGGGTTTTTTATTATTGTGGTGGTAGTAGCAGTTTGGAAGTGACCTAGACAACAGCAAAATAAGGACATTATAATGTCCAGCATATCATTACCTGCTGATTACTTTTTCTCCACAGAGAGGAAATTTTTTTAAATGCCAGCTTCAGGCTATCTCAGCAGGAATTAGGGATCATAATTAGACACAGCCATGCGCTTTCAGTTTAAAGAATTAAATTATTTGAAAACATAGGATCAGAAAACAACACAAAGGCAAGCATTTCCAAAAATGTAATGTCCTGCAAAGGAAGGAGGTCACAGCTGTTGTCAAGTCCAGCCGTGATGCCCTGGAGAAGTAATGCTCTGTGGAAGCTGTGTGAGCAGGACCTGCTGAATACATAATTTCCTCCAAGGTAATGCTGTTCCCTTGCATTTTGCACTGTCATTTTCTGAGCCACAATTTAATTGCACTTGGAAATGGACCTTGGCTTTGATGGAGGACAAATCTCCTGAGGTGCAGGACCAACAGGTGGTGACCAGGGCAAGCAAAGGCAGCAGGAACCACTCATCTTTGCCAGAAAAGAGGAGAAGGCACCAGCTAGAGGGTTTGGCAATCAGCAGAAAATGGACAATTAGGGAATGCTATTGGATCTCACCCTCCTCCATGTGGTGTAAGGAGGGCTACAGTCCTAACACAAATCTGCTAGGTATTGCTACAAGATTTAAACCAGTTTGTCATTTGTATTCCCTCAGATGAAAAATGGGCAGAGCCCTGGTGGTGGAAGGATTTCAAAGGCATGAAGGATTTTTTTCCTTCCTTTGTGTACCAACAACTTTGCAGAGAAAATTAATATTAAACGTTCAGTACAAGACAGAAAACCACCATCCAGGTGGGCTCAAACAAATCTTCAAATGTTGGAGATTTCCACTGCAGGTGGAAGTCAACCTGCAAGGATAAAACTTGTCCTCAGTCTTGCTTGACTTCCCCCTCATGGCATTTCTTAAACTAGAGTAAACAAAGCATTTATGTGACAGGGTGTAAATTTCTGTGTCCTTCAACAGCTGGTGATACTGTTCCCAGCACAAGTTTGGTTACTTCAGTATATTTCTCCAGGCAAACCATAATAACAAAATGAATGTGCATGTATTTCTGTAAACAAACACACAGATGCATGAATCTATTCATATTAGCCATTTTGTAGGAATGTTTTTCTCTCAATTAGCCTTTAACCATGCTGGGGATGAAGTGATGGATCTGACAGGAGTCTCCTCTGTATGCTTTAGCTGTTCCTGTTCCTCAGCTGGTGGAACATCTCCAGAGCAAACATTGCCAGTGAAATGGTTCCTTTGCATCCTCCTGAGAAGAAAAGATAAGGAAAGGTGTCTGTTACTTGTTAAATATCAAGCAGACAAAAACAACTATTTTTTTTTTCCTCCTCCTGTCTCTTCTTACTGAGGAAAGGGAAACCACCTTCACTGAGTGCTTCAGTCCTGTTTGCTGGGTCATATTACATTAGATCATAGTGCATTAATCTCCAGGATTTAATGGCAGGGCTTCCTTTCAGCATAGGTGGTAGCTCCTGCCCATTTGGATAATTCCTCATTTATTTAACATTTTTTTTTTTACCCTCTTCATTACACAGCTCACCTGTTTCTTGGTACCTGAAGAAAGGAGCTATTTCTCACTCTGCTTTCACAGACAGAAGGCTGCTGAGCATCAGAAATTAGGGAGGCTGGCTGGAGGTGCCAGACCAACGTGGAACATGGTCATAACTCCAAGTTGAAGGCTGTTTTGCCTCACCTGGAGGAAGGAAGGAAACAGTTTGGAGGCACAAGGTTTGGGAAGACAAGGCTTGATGTTCCACAACTCGCTACGACTACTTCATTCACAAAAGGCATTTTCCCTTAGTGCCACTACAAAGTTGAAGGGGCAGAGGAAAGATCCAATCCCTCAGACATTTAAAGCTCAGCATTTATTGCTCAGACATTCCTACAGCCTTCTGAATCAGCCTTACACCCATTTTGCCGTGCAGGACTGACCATTATGCAGAAATTACCAGGTTCTCCAGCCTCGGGAGACTGAGAACAATTTAGCTACATTAGCACGTTGTTTTCCCCTCTGTAATTAACTCTGCTGTGCTGACACTGACGATCATTCGCTTGCCAAGGAAGAGCAGTTCTCAAAAAATGTTTGCAAAGAACCCGTTCCCCTACTGCTCTGCAGTGAAATTCGGTAATTTTGCGCTGCTTTTCTTCTGAACACTTCCACCCTTAAGGCAGAAGACAAGGGGAAATCACATCTCCTAGTTACAGGCTTTCTGTGGTGCCTCAAAACATCGTGTCATCCTTCATGCTGGTACCTACTGTGCTAAAAAAAACCCCAACATTATTTTGTTAGCAGAAGAATTTGAGCCATTAACCACCTCACTCCATAATCTGGGGAGCATGGATTTGCAAAGCAGGCTGAGGGCAGACTGAATTTGCAACGAGCTTTGACGGTGCCAGCGGAAAACCTGTTTCCCTAGAAATTATTTTTGAAAAAAATTGCTGTCTTTTCATCCAATTGCTCAGGCAGTACTGCCATCTCGTGGTCCCTTCTGCTGCAGCTCTGCTTTGACAGCAAAAAAAGCAGGTGGGAAGAGCTAATCCCAGCAGAAATAGTTGGTGCTGGTAAAGTGCTGTCCTGCCAAATGCCAACCTGGATGCATGAGCAGGCTGTGCTTAGATCATCTGCCAAAGCCTGTGGGAAGAAGATTTAGGGCAGAAAAGGGTCCTCCAAACGCATGGATTTAGGGAACTTCCAAAAGGAGGTTTACCCTGCAAAGGTAACAATCCAGCTGTGTTTTCAAACAGAAAACGAACAACAATGAATTACTATCTTCACCTTAGAAACAAGCAAAATCCAAACACAAAATACAAAAGCAAAAAAAAAATGACAATTAAAGAGTGTTTGGATTAGGGAGGGGGCACAAAAGCAATTAAAAAGCTGTTGGGGTAAGTGCTCTGTGAATAGCCAGAGTGACTCTCAGTTTAGCATTCTCCTCCTTCCCCAAAGACCCACAAGCTGTAAATGCTTGGTCCCCAAGGCTTCCACTGCTCAGAATTTGAAAAGCATGGAATGCTCACAGCCAGCTGGTGGAGGATCCTTCACTGGCAAACACCAACAGAGCCAGGCTAAGGCTGTAATTCCACGGGTTTGTGAATCACCTGCTGAAATCAATGGGACAAGGAACCTGCTCAAGATTACACACGTGCTGACGTCTCTCCCTGAGTCAAGGCTGTATGGGGGAGAATAAATTACCCAGCCAGGTACAATTGACGTGTCAAGGAAGATGTAAATTTGAGATTGGGGCATCTTGATTGCCCTGAGATGCTGAAAGTGCTGTTGGGATAATACACAAATACTCCATTAAAAATCTTTTTCATCTCCCAGGCTGGTCTGCGAGTTGTTGACATCAGAGTGTTGCTGCACAAATGTTGTTTAAGGCTGAGATGTGATTTCTGGTAACAGATATGGGGGATAAACTTGTGCCCATACCTGACTGGTGACCCCAAAAGATGTTCAACTAGTGCTGGTGTTTTCGTTTTGTATGGGCTGAATTTTGTTTGCCATCATCAAAAGATTTGGGAGTACATTTGCCATGCTTCCACCAAAGCTGATTTCTTATTATGCATTCCTCTGAACACAAAACTTAGGTGATTTTTATTAATGCCATTATTACTAGCAATATAAAACTTATAGTTTTGCAATTTATGGAGATTTTTAGAATTAAAATCTTCTCCTGGCTTATGCTTCACTTCTCAATTGGCTGAGAAGGCTTTGAAGTTTAACATCTAAGCAATGGCAAAAATAAAAGTGTCTGATCTCAAGGCTTGAAACAGTATTTTGACCTGAAGGATTTGGTTTCCTTTTTGTTTGTTGGTCAAGTGACTGGCAATTCACAGCCTTTCATGTAGCAAAAGCTGCTTTCAGTACCACACAGCCATCACTGCACTGAACACTTATTTTGCTGCAGGTAGGAAGTCAAATGTAAGAACTTAATATCTTACAAGTGCTCTGTGCTCCCATGAACATGGGGTTTTTTTCAGTTTCTTAACATAAAGTAATATTTCTCTTGACAATTTGTAGATTAAGTGCACATTTTCCTCTGGCTCTGAAGCAGAGAACATGCAGTGAAGAAAAGGCAAGTCTCTAATTTCATGTTGAAATGTCAAGCTACTCTGGAGCTGGGCGTTTTTCTTTATTTTCCTGTTCTCACATATTTTATCCACTTCACATTGTTTCTTCTTAGGAAATTAGGTGAGTCCCCAGAAGTGTGTGTAGACTTTTTATTTCCATTTTGGACCACTGCAGCCACTTGAAACACCTGTGGACTTAATGAACCCTCTCCTTCAACCAGGAGTCAGACGTCAGCTACTATAAATAAGAAATACTGATCCTGGGGACCAGAAAAATACTGCATCATGTCATTATTTCTTAATTTTTTTTCAAAGAAAAAAAGAATCTTTGGGGTACCAACTAAAATTAGCCTGCCCACCTATGCTGAGCTCCAAAATGCCATCAGAAAGAGGCAACCTCTGTCTCAAGGAGTCTGCCTGCGAAAGCAAAGGATGGGGAAACAAAAACTCTCCCCAAAAAATGTGGAGGGATCTTCTGTGTCTCATGGCTGCTTCATCATGACCAAACTGAGCTGATTCTGCAGAAACTTCAGCCCGAGTGACTCCTGTGCACACGACATCCTTCAAAGGACAGCTTTTTTGCAGTAACAAACAATTACCAAACACAGAAGCCAGGCATCTTCATTTTGTAGGAGTGGCACTTCTCAGAGCATCTGCATGGATGCTTTTAAAAGCATTTTAGCATATCAAAATTGTACCAGGAACCCTCGTGAGTGGAGCGCTTGTGAAAGAGTGTCACATTTTCCTCTTGCAGCTGTTAATCACAATGATCCCTTCCCCTGGCAGGCAGGTGATGCCACATCGTTTTACAGCCTCAGATTGCAGAAGAGCTGATCCTATTAAAAAACAAACAAAACAAAACAA
>WBNO01016585.1:0-16626 GCA_013400575.1 Peucedramus taeniatus
TTTATATAAAATATATATTTTAAAAGTATAAATATGAATAAATAACGCATCTAGTTGATGACCGAGTAAAACTCCTTCAGATTTAAAACAAGATAAATTGAAGTTTGGAGGCTAAAAATTTATTCTTTTTGTTTAAAGTCCATATATTAGCAATGTTATTAATCATGTTCAGCTCTGAGATAAGCTTCCTGGAGCAGTGCAGCCTAGGATGGATACCAATGAACAAAACTACTGATTTGTTAAAAGACTGGAATCAAAATTATCATGCAAACTGTTGGGTTTTTTCAAATTAAATCTGAATCTTTAAAAGTAGAGAGTAGAGACAAAAAGGCAGGATTTAAATTATAATGATGACTTCTAAATATCTGACACTTTGCAGTGGCACATTTGAACCTTGAAAATTGCTTAAAAGATATGACTGAAAAGCCTAACGTAATGGGGTGAACTGATTTCCATGAAAATAATATGCACTGTTACCAGTCCCTACCACCAATCCAGTTCTTTTTTGGATATTACATTTAAAAGAATAATTTAAAATTACTTTTGCATTTACTAAAAATAAACAAGAATCTCTTGGTATAGGCCTGTTCAGGTAACGAAGTACGTGGTCAAAAACATCCAAGCCAAAATAAAAACTTGTAGAGGCTATGTGGCACTATAATGCTAACAAATATATTGTGAGGCATTTTACCCTATCCATTCTTTTGTCTTAACCTCTTTCTGTGCTTTCAACAAAAAAATACAACAAAATACAATGAAGTATTTTGAAGAATACACATGGTCTGTGTAGAAAGTTGCCAAACTCGTTGGAGATTCAAAAGAAACAATATGTCTAGAAAGGATATCTGTGTTTTTTTTCTATAATGAATATTTTTGCATTTGAGAGATTAATCCCTCATGTATTAAAAAGATAAGCATTTATAATCTGGCTACTAAAAAACAAAGGCAAAAACATCAGGGGCTTTAAAAATGATTGTACGTGAATTTGATCAGTAGAATGTTATTAACACTGCAAGATGAAAAACAAACAGGATGGAAACTTGCAGCATTTCGAGACATAATTATATTCTATTTTTGAAGAACAGAAGCAAATAAATATTTGTTTAAGATTCTGATCACACTCAGCTTACAGATATTGAGTTAGAAAAATTTTAATTCCCTGAAAATACACAGGATAAAGAATTTGTTAGAGGAATATAAAGTTATAGAGCTCACCACACTTGAATCATATATTTCATTTGGATTTGATAGAATTTTATATATGGGATTCTCACCTAACACAAGGAGCATTGCTAACTGTCTGACACCACAAGCAAAAGATTTTGATACTTTTGAATGCACGTGTTTCAGTTAGTGCTGCTACCTCCTCTCACAAAAATACCTGCAGGAAAATTATTACTCCTTCAGGCATTCAATATTTGAAACCATTCTAAGATTTCTCTGGACTGAAAACTTATGCTGAGCATTTACAGTTGCTAGGTGATATCCAAGCAGTGGTCAGTAATTGTGACTGAAGACACATGGCTTTCACGGCAATTTCCATTTCACGATTGTTGTTCAAGAAAAATGAAAGGCAAATTTTGGTAGAAGCAGGGCAAGATTTAGTCACCATCAACAGATGACAAAGATATAATGAATGTTCATGTTGTTATAATTCAGTATTGATCAGTTAAATCAAGCATAAAAAACAAGAAGGGTGTGCTGCTGAAACAGATGAGTGAAATAATACACTTCAGCAAATATTTTCCAATAACTCTCTTGACATATTTCTCAATTTTATACATTAATAATGTTCTATCTGTATAACCTCATTGTTAGAAGGATAATAATGTTCTAAAGCTAATCCATACTCCATAAACTTTGCGCTCTTGTAAAGACAAATAGATTCTTGCAATCCTCCTTAAGCATGTGTACATATTTATGTTTGCAATTATTCTACATAGTTAAGTTTTACACTGAGACTCCTATCAAAGGTAGAAAAACATTATATGAGACTGCATGTTCCTGATGAAATTTCCTGGCACTATTTTTCTTTTTTGTATACAGAAAATGAAATATGCCTGATTTCCTTCAATCTCCCTCTCCTCTTTAACAAACCACTATCCTTTTCAAGGTTTCTTTTAGGCAGAATGAATCTATGCAAAAAGGTGTTTAGATTGACCTGGAGTTAGGGCTACATCTAACCACAGGAAACCTTGTGCAATTCTGCAGAAAACTACATTGAAGATAGGAAACAGCATCAAGGTTTTGAGAAAGTGAGAGATGCAAATAAATTGAAACCTTCAGTCCAGATTCATCAACTGATTTGGAAGAGCATCTTTCTCTATCCAATGGTTGATCAGTAGATGGGAATTACTCAATCAACTGAAACAAACCATTTCAGAAATGACACCCAATTACACAGAGTGCTTGAAATAGAAAAAAAAAGTATAAACTTTCAGTGTTTTGCTGGTCACCTTTAAAAGGAAGAGTAATACTCTGTGGTTTACAATAAAAGGGAATAAGGTATGATTAGAAAAGAGGGAAGCTGTAAACACAGAGAGACACAAACCTCACTGACAAATGATAAGGCAGGCAATAAGGAGAACCAAACCTGGTCAAGTCAAACTAATTGATGAAGGTACAGAGAAATCATTATTATTTCTCTACCACCTGACCTAGGACATTGCCAAATGGGATGCTAAGGAAAAGAGAAAAGCCATAAACAAAACATATGGTGACACAAACCTGACAGACAAACATAATTGAGACAATGATCTGAAACAAAAGTGGTCAAGTCACAATAATTGATGGGCTACCAAGGAACTGCAGGAAAATGAGGAGCTTGCTGCTGATAAGCATGCAAACCTGAGGGTCCAGGATCTTGCCAGGGATCTTGGAGCTATGCAAACAGATGATGAAATGTGCACTGGAAAGGGAACAAGGAGGAAGAAAGTCAGAATAGACATACGAATGTGAAAGAGGTCAGTCACGTGTGAAACAGAGATGGTCAGAGTGCTTGTCTCACTGAGCCCTGCACCTCCTCAGCACAATCTCTCCTATCTGCATCTAAAATCTCTTGACAATCTCTGTGCAATCCCCCCTGCTCTGTGTGTGTGTGTGTGTGTGAGTGCTGCAGGCACCAGGTGCTGCCAGGAGCAGTGTGAATGGGTGTGGGATCAGCAGCTGGAGCCAGGTCAGGGGTGTAGGCTGTGATCTGGTCGGGGTGGGCTGGACAGAAGGGGCCATTCTAGGGAACCACTGGTGTGTACATCTGTGCAAATCAAAAGTGTTGAGTGTGTGCTGTCAGTACTGAGATTCAGCCTCTACCAGAGGAGGGGGAGTAGTCTGTCTGTGCAGGTGTTCATGTCAGTCCTACAAGCAGGTGATGTTGAAGGCAGCTCCCTGCCTGTGGCAGCCCGTGTCACCATCCTGTGTGTGTCTGTGCACGTCCCTTTTAGTTTCAAGCACAGAACAGATTTCTTGTTATTTTCTCTGTTTATTGATTTCTTTTTATGGCTAATTTAGTGTTAGGTTATCTGACACCTGAAACTTAATTGAGAAACAAAGAAGAAAAAATATTAATAAATTTCTCAAATTATCAGAGTTCTCTCAGTCACCTCACTGGAACAGGCCATCTCTGCTCACACAATTGTTAACTTAAATCAGAGAGAGCTGACAAGATCATTAAATACTTTTGCCATACTGAATATCCAACTTGACTTCCCCAGGCTTAAGAAGTCAGAAATTTAGAGCTTACTGATTAATCATTAGTAAGATGAACAGAAAGGTTAGCAATTATTCAATTCACAATTTATCAATAGTTTATTTGTCTTCTCATTACCACTCTCTGCTTCCAATTTGGATGTCAAATATGCTTAATTTTTGTTACCAACAAACAGCATCCCATTGGAATGGAGTGTCATGTATATACTTGCTGTTGGAAGTTATAACAGCCTGTTGGAAACCACATAGTTCTAGTTGCAGTTTCCCAGAACTTGACCTAAACTGCTCACCATATTGTCACATTAGGAACCCAGGTGACCCTGTTAGGGCTGTAAATGTTTTATGTCAGTGGTATTCTTCAGCTGCCTTACCTTGCAATCTACAGAAACTACCTGAAAATACAAATATCAAATACAATACCTCTTTCTAGCCTGAAACTTGGCAATTCAGTCATCGGAATGCAAAGTTAGAATATCCTTTTTTCTTTTTTTAACATGAAACTTGAAACAAAGGAAGGGTGTAATCAAGGACTAGTTTTTCACTAAGCTTAAAGGCAAGTAAAAAGTGCAACTAGTTAGGTTGGGGTTCTTTCAGTCGTTAAAAGAAAAAAAAAAATTAGACAACTAATGCCAAGACTGAATAAAAACTGTATTTTGACTAATAAATCCAAGTTCTACCATCTAGTGAGAAACTGTGGGTTTCAGTGAGAAAAAAAGAAACAGTGAGAAAATGAAACTGAAAAAAAAAGATCTTTTCTCTGTACCAGAGAAGAAACTTGATAGTAATCTGCAAACATAATATATAGCTCTAGAAACATTTCTACTATGCTCCACTGATGACATCTCTTGACTTATTCTTCTGGAAATATAAAACTGGCAGAAAATTCAGCCACAGGACAACAAATAATAATAAAATCACACAATCATAGAAATCCCAAGTTTGTAGGACCCACAAGGATCATAGAGTCCAACCTCTTGCCCTGCACAGAACACCCCCACCATGAACACTGGAAGTTCAGAAAGGAAATAATGCAGTACAACATGACCACAAAGTTCTAAATAATCATGTAAAATATACAAACTGAGATTAAAGATTTATTGTTTCTGTTCTAAGCATACATGAAAAAGAAAACCAAAACCAGAGTGTGACACAGATTCCTGCTTTAAATTAAGATATCAGTATATGATACTGCTTATATAAGCACCTCAGATGCTTTGTGAAAGGAAAACTAGTACATATTAGAAAAATTATACTGCAGTAAAAAACATGGAAAATGGAACTGTGAAAGGAAAAGGAATACCAACATGGGTGAATGCCCCATTTACATAAACTATACCAGAGAATTTATATTGAAATAGATTTTAAACCACGAGGAAAAATTAGTATTCATTCCTGACATTTAACATGTGAGAAGTAGGATGTAGTGGGTCGACCCTGGCTGGATGCCAGGCACCCTCCAAAGCTGCTCTAACACTCCCCTCTACAGCTGGACAATGGAGTGAAAATATAACTGAAGGTCATGAGTTAAGGACTGGCAGAGATTACTTACTGAATAGCATCGCTGGCAAAACAGACTTTATTTGGGGATGTTAATGAATTTCATTACTAACAAAATCACAGCAGGATAATGAGAAGTAAAATAAGACCTTAAAAACACATTCCCCCAACCCCTCCCTCCTTTCCAGCTCTACCTCCTACTCCAGCAGTGCAGGGAAACAGGGAATGAGGGTTATGGGCAGTTCATCACACTTTTTTTTTCCTGCTGCTCAGGGAAAGGAGTCCTTGCTCTGTTCTAACATGGGGTTCCTGCCAAAAGTGACAGTTCTCCATGAACTTCTCCAACCTGAGTCCATCCCACAGGCAGCAGTCCTCCACAAACTCCAGGTCACTCTCCCACAGAGTGCAGTCCTTCAGGGACAGGCTGTTCCAGTGTGAGTCCCCCACAGGGTCACAATTCCTACCAGCAAACCTAATCCAATGTGGGCTCCTCTCTCCACTGATCTGGAGGTCCCTCCCAGGAGCCTGCTCAAGCACAGGTCTCCCATAGGGTCACAGCCTCCTCTCAGGCACCTACTTGTTCCAGTGTGGGTCTCCTCTACATTCCCCTGTTCCTCCATGGGCTGCAGGGGCCCAGCTGCCTCACCATGGTCTGCACCAGGGGCTGCAGGGGAATCTCAGCTCCAGTGCCTGGAGCACCTCCTGCCCCTCCTTCTGCACTGACCTGGGTGTATGCAGAGTTGTTCCTCTCACATATTCTTGCCCCTTCTCTGGCTGCAATTACATCTGTACAATAACTGTCCTACTTAAATATACCATCACTGAGGTGCTACAACCATTTCTGACTGGTTCAGCTCTGGCTAGCAGTACATCCATCTTGGAGATGTCTGGCATTGGCTCTGCTGGACATGGAAGAAGTTTCTGGCAGCTTCTCACAGATGCCATCCCTGTAGCCCTCACTATTAAAGTCTGGCCATATAAAGCAAATACATAGGGGAACAACAATTTAGGAATAACAGAAAGACAGCTGGAGAAGCCAATAATAAATCATCCAATATCTCTTTTTCATGCATCAAAAAAGAGGCAATTAGAATCACAAAAAATACGATAATGAATATTAGGCAATATTAGGAAAGAAATTGAAAATACCACTATCCCACTGACTCACTCCAAAGTACACTCACCTTCAATGTTCTCCTCTATGCAGACATGCAAAAATTACTACAAATTTACATGAGATTCAGATACTGCAAAACCAGAATAAAGATGCACTTTGAAAACTCAAATTATCTGATATATGAACTGTGCTGGTAGCTTTCAAAAAACAAATATGAGATCTATGCCCTCATGGAGACCTGCCTGATAGTCAGGTCAACCTAGCATCTAAAAGTGATACCAGGGTCTATATTTGTACTAAATTTTGTCCATTGTGTTCCATGGCTGTGAAAATAGTAGGCTGGGAATGATTTTTCAGAGCTCCTCAGTTATAAGACATGGGCATTAGCAGGTAGCAGATTTAAGGACAGGTAGCAGCCAATACATTGGCACACACGCTGTACCTGTGCAGGTAGCTCATAGGGCTGCTGACTGGGATGCCTCAAGTTCACCTCAGCTGTCCTCCTCTCTCCTCCACTGGATCCTCACTCCTAAAGTGTGAGTGGCACCACTGAGGAGCTGGCACAGGCACTGCTCGTTACAGGTAAGAAGACTGAAGCGTGCTTACTCTCAAGGAAAAGGAAAGAAAAGTGAGCTTAGAATATTGATTGCACAACCTGTTCATTTCCTACTGGGTGAGAATTTGCAGGATTGAAAACTTCTTATAAATTAACAAACAAGTACAGAACAATGAAGTTCAACTCTTTCTGTCAAGCAGAAGTATAAAGAATGAACTTCCATAATCTTACATCAGTGTATTAATACATGAATGAAAAGGCACTGCGACTGCTCAGGGGTGAGCTGTCTAATTCTCAAGGTCACCAGATGATTGAGATGTGAAGTTTTATTTTTCAAATGTAGCTGAGGAGCCCAATTGGACAAATTGATGGGGAATTTATTTTTAAGTCACTCTTCTATTATCTTCAAAATGGGACCTAGAGCATTTTGGAATCATCTAGTAACTTAAGAATGTGGAAATTAAAATACTGATCCTCTCAAAAATACAGACACTAAACAATACTACATCCTTAACAGGGAAGGAAAGGTAATCAAATTTATGAAATATGTATATGTATTACAAAACACTTCCTGGAAGTCTTAAGAGGAACAGCTATCCTGATGATGCTATTCTCTTAATTTGCACCTAGCCCTTTATAAACTATGCTGGAATAGATTTTGCTGATGGACATTTTAAAGATGAAAACAGTGGACAACATCTATAATTTTCACCACACAGCAAAGTTCATGGTCTCCAGCAGTAAAACAATTCAGATGAACTGCAATAATAACCTCAAAAATCAATACATCTTTTAGACAGAGTATTTTGCAATGTTGACCTTTACCATCTGATGCTCTGAATATATTTTTCTTTCCTGCTACTAATGAATCATTCTAGAATTCCATTAAGGTTGTTACTGTACAGAAAGTAACTATGGCACTAAGTTATTAGTCATCAGAATCTAAACAAATGTGATGAATTGCAACATAGATTTTGGCTTTGGTATGATTTCACTTTTATACAAAGTCCCTGAAAGCAATGTGTACTTGATTGATGGAATCTGTTTGTTCTGTTCTAATAAAACAAGCTTGCTCTGTCCTTATGCTAAAAAACAGTTGATGAGCAAGAGTAATAATGTAATATTGTTGCCAAGTAAGTCATAATAGGCACATAATACCTGAAAGGCCACTACAGTCCCTGAGATTACCTTGCTGGAGCACGGTGTTGAAAACGCCAAGGTTTGCATTTCCCTTGTATGGGCTATTCCCTTAAGAGTGTGATTCCATGTGGGTCCCTTCCAAGTCAGATTATCCTGTGATCCTGTAAAAATTTAGGACCATGACACCTGTTGCACATACATAGAAAGGAAATACTGCCCTCAAATTCTTGTCTTTTAGCTTTTTTTTTCCTTTTGTTTTCCAGAATTTCATGTCTATAAATTATAATCTTTACTTCCCATTTAAAGTATATTCAAGCACAGAAATCAATGGTGTTGACAAATCCAACCTTCTGAAATGTTTCAAGTTGTTTCGGTGGAGAACGATTTTTCAGAGAGCGCCTGATCCCAGCTGATTGTGTATTGCTAGCAAACAACTACCAGACAGAATGAAAGACATAAGGACCTGAATTTTCCCTATTGTATTATTCAGTGTGTTTTCCATGAGGACATATTTTGTTAAAGATCTTATTGAATCATGTATTGGGATGTAGTACAAGTTCAGCCTCTAGCAGTTCACCCCATCTGTGAAGTCCTAAGTACAGGCTTGTTGAATGATACATTTAGGACTAAAGATACAAATGCCAGTGACCCAGAGAGCACATCAGGAGGTGAGTCAGAAGACCTGCACTGTCTCTTCACACACATACACACAAAAGAATTTAAAACTTCCTCATGGGAAGAGATCTTGGAAACGGCACCATTTTTTCCCCCTAAACTATAAACAAAACCTGATATATTTGGAGGACCTTCATCCTGATTAAATATCACTTATGGATTTTACATTACATTGCTGTTGAAAATAATGTCAGAAACTGAGGACTTCAGTTAAACACCCACCTTCAGATGAATACTGAAATGAGTAAACCCCAGTATTACACATAGTTTCCCTTTTTTTTTTTTTTTTTTTTTTCCCTTTAATCTCCTCATCACTTTTCTTCTACTTTACATAGAAGCAGAACCTGATTAAGAAGGGGGCAGGAAGTCTCTGTACATGAAGGACACTAGAACTGGTGGGAAAAATATCCACTCGTGGCTTCTGATGTGAATCTTCTGTCAACTACAGTTAGGGTCACTCATGTAGATTTTCTGGATTACTATTTTTTTGAGTGAAATGTTTATCTTACCCCATGTAATTTTTAAAAACATGTGACACATTTGTGAACTAGTATGTATAACACATATATCGATCATCTGTTGAATTCAGCCTCTCTTTTTGTCCTTCCAAAGCAACTGTACAAATACCATATGCAATTTTCTAATTATTTTATATGTAAAATTGCTTCCCAAGATGCAGGGTTTTTTTTTTTTTCCTTTACTTCAAAGATTATGAGAATTTCTGAACAATGCAAGTAGAAGTTTGCCATATGACATTAATTCTGTTCCTTAAAGGAGGGATAACAAAACTGAAGTGTTTTACATGAGCATTTCTCAGTATTTTACACAGAACATCAGTACTCCATCAAATGACTCATGCTGCACTAGACATGGGATAGGATTATAGACAACCCACATTATTTTCAATCAGAATACACATAGTGAATGATTAACTTGCACAGCTCTATATCTGAATTAAACTTTTATATTTTAATAATTAAACGATATTTTCTTCATGGCCTTTTAATACTAGCATAGAAACATAGCATACAGTATGTGTAATATATATTACACTTTCTCTCCAAGGTTATCAAGATATATAGTAGCATAGTTATTTGAATTCATTATCACAGAGGTAAATATTGATTTTACCAGCCTAGGAAGATTTAATTCATTTTAAAAGCATGTCAAGGAATAAATTTGTCAAGAAAGTGCATCACTGTGACACAAATAACTTGGTTTGAAATTCGTAATAAAATACTGAGTATCTTTTAAATCCTTGATATGCAGTTTAACAAGCAGATTTTGCATTCACTCTTTTAAAGTTTGGGATCAATTCTCATTTACACCAAATTCTGGTTTGAATAAGAGGTAGCCTAACAAATAATCCTTTTTGCTATTTACATAAAAAGACAGTTGAATTAACAGTGAAAGACTGACACATTACTTCAGCATAATAAAGGTGCATTAGCTTAAATGAAAAGCACAGCCTTTTATTTTCCTTAATACAACTAAAATATCAAAAAAGGAAGAGTTAAAATTCAAATCCACCTGAATGCCCCATTTGACACTTAATGAAGTACAAAGCTTGAGAAAGTTAATATGTGAAGATACTGAAGTCAACAATGGGCTTCAGCAACAGTTTCCAGCACAGGAGATACATTTTTTTTGTTTGAGACTTATTGTACCAATAAGGAATTTTCATCAACTCCACAGCATAAGACAAATAAAAAATATTTCTGTATTTATTGTATTTCCCTGTTCTCTATCTACAGCAGCTATCATAGCATCTCAGATATGCATAACTAGAACAAGATTCCAGAATGACAAAATCCATGGTCCATCAATTTTTTATAAATGAATATTTATGGGAGATACTTGAAAATTACACTTGATTTTCTAATATTGATCAGAGAGTTCAAAAATACACATTGAGTTTCTGTAATACTGCCACTTTCTGACTGACCCCTCTTCTAAGCAAGATTTTCATGAATACTGAAGTGAAGGTTTTCCTAAAAAGCAAACAAATATCTAAACTAAAGGGGAAGAGATGTGTGAGAATGCCTGCAGGCAGCTGCAGACAAAAAGATAAGACCCCAAGAATTGTTAATTTTAGTGATCATGTTCTTGTTCTATAAGATCTCACAAAAGTCTTTATTACACTGATTTCCTAAAAATCAAAAAGAATGTTCGACATTTGGATACATTTTAGATGGCCAAGAAAGATCCTTGCTTTTTATCTTCTGTTAATCTGGAATAGGTGTGGACAAATGCAGAATAAAATTAATTAACAAAACTTTCCAGTTGAGCAAGCTCTATGGAAAAATACAGGTCACACACCTTTACAGAAAAAAAAAAAAAAAAACTACTTTTAGTTACTTTCAGCTAAAACTTGGTAGACTAAGCAAATAATTACTCACAAGATTATACACTTTAAAAAATACTAAACATATAAACTTTTACACAGAAACAATATTAAATTATTAGAGGGGAACAGAATTCTAATTATCATATTAGAAAAAAAATTGAATCTACCCTAGGAATGTAGAAGCATGATTAAAAACAAAATCAGTCTACCCTGTGAAAGCAATACTGCACTATTTCATCTTTCTCTGTGTATAGTGGTTTAACAAATGTCTCCATTCATACTTCCACTTCTTAACAGCATCACCCTAACTAAAGTGTGTTTGGGGGTGCAGTGTAATCCTTCTAACTCAAAATCACTCTGCAAAGCAATCTTTTCTTACTGGCATTATATCATTTATTGTATCAGCCAGAGAGAACAGAGCTGTTTTATTAATTTTCAGCACTGCAGGTTCAAAAGTTCATTTCAAATTTTGATGGAATTTTCATATCTGCTCATCAGAGACTGAGAGTTCTGGAGAGGACAAGAAAAGCATAATTGGAATAAATGTTATTTTTGATAGACAGATGGATACCTTTTCATGTTTTTTTTTTTTTTTCCTTTGTAATCCAAAAGATGATTCTTTACCTAGAAAAAGATTTAAAGTTTCTTTTAAATATAATCTGCTTAGGAAGCAAAGTGCAAACAAAAAAAGCTTCAGACTAAGCGGAAAGAATCCATACTCTTTTCCGACAACTGAAAATATAGTGCAAGTGATTTAGAAAATCACTTTTTTTTTTTTTTAATCCTAGGTTCAATACAGAAAAAAATTACCTATCAGATAGTAACTGATTTGACTTTTCCATAAAGAACAAATTCTGAACTTCACAGGAGAGCTGATGCACAGGCTGTCTCCATCTGGTGATTAAACAAAGTGTGATTTATTTCAGATCCAGTAATGAGGGATTAGGAGGGGATAAGGCAGAGAATTTTCTGCCTCAGCATATCATAAGGCTTCTATATGCACAGGCATAGCAAAGAATGAACAGAGGGGAGAGAAAAACAGAAGAGCTCCAAACACAGCAAACCGTGAATACTCAGTGCAGCATTCTTCCAAACTATTTAAGTATTTGGTGATGAATGTACACACAAATCAGTTAGGAAAAACAAACAAAAAAAAAATACACTGGCCAGGAATGTTTACCTTTATGCAAATTATCTTATTATTATAAACTATGACATTATTACATTTTTTACTATAGGAAGTATAGTAAAACCGCTTATTTACTACTGTGATGCAGAACTATTCCTTTGTTCCTTCATGCTCTCACCCTGATGGTGTCCTGCTGTCACGTGGACACTTTAAAAGGGTACAAAAAGACTGATCACCACGTGGGGCACCTGATACCTCTGCTTTCATTGTAGCACCTGCTTATTTGGTTTTCTCCATCCCTTCGACCTCCTGTGCCCCAGATCCACGAATATTTCTGTTACATCACCTATGCTAAATTAGCTCAGGCCACCCGTTGAGTGGGTGAAGATTCCTGTCATGTGAACAGGAATGATTAATCTGGAAAAATTAGGTTGTCAAATGTGTGGTAAAAATACATCTAGTAACTTTCACTGTATTGCCATGCTTGGATATGATCTCATTGGTAGTATGACAGAGAGTTTAGAAGAACAGAGGTCAGCAGGAAAGGAAATAGACCTGCTCAATCCCCTTGTTTTGAGAAGTTTTAAATCCTTTTCAAGCTTGAGAAAAAAAAAAGGTCAGAGTAAAGAGAAACAAGACTGGTAAGTTGTGCCAATTTTCCTTAGAATCTATGCTCAGAGCATTTCCTGCACAGACCTTTCTCCAATTTTCTGTTCTCTGTGCAGGTTGTCTGTGTTTTTTCTATACACAGACAAACCATGCAACTTCTTTAAGCATCACCTGCCATTCATGACAGGCACAACATCTTTTGCTGCTCATTCAGACTTGTGATTATTTTCTAATTTGTTTCCTCCTTGCTGCTACACTGTCAAAATATTCTAACGTCTCTTTAACTGCTGTTTAATGACTCACAGCAGCTTCACATGTTTTAAAGGACAGAGGAAGACTATGTATTTTATTACTTCCTCAAAGATTAGCACAGTGAATAATCACGACTAAAGGTAATGAATATGATCAGAAATAGTGAGCTGCATTTCTCCAGTTGCCCCCAACTCCTGGGATTCTCATTAAAAAATCTGTAATTTTACTGTGAAAATAGGAGAAGTAATCTGTTGCATCATTTAAAAGACAAATGCATGCTCCTGTTATGAAAAGTCACACCACAAGTGTAAGCCTATTGACATAGTCTCCAATCTATTTCAAAGAAAATAATAAATCATCACAAAAATCTGGGCAATTTCACATTCACTTTAACAGCACCTAATGCCTTTTTAATTTGATTCTCCCAAAATGCAGTTATAGAATGTCATAACTGAAGTTTTCTTGCAGGATTAAATCAACAACCCCATCCTTGTGTGGAAAAAAATGAAACTACTTAAGAATGGGAGAAAAACATCTTTGTCTCACACATAAAAAAATAACTGCTGCACAGAGCATTCTTTTTGTAGCATTGTCTCCAGACACCTTCCCTCAGCTGGAATTTTCCAATTATGAGTCCTAGTCTCTATTCTTCCAGTAATAGAAATTACTTTACATTTTAATTAGAAGCCTGGAAAGAAACTGTTAAGAATTGACTTTCTCTTTAAGAAAGGTGACAAGAATCATAGCCTATGAGCTAGTGAGACATTATGCAACTCTGCAATCCCTCTAATGCAAAATTACATTCTCAAAGTAAATTGGAGATGTTGAGTAAGATTACTGCTTTGTCCTTTTAATAACTTTTAATAAGAGAACACATTAATAGTATCACAGTTCATATTGAATCTACTAAAAAATAAAAGAAAATCACATTACAGAATGCCTAAAGAAATTTCACATATGTTGCATGGTGTAAGAAATGTCACCTCATGTAATTGCTGTGCAATTATAGATAACTATTTCTGATGTTCTCTCCACACTTCATTTGCAGTGCCACTGAAGAAATCAGAAAATGTTAAATTAAATACACCTTTGAAAATCAGGGAACAGTCACAGTAGGCATCTCAGGGAGGATCTTGGGATGGTAAAACTGTGGGCTTACTTGTCACAGCAGTGCCAAAAGAAATAGAAAAAAAATATTATCCTA
Source organism: Peucedramus taeniatus (assembly GCA_013400575.1). Taxonomy (NCBI): domain Eukaryota; kingdom Metazoa; phylum Chordata; class Aves; order Passeriformes; family Fringillidae; genus Peucedramus; species Peucedramus taeniatus. The sequence goes on from WBNO01016585.1 coordinate 14,232, forward strand.
TTGAGTCATGAACTTTCCAGACACTGTTGCAGCATCAGGACACTTAATTCTTTGTGTGACAAGCCACTACCTGTTGTCCCATTGCATAGGCCTTACTAAAAGTCACCCTCATCTCTCTTAAAATACTTTGAATCTAGATAATACAATAGTGGTTTGTGAGCATTTCATTATTGAATATTACTGTTCACACAACAGTACTCGTGCTGTACATGCACCCATTTTTGTGGCTGTAAGAATGTTGACATGAGAAAATATTCCTCAGAAAAATCAAGTTAATAAATCACTACTTTATTTTTCTTCTTTAAAAAATAACTGCTACAGCAAATCTTCCTCATCCCAGAGAGTATTCTGTAATATAACAATGCCTAGTCACTATTGGAATGCAACCTTAAGCATTTAACTAAAAACAAATTTAAAAACAACAGAGCAGGGAAGTACTGAGCAAGTTGGAATATAACCAAATTATTTTACTATCTTGTAAAAAATATTTCCGTGTTCCTCTTTTGCCCGTAAGAAGATTTGAGTGTACCAGGGGTCCTTTCCAGTCAGGAATCCCAAGACTAAGCCTTCTCCACCTATCATTTTCTCATCTCACTGAAAACACAGGCATTCAGGAGGCTTAAAGCATATTTGCATTGGAGGGCTGAGAAAACACACACACAAACAGTTCTGCATAAATCTCCCTGTTTTCTTAAACCAAAGTCCATTTAGATAGGGAATGAGGAATGCCTTTGTCAGCTTCAGTTTCTTCAAGCAGTTGACTCCTTACAACACAAATACAGGACACACTACCTACATCAAGAGAGTAAATCAGAGAACGAGGATTACTGCTTTCACACCCATGGAAATATCCACATGTAGCATAAAAGGGAAGGCATGTAAAAGTAGGCCGCACTTAAAAGCAAAAAAAGTACTGCAGAGATAGTACTATTTTTGTGACTGATAACAATATGTACTACTAATTTCATCATTATTAGAACAAATTAATTTCTCTTCACTTAGTATACAGAGACCGGGAGAATAGGGTCCTTTTCCTTTTGGTACATTTTTAGTTTATTTTTTTTTTATATATATCTTAGTCTATGTAAAAAGGTCTTTCCCAAGTCATATAAAGTGGATTATACTTTGTTCTCAGAACCTTCTAAGTCTACTTGCTTGTCTGAAAGCTGTTTAATGGTTTACTGCTTTCTTTAAGTTTTACTTGCTTGCTTGAAGTAGCAGGATTTTTCCCTACCATTCAATATATTGAACCAAAACAAACAAGATAAGGAAGATCTCAGAAACTGGTATACAGGTTAATACTAATTTCATTCATGACATTTCATGCACAACTATTCAGTTACTGCCAGAGATGTTAAAACAGTTGTCAAATGTTAGTTGGCAACTATTAGTTGATTCAGTAGTTACTCACCAAAATACAGTATTCAGACTATGAAATAACCAATAATAATCTAAAATAAGCTTATTAACTCATGAGTTTTATGAGCTTCACTGATGCTTAAAACACGTTTTATGAGCTTCATTGATGCAACTGAAAATACTCTTGAACAATTAATTATCTTGATAAAAATACTGTGTTTGAGGCATAAAAATGTCCGGACCAATTGGAAATGAACGGCTTTTTTATAAGAATATTCCTCCAGATACCAGATATGCTGTTCAGCACCACTGAAAGTGTTAATAGAAAATAAATCGACACCCAGAAGTCACTCAAGACATAAAGAGACTCTATTTAAGAACAAAAAAAAAAAACTGTCATGGCTCAACTCTAAAAAGGATTACATTGAAGTAGCTTTGTTCTCTAGAAAACCCTTAAACAACACTTCAAGCAACCAACTTGAAGAATCACAGTATGCAGACAGTAAAAGTTAACTTTGAATAATAAAATGAACACTATATATTGCTCCCACTATGTCCTTAGATATACTGAGTGAATATATGATCTTTAATGTGATCTAAAACATCCCTAGATGTCTTTTACTCAAAATTAAAAGGTGGAAAAGCCATGAAAATAGCAGATGCCATGGTACCAGTGGCACAACAAACTATAGCACAGAATCTTCTCATAAGTAAAAATAAATCCCTTGAGCAACTTCACAGGCTGTTGCATTTGTAGCTGAGTATTTCCAGTTTGGTTGGTGTCTCCCATGAGAATAGGCAGCGAAAAAGCAGCATCATTTCAGCTAATAAAAATGTTCAAACTTAAATTGGATTTAGTACCACAAAATAAGACAAAAATAGTTTACCAATTGTTTGAAAGTTGCTATGTGTTCTACGATGAAGTTCACAGATGGTGGCTGTATTTACAACAGTTCACAATATCATACTTTACACAATACACAGCCTAAGAAAATGCAGCAGATCAATAGAAATACCAGCTTCATTTAAAAAAAAA
>WBNO01016587.1:0-23311 GCA_013400575.1 Peucedramus taeniatus
TGAACCCCTCAATCCCTGAATCCCTGATTCCCTCATTCCCTGCAGGATGAGGCTGGAATTGTGCTGGGATGCTGTGGGATCACTCCTGGAATCCCAAAAGGATTCAGCTGGGATGGAATTCCAGGGTTTGCTGATCCAGCCCCATAAAAAGGGATTTTCCTTTCCTCAGGGAAGTGTCCAGGAGGGATTTAAATCCCTGCCTCGGGATTCCCCAGGGAATCCAGGACCTGATATTGTCCTAAAGCGGATTTTGGGATTTTTCTGCTGCAAATCTTCCCCTCATTCCCTCAATCCCTGAATCCCAGTGCTCAGTGCTCCCAGCAGGACACATCTGGTTTTCCTGGATTTCCTGGATGCAATTCCAGGCTGTTTTCTCCCATCTGGAATCCAGACACCCACAGCAGATGTTCCCACTAATCAGAGCCTCCCAGATGTTCCCAGCCTCGGGATGTTTGTCTTAGCCAGGCAAAATCCCAAAAATTCCCCTCCAGATCCCAAATCCAAGAGGGAAACGCCATCCCTGGAACTGACTGCGTTCTCCTCATGGATCATGGAGCCTTTTCCTATGGGATTTATGGAGCATTTCCCTAAAGGATCATGGATCCTTCTCCTAAGGGATCCCAGCCCCATTTCCCAATGGATCCCAGGCCCTTTCCCCAATGGATCATGGAGCTTTTTCCCAGTGGATCACAAAGCTTTTTCCTACAGGATCATGGAGCTTTTTCCTATGGGATCACGGAGCCTTCTCCTAATGGATCATGGAATGGATCCCAGCCCCTTTTCCCAATGAGCTCCCACCCATCCCAGGAAGGCTCCAGGCTCAGGATCCCGTGGATCCCAGCCCCTTCTCCCAATGAGCTCCCACCCTTTCCGGGAAGGCTCCAGGCTCAGGAATCCCGTGGATCCCATCCCCTTCTCCCAATGGCTCCCACCCATCCCGGGAAGGCTTCAGGCTCAGGAATTCCATGGATCCCAGCCCCTTTTCCCAATGAGCTCCCACCCATCCCTGGAAGGCTTCAGGCTCAGGAATCCCGTGGATCCCATCCCCTTCTCCCAATGAGTTCCCATCCATCCCGGGAAGGCTCCAGGCTCAGGAATCTCCTTTTCCCAATGAGCTCCCACCTATCCCGGGAAGGCTCCAGGCTCAGGAATCCCCTTCTCCCAATGAGCTCCCACCCTTTCCGGGAAGGCTCCAGGCTCAGGATCCCCTGGATCCCAGCCCCACGAGGGACCGGGCTGATCCCTGCTCCTGCTGCCCGTTCCCTGGGAATGCTGAGCCCCCCCCGGGCCGCAATTCCCGGCTGCCAGCGCCGCGCGGCTTGGCCGGAGCCCCGCTGGAGCGGCTGTAATTCCCTAAATTCCCTAATAACAGCTCTTCCCTCCAGCCAGGCTGGAGCCATCGCCCGCAGCAGCCCCTGGCATGAACAACTCCTCTGTGTCTGTGACACTGGCGCCTTTGATGGAGCAGCCCGCGATGGTTTCAGCAGCAGGGATTAAATATCCCAAATATCCCAATTAGTGCGATTCACAATTAGCGACAATTAGCTGGTCCCTCTCCAACATTCCCCAAGTCCCTCACGGAGGAGGGAGGGAGGCAGCAGGAGGAGGATGATGAAGAGATTATTTTAGGGATGATGTGGATAAATGTGAGGTTAAATCCACTTCCAAGCCTGAATTCCCCGTCTGAGAGCGATGGAAAAATGGAATTTTGGGATTCTGGCCTGCAAAGAGCAGAGGAGAAGAGGCTGGATCTGAACTTGAATAAATGGGCCTGAACTCGGATCTGAACTCGGATCTGAACTCAGATCTGAACTCGAAAAAAGCAAAATTCTTTATATTAATATAAAGAATTATTATATTATATATATTAAGAATTACAAAGAATTAATTCATTCATACACTTTATCCTGCCCAAGCCCCCAAACACAGGATTTCCCCTCTGAATTCCCATTTCTCTGTGGGAATGAGAGGAAAAATGCCCTGACAGGTAGTTTTGAGTCCCAAAATGTCCAAGGGGAAGCACAGGAATGTTAAAATTCTCCCCAGTTCTGGCTGGAAATCCAAGTGGGTTCCTGGCTGTGCTCTTGAGGGTCCCAAAATTTGGGAATCAAAGGTTGGAAAATCCCTTTAGGATCCTCAAATCCAGCCAGGAACCACCTGGGTGCTGCTGTTCCCCAGGGCAGCTACAATAAAATTCTCCTTGCCCTGGATTGTTCTGGATTTTCCCAGAAAAAGGGAAAAACAGGGAAAAAATTCCTCCTATTTGCATTTAACCTGGATCCCCCATTCACAACCAGGGCAGGATGTGAATTCCCAGCACTGCGAGGTGATCCCAAAAATCCTTTAAGAATCATTTCATCCCGAATTTTATCTTTTCCTCACCTTCCCTTTCCTGCTCTGCAAAGCCAGAGAGGAGAAGGAGCAAAGCTGTGGAAAAATGTTGGATTTAAAGCGTTAAAAAAGGAGAAGGGGGGAGAAAAAAACCCCCAAAATTCCTGGCTTTTAAATCAAGCTGAGGCAGTTGTTTACGAGCCGCTGTTCCAGCCCATTTCACCGACAAAAGCCAAGGGAAAGGAGCTGTTTGATGTCTGCAAAGGCATGGAAAAGCCATGGAAAAGCTCCCATGGAAAGGGAAGTGCTGGGATAAACATTCCCTGATTGCGGGGAACCAGGGCATCGCCCCGGGCTGGGGCACGGGGGAATCGGGGATCCTGCAAGGAATGGGGACGTTCTGGAATTTTCACCCCCATGGGGAATATCCTGAGCTGGGAGCAGCCAGGGGATCATTGATTCCCATCCTGGTCCTGCAGGACACCCCAAAATCCCACCTGGGACACCCCAAAATCCCAGCTGGGACACCCCAAAATCCCACCTGGGAGCAGGGTCCAAAACAGGGAAGGGGCTGCGAGGGAAATCAGGGATAATTCAAAGAATGGGGACACTGGGACACCCAGAATCATGGAATTAGGGAATTAGGGAATAGCCTGAGCTGGGAGGAGCCAAGGGATCATTGGTTCCCATCCTGGTCCTGCAGGACATCCCAAAATCCCAGCTGGGACACCCCAAAATCCCACCTGGGAGCAGGGTCCAAAACAGGGAAGGGGCTGTGAGGGAAATCAGGGATCATTCAAGGAATGGGGATACTGGGACACTCAGAGAATTGGGGAATAGCCTGAACTGGGAGGATCGACAGGATCAAATTTCAACCCTTATCCCTGCCCAGGACATCCCAAAATCCCAGCTGGGACACCCCAAAATCCCACCTGGGAGCAGGGTCCAAAACAGGGAAAGGGCTGCGTGTCCCCTCCAGGGAAATCAAGGATAATTCAAGGAATGGAGACACTGGGACACTCAGGATCATGGAATTAGGGAATTAGGGAATAGCCTGAGCTTGGAATTAGTCCCTCTCCAAGTTTTCTAATTCAGGTTTATTTTCTCTTCATCCAGGTGATGCCTGAGGTCCCATCTGGAGCCACTGCCAGGATCAGGAGACGCTGACTCCACTCAGGAATTCATTTTCCAGCCTCCTGCCCCAGGCTCTGTTTATTCCCTGCCCCTTTCCCAGCAGGAATTGAAACTTTTTTAATTCCAAGAGGGAATTTAAAAAGGAGGGAATTTCCTCTTGGAATTAAAAATCTCATTTTCCCCCTTAATTCCTCATTTTCCCCTCATTCCTTCCCCTGAGGTGCCCCCAGGGAACGCCAAGCCAGGCCAATCCCGCTATCCCACACCTTGCAATATTTATGGATTTCCTTGGAGACAGAACTCTTTGGGAGCCTGCAGCTCAGGTTTTAGGATTTATTTCGATGTCTCCAGCCTGCAGCTCAGGTTTTTAGGATTTATTTTGGTGTCTCCAGCCCCGCTGTCTGAGCCTGAAAATAGCAACCGAGGCTGATCTTATCAGCAGCTCTTGGAGACTCCAATTATCTCCTCCCGCGGCTCCGAAGAAATCGGATCCCCGTTATTGTTTTCTTATCCTGCTCCCTGTCCTCAGAAACCTCCCAGCCACAGCCCGAGGAGCTTTCCAGGAGCCAGGCTGGAATTTTATAAAGTGAGAGATAAGCAGAATTCCCGAAATCCAGCCAGGCCTGCATCCCAAAGCCTCTGGGGACAAATCATTCTGAGGGGAAGGATTTGGTCCCAGTGTTCTGAGGGAGAAACTGAGGTAAAAATTCCATTTTAACAGCTCTTCCCACTAAATTCCTTTGGAATTATGGATTTATGGCATCAGGCTGGGATTTGGGAAGTCTGTCCATGGATACAGAGTGGGAGATTCCAGGATTCTGCTCTTCCTAAATCCAGCCAGGCCTGCATCCCAAAGCCTTTGGGATCACTGCCTGAGGGGAACAATTTGGTCCCAGTGTTCTGAGGGAGAAAGTGAGGCAAAAGTTCCATTTTAGCAGCGCTTCCTGCTTAATTCTTTTGGAATTATGGATTTATGGCACCAGGCTGGGATTTGGGAAGTCTGTCCTTGGACATGGAGTGGGAGATTCCAGGATTTTGCTCTTCCCTAAATCCAGCCAGGCCTGCATCCCAAAGCCTTGGGCCCAGTGTTCTGAGGGAAAAACTGAGGCAAAAATTCAATTTTAGCAGCTCTTCCCACCAAATTCCTTTGGAATTATGAATTTATGCCATGAGGCTGGGATTTGGGAAGTTTGCCCTTGAATGTGGAGTGGGAGATTCAAGAAATCCTGACTCTAATTAATCCCTCTTCCCTAAATCCAGCCAGGCCTGCATCCCAAAGCCTCTGGGGACAAATCATTCTGAGGGGAACGATTTGTTCCCAATGTTCTGAGGGAGAAACGGAGGCAAAAATTCCATTTTATCATCTTTTCCCACTCAAAACCTTTGGAATTAGGGATTTATGGCACCAGGCTGGGCTTTGGGAAGTCTGTCCTTGGATATGGAGTGGGAGATTCCAAAAATCCTGACTCCAATTAACGGCAATTCCCTAAATCCAGCCAGGCCTGCATCCCAAAGCCTTTGTTCCCATTGTTCTGAGGGAAAAACTGAGGGAAAAATTCCATTTTATCATCTCTTCCCACTCGATTCCCTTGGAATTATGGATTTATGGCACCAGGGGGGATTAGGTTGGATATTTGGGAATATTTCCTCACTGAAAGGTTGCCCAACCATTGGAATGGGCAGCCCAGGGAAGTGGTGGAGTCCCCATGCCTGGAAGTGACCCAAAAACCTGTGGATTATTCCAAAAACCTGTGGATCATGTGGCACTTGGGGACACATTTAGTGATTTAGGGATTTAGTGGTGGATGCTTGGATTTGTATCTTAAAAGGTTTTTCCAGCCTTAATTCCAAGATTCCAGGGAGCACCTGAGTGACCCCCACCCCACAAAAACCCCAGAATTTCCTCCTAGCCAGGAATCCCTATGGAATTAAAGGGAATGATAAAGAAAAGTAGGATAATTAAAATTTTCCCAACTTGTTGTGCACAGAATCTCAAATTGGGGAAAATCCTGAAGATTCTCCCGATGTTTTTCACAGCAGGATTTAGGAAGGGACAGCGGGATCTGCAGAGCTCTGGACTCTGAGGAATCCAGGAAATCACCCAGGAAACTGCAAAAAACCCCCAAAATTAACCCCAAACCTGGGATTTGAGTTTAGCAAAGCCACAGATCCAACCCAGCACATTCCCAAGGGTGAGCAGGACACTCATTTTTGTGGGATCAGGGCATGGAAAGAAGGAGAAATAATTACCCAAGATAAAATCTTGGCCCCAAATTCCAGCTCCTAGCACCTCCAGCGTCGGGATTTTGGCAGATCCTGGCTCGAGTCCTTCCCTAAAATCAACACCTAAAGTAAATATTTGGAATTGTCCCGGCCAGCGCCAGCTCTGGATAAATGTTTTTTCCAGTGCTTTGTGCTGTGATGATTCCAAGCCCTCTGGCACCACCCCAAACCCATCGATCACCGGCGGCGGCGCCGACGTTTTTCCTTTCTTTCAAAAATCGGGAATTGTTCCTTTCCCAGATTTTTTTGTTCCTCGTGGATCCTGAGCTTTGTGGGAGCTGCTCCGCTCGGCCGGAGCTGGGGAGTGGAAAATAAACAGGGCTCACATTCCCGGGATTTTGGCTGTCAAGGGAAGCAGGGAGTGATGGGGACCACCAGAAAGTGGGAATTGTGGTTTTCCATGAGGGGATGTTCCTTCCCAACTTCTTGGACATTCCTTGGCACCTCCAGAGCTCTTTGGATCTGTGGGATTCTGGGTTTTCCTCAAAATTTGGATCAGTGTCTGGATTCTTCCTCATTTTTTCCATGTTTTCTATGATTAGAGGTTCTTCAGCCTCATTCCCAAATTTCTGGGGACATCTTGTGGCATCTCCAGAGCTCTTTGGATCCATGGGATCGTGGATTTCTGAGTTTTCCTCATAATCTGGAGCAGTATCTGGATTTTTCCTCATTTTTTTCCATGATTAGAGGTTCTTCAGCCTCATTCCCAACTTTTTGGGGACATCTTGTGGCATCTCCAGAGCTCTTTGGATCTGTGGGATCGTGGATTTTTGAGTTTTCCTCAAAATGTTGAGCAGTGTCCAGATTTTTCCTCCTTTTTTCCATGTTTTCCATGAGTAGAGGTTCTTCAGTCTCATTCCCAGCTTTTTGGGGACAATGAAATGAAATTTCCCAGCTCAAATCTATGGAATTTTCAGCTAAGGAAACCCCAAAAATTCTTGATTAAAAGGGGACACAAGGACTGGGATTTTGGGTTGAGTTGTTCCATTAAAAAATCCTGGAAAGGTTTTAATGATTTCAATTAAATTTTAATAATTTCAATAATTTTCCTGTATTTTAGGGACTTTTTCAAAGGTTTCTCTTTAAGTTTCCACATTAATTTTCCATCAATTCCATGGAAAACCATGGTGGCTCCATCCTCAATAATTCCATTTTTAATTGGAAAACTCCTTTCCTTTCTTCAATTATTTTATGCTAAAATCAGAGATCACCCAATTTTAGTCACAAACATCTGGTTTTAAACAGGTAAATTCCCATTTTTTTTAAGGAATTCCCACTTCCAAAGGCTTGGAGTGACATCTAGCGACAGCCTGGGACAGGCAGGAAAAATTGGGAATAAATTCCAAAAGGATCCTTTTGCTTCAACAGCAAAATCCCAAAATTACCCCGAATTATTTATGGAAAAAAATCGCATTATTTTCATTTCTGAGGGGAATTTGAGTTCTTTGTTTGAGCGTGGAATGTTTGAAATTTGGAGGAAAATTGATTTTAAAAATATTGGAATGCTGGGGATTAAAGATTCCAAGGAAATCCAAGGGGGAAAAAATTCCCTTTAAAATAATTTGGCCTCATCCTCACCTGATTTTGCTTCCCAGACGGAATCTTCCAGGGAAAATAAAGAGAAAGGTGGATAAAATAATGGGAAAATTGATGTTATTCTGGGAATAAATGGATTTATTTGAAATTTTTCAGGGAAAAAAAGGAAAAGGTGGATAAAATAATGGGATAATTTGTGTTATTCTGGGAATAAATGGATTCATTTGAAATTTTCCTGGGAGAAAAGGGTCAGATGGATAAAATAATAGGAAAATTTATGTTTTGATGGAAATAATTGGATTTATTTGTAATTTCCTTGGGGAAAAAAGGGTAAAGGTGGATAAAACAATGAGAAAAATGAAGTTATAATGGGGAAAAAATTGATTTATTGGTAATTTTCCAGGTAAAGAGTGGCTAAAATAATGGGAAAATGGATGTTATTCTGGGAATAAATGGATTTATTTGTATTTTTCGTGGGAAAATAAAGAGAATACACTGGCAAGAATTATAAATAAATATAATTATAAATAAATATTCACATTACAGGTAATTGATCACAATACAGACAACATTGATGAACATCAGATGGCAAATGGGTGTTTAAAAAACTGGAAGTTGCTGACATCTTGAATAATTCCTGCTTTGGAAATGGATATTTTGGGAAAAAATACTCCCTGGTAATCCCTATGCATGCATTATAATAATAATTATAATTATTATAATGATAATTATAATAATTGAGTGGAACATGCTAAAATAATTGAATTTTTGCAGGGTTTTAGGGTTTTTTTTTAGGAATTTTCAAAATAAAATCTTCTGAAGATTTTTAATCTTCAGTAATTAATTAAAACAATAACAAAAAAATAAAACCACAACGTAATTGATCCCTTTGGTTTTCCTAATTCCTAAAATTCCTAATTTTGCTAAGCAAAAAGAAATTGGCACTTTTTAAAATTCTCAATTTTTCTGTGCCATTCGTCTCTTCCAGGCAGAGTTGGGAAGGAGGGAATGGGATGGGAATGAAAGTGCAGAGTGCAACAAACACCAAAAAAAATTCACCAAAAAGAGCTTTAAAAAATGAAATTTTACATTTCCAAAGGAAAAACTGCTCACGCTGCAAGAGCTGCAGAAAATTTGGGAGCAGCTGCCACTGGAAAATGTTGGAATTCCAGGTTTGGAGATAAAGAAATGATGCTCTGTGTGAGCTCTGGTTGTTTTGGTGTATCCAAGACTGAGGGAAAAATCCCAAATTTTGAATAATTATTTCAATTTTAGTTCCTCTACAAGGAATTTTTGGAGAGAAGGGGGGAATTCCCCCAGGTTTGAGCACCTAAATGTGATTTTTTAGTATGCTGAAAAGAGAAATAAAGTTCTCCAAGTTGAATTTTTGGGGTGGGGGAACCATTTTCTCTTCACTACACAAATTTCACTTTTCTACCTTAAATCCCCACCTCTGGGCAAATGTTTTTTGAACTCCCACTGATCAATTCTTGCTCGTTTGAATTAAAAATAAATCTGAATTTGAAGTCTCAGAGCAGCCAGGGAGTTGTTGAGTGAGTGTTGGAGGGGAATGAGCTCAAAACAACACCTGGAGGCTTTGCAAAGCCAAAAAATCTCCTCCCAAAATAAGAATAAATTCAATTTCTGCCAAAACCCAGCCACCTCCCTTTGGAGCTGCCAGGTGATTTATGTACATTTCAGAGAGCAAAAGAAAAGACAAATGAACCGATTTAATGATTCCATTCTCTGGCAGAGAGCTCTCCCTGCAGGTATCCCAGGAAAAACTGATTCCTGTTCCGACCCTCTGGAATAATCTGGTCCCAATTTGGGCTCTTCCCTCCGTGCCAAGCTGGCATTTCCTTGCCAAGGAATAAACAGCAGCCTCATTTTATTCTTATCAGCATCAAAACTGGCATGACCTTCAGCAAATCAACCTCAGAATCTGTTCAAACTTCCCATTCCAGTTCTCTCTCCCTTTGATTTTTTGTACTTTTTGTGTTTTGACACCTTTTATTTATCTTCAATCCTGGCATTTGACCTTTTTCTGTGCTTGCTGGCACCTATTTGATTTTTTGAGCATTTCTAACCACGCCATGTCAGCAGCTCTCAGGGAGTCTCAGGGTGACAGAATGAGTCGTGCAAAATCTTTTTAACAGTAATTAACCCCTGACTCCAATTAACTGCTCTTCCTAAATCCAGCCAGGTCTGCATCCCAAAGCCTTTGGGATCGGTGCCTGAGGGGAATGATTGCTCCCAATCTTCTGAGGGAGAAACTGAGGCAAAAATCCCACTTTAGCAGCTCCTCCCACACAGTTCTGCTGGAATTATGGATCCACAGCACCAGGCTGGGATTTGGGAAGTCTGTCCTTGGATACGGAGTGGGAGATTCCAGGATTCTACTCTTCCCTAAATCCAGCCAGGCCTGCATCCCAAAGCCTTTGGGATCACTGCCTGAGGGGAATGATTTGTTCCCAGTGTTCTGAGGGAGAAACTGAGGCAAGAATTCAATTTTATTGTCTCTTCCCCCTCAGTTCTGCTGGAATTATGGATCCACAGCACCAGGCCAGGATTTGGGAGGTTTGTCCTTGGATATGGAGTGGGTGATTCCAGGATTTTGCTCTTCCCTAATCCAGCCAGTGCCTGCATCCCAAAGCCTTTTGGCCCAATGTTCTGAGGGAGAAACTGAGGTAACAATCCCCTTTTAATGGGATTCTCCCTGTAACAGCAACCAGAGTCCACCATCCCGAGGTTTCCTCCCGAGGCTTTCAGGGGATGCCATCTTTCCTCTGACAGCACTGCGAGGGAGGCACTCCCCAGTCGTACATGTAGGAAAGCCTGAGTTTCACCTCCTCCTTACACAGCTTCCCTTCCTTGGCCAGCGTCTGGTGCTTCTCCAGCATGTCCTCGATGCTCTGCTTGTGAGTCACGATGTACTTGTTGCTGCAGCCGCGCGATTTGTACTCGGTGTCGAAGCGGGGGTCGTGCACTCTCTTCACGTCGATGGGCGCCAGCCACACGCCCAGGGACACGTCCTCGCTCTGCCACAGGTTCAGGTAGTCCCTGCTGAGGCGCAGGTAGCGCACCAGGTCGGCGGAGATCACGTAGCCGCCGCCCAGCGCGTAGGGCAGGTAATAATCACACAGCAGCCAGGCGCTCTCCTTCCACTTCCCCCCGGATTTCACCCGCCCGCGGCCCGAGAAGAAGCCCCAGTAGAGGCGCCGCGGCTCCTTGGCCCTCAGCTCCTCCACCAGCACGTCCAAGCGCACGAAGGTGTCGTCGTCCGCCTTGAGGGCGAACTGGAAGTCCAGGTGCGCGTCCAGCCACACGTAGGTGGCCAGCACCTTGGCCGTGAGGTTCTCGTAGGAGTCGCGCAGCTCCGGCAGCAGCAGCAGGTCGCGGTGGCGGCTCTGCTCCAGCTCCAGGCTCCGCAGCTCCTCGGCGCCCAGCCCCGCCGTGCCCACCACGAAGCGGCTCCAGACGTGGCCGTGAGGCGCCTGCCGCGCCGCCGCCATCCAGGTGCTGCGGATGATGCTGCGCCGCTCGCTGTACTTGGGGCCGCTCATCACCACCACGGCCACGAAGGCGCTGCCCNGCGGGGCCCCTCGCGGCCGCCGCCGCGCCCACCGCGTTTAGGCGGGAACGGTGGTACGACCGCCCGGAAGGGACAAGCTTCCTGCGGGAGCGCTCACCGCGCGCCGCTGTCGCGCTGCCGTGGTGTCATGGCTCTCCCGCGCTTTCCGCCTTCTCCTCGGGGAAGCGGCGGTTCTGTCCCGGTTCCTGCCGCGGCTCCGGCGGTTCCCGCACCGGGGGAAGGGGCGGGAAGAGAGGCGGAGGCCGCAGCCCCTGACGCGGCGGCCGCCATCTTTGAGTAAGGCACATGAGGCCGAGGAGGCGCCATCTTGGGTTTGGGCGCTGCTCCTTGGCCGTGCCTTGTTCGTGGAATCATGGAATGGTAAAAGTTTGGGATGGGCTCAAAGCCCATCCAGTGCCATCCCCCCACCATGGATAGGGACACCTTCCATCATCCCAGGCTGCTCCAAGCCCCCATGTCCAACCTGGCCTTGGGCAATTCCAGGGATGGGCAGTCACAGCTGGGGCAGGAGTTGGAATTGCATATTATTTAAGGACCCTTCCAACCCAAACCGTTCCATGATTCAATGAAAACAGCCACGCACACACAGCCAGGAAGCAGGAAGAGATCGACATGTTAACAACCGAGAAAACGATGGGACCGCCAGGAAAACGCCCCTTTGCCCCCTCTAGGCCGGAAATGGCGGCTGCCCTTACCTAAGATGGCTGTCGCGCCTTCCCGCCGCGCGGCGCAGTGACAAAACTTCCGTCTCCTTCTCGCCTCCCTCCGCCCTGGCAGCGCCGGGCTCCGTGAGGGCCGTCAGGGGCCGTGAGGGCCGTGGGCCCGGGCTGAGCCTCCCCGCGGCCGTCACGGCGCTCGGGGCAGCGTCCGCTCCCTGCCGAGCGGCTCCCGGTGAGTGCGGGCGGCTCCTCCCGCGGCCCCGCGGGGATCATGGCGGGCTCTGGGGGGTTCTGAGGGTTCTGAGGAGTTCTGAGGGGGTCTTAGGGTTCTGAGGGCTGTGAGGGGGTTCTGAGGACTCTGAGGGCTTTTGGGGGCTCTGAGTGCTCTGGAGGGTTTTGAGGGTTCTGGGGGGCTCTGAGGATTCTGAGGGGTTCTGGGGGGCTCTGAGGATTCTGAGGGGTTCTAGGGGTCTCTGAGGGCTATGAAGGGTTCTGAGGGTCCTGGGGGCTCTAAAGGGATTTAGAGGGTTCTGGGGGCTCTGAGGGGTTTTGAGGGTTCTGGGGACTCTGAGGGGTTCTGGAGGGCTCTGAGGAGTTCTGAGGGGCACTGAGGCCTCTGAGGGGTTTTGGGGGATCTGAGGGCTCTGAGGGGTTCTGGGAGCTCTGATGGGCTCTGAGGGGTTTGGGTTCCTTGGCTCACTCTCTTGGATTTGGGATTATTTTTTTCCCTGGAATTAACATTCTGTTGCTTCCGAATTTAATTTGTTTTTCCTCTTGTTTTCCTTTTAGATCACTTAACCCACAGTGACATCAACCAGCGATAAATAATAAAAAAAAGGAAAAAAAAAAAAAACAAACATAAAAAAGACCAAAAATGCTGTCAAGACAAGCTTTCCTGTGCAGTTTGGGCTCTGTTTACTTATCCCTGCTGTTCATCTTCCTTCTGATGGATGTTTGTGCCAGGCCTGCCAACCACTCTGTGCTGAAGGAGAAGGTAGGGGAGGGCAGGGAGGAGAACGAGATTCTGCCCCCAGACCACCTGAATGGCGTCAAGATGGAGCTGGACGGGCACCTGAACAAGGAGTTCCACCAGGAGGTGTTCCTGGGCAAGGAGCGCGAGGAGTTCGAGGAGGACTCCCAGCCCCGCAGGAACAGGAAGAAGCTCGTGGGGATTTTCTCCAAGTGAGTCTGAGAGAGAAGGGGAATGGGCCAAAAAAACCCCAAAAAACTAAAACACCCCCCTCCAAAAAAAAAACAAAAAACAAAAAAACCCACAACAACAACAACAAAACCCCCCCCAAAAAAAAATCAAAAACACAACCAAACAAAAAAAAACCAAAAACCAAACCCACACAAAACAAAACAAAAAAAAACGAACCCCCCCCCAAAAAAACCCCAACAAACCAACAACAACCAAACAACAACAAAAAAAAAATTGGGATTTTTTTAAAATAAATTTTATTATGTCAGAATTGGAGATTTTTAATTCATATTTCAAAATTGGGAAATTTTGTGTTCTCAGAGTTGGGGTTTTGAAATAGGGAATTCTGCTATTATAATATTGGAGGTTTTAATTCATGATTTCAAAATGGGGAATTTTAATAGTTCAAAACTGAAAATTTGAATTAAGCTTTAAAAACTGTGGATTTTACTAATTCCAAGTTGGAAGTTTAAAGTAATATTTGTAAATTGGGGATTTTAATTCATAATTTCAAACTTGGAAATTTTCATTAATATTTTCAAATTTCTGTTCTATTTTTTTGATTTGTTTCAGCACTTTGAGACACCAGGTGGCAGAGTTGACTTTATTTGCATTTTTTAATGAAAACATCTCCAATTAATACCACAAGGGGGATAAACTTTCAAAGCTTTATTTGGTGCAATGAATAAATAGAACTTCATTAAAGTTATTATTAAACAAACAATAAATAAATGATAAAAGCATCTCTCTGGTGGGAATTGTGATATTGAAACTCCCATAATCTGCATTTTTTGGGGTTGTTTGTGTCTTTTTTCACATTTAGTTGACATTTTAGGGCAAATCACATCTTGAATAATTCAAGTTTCAATCAAAACAACTCAGTGATGCCAACAGATAAAGGCCAGAGTCAAACTGGGGCTTTTGAGTTCTGTTTTTTTCTTTCAGTTTTGGTTTTTTTATTGAGGAGGTTGGAGATGCTTTAAATAGAATTTGAAATGGTAACAAAATGAAATTTGATTTTTTTAAAGGGATATTTTGAATATTTAATGCTCAAAAAAAAAACCCAAACAACTTCAAAGTGACAGAAAATTGGATGTATTTTTGTTTTGGAACTGTAATTTTTAAATTAATTTCTGAATGAAATAAGGATTGAGCAGATTGGATTTTCCTGATCATTTTAATCAGGAAAAATTGAATTTTGCAGCTCTGAATCCAAGAAATCCCAGAAAACTCATAAAGAACAAATAGATGTGGAATGTTCAAATGTGTTAAAAAATAAAAATTCAAATAAATTTTTTAAAAAGGGGCTTGGAAAGAGAAACTGAGAGAGAAATCAAGGTCTGGAAGAAAATTTTTCCAATTCTGAATTTGGATTGACCCAAAATTCCATCGGGGATGATTTGTAGGAAAAACTCCCTCAAAAACATGATTTAATTCCAGAAAAAATATTTTTCACTGACTAATAACCTAAATCTTGCTAAGTTTGTTAAATTAATGAAAATATTTCCATTTAATTCTGAACTAAAGGCTGAGCTACCCCTTGTTTCTCACAGAGAATGAAAAACATTCATTTTTCTGTGAATTTCTGCTGAATAAAACAATTTATAAACTAAAAACCAACCAGATCTTTCCCTCCTGAACTCTAAATTGAAATCCTGTTGTTTTTTCCCCCCTAGGGTGGATATAAATAATGATAAAAAAATCAGTGCCAAGGAAATGCAACGTTGGATCATGGAAAAAACAGATGAACATTTCCAGGAGGCCGTGGAGGAGAACAAAATGCATTTCAGAGCTGTGGATCCTGATGGGGATGGTAAAATCAACATTTTTCCCCTCAAAAAAGCATTTTTTAAAGTCAGTTCTGGGATTTGAAATTTATTTCTGGGATCAAATTTAGGTCTGGAATCCCAAATTTGGATTTTTGTGGGAAGGGATGTGCTGCAGGCAGCTTTGTTTCATAAAAAATGAAAAAAAAAAGAAATAAATCGAATTTTTCACAAAATTTGATGGCTAAAAAACCCCAAAAATGAATCAGGTGACAGCTTTTATGTTGTCACTCCTAAAATTCAGTGTGGGCTGGTGATGTTGGATTAAAAACCTTGAAAATCTGCAGATTTTGAAAGAATTAAATGCAAAATTCATCATTCCAGGCTGAAATGTTCTCAATTCCAGGTCACGTTTCTTGGGATGAATATAAAATAAAGTTCTTGGCAAGCAAAGGCTTCAATGAGAAGGAAATTGCAGAGAAAATCAAAAACAACGAGGAATTGAAAATAGATGAAGAAAGTAAGTGCAGAATGGGGTTTCTGTTCTTAAAACCTGGGGGTGAAAATAGAAATGGGAGGGGAATGTTTGGGTTGTTCTGCTTGAGGAGGAGTTAAATAATAAAGCAAAAATTCTGCTTTTTTTTCATGTAAAATGTGCTGTGAAAATTAGGATTTTTTTAATGAGGAATCTTCTGTTTTCCTCCTTAATAAAACAAAAATTCTGCATTTTTTAATGTAAAATGTGCTGTGAAAAGGACATTTTTAAGAGGAATCTTCTGGTTTTCCCTTAAAGAAATATTTAAATTTATTCTAAATTGAGCCCCAAAACTTAAATTAAAATACACAAACCCTTCATTCATCCTAACCAGAATCTGCCATGAAAACTGCAATTTTTAAGGGGGATCTCCTTCAAAAAAAGTTTAAATTTCCTCTAAAATCCCCCCAAAAACTGAAGTCAGAAGACACAAATCCTCCATTCATCCTGATCCAAATCTGCCATGAAAATTGCAGGTTTTAAGAGGAATTTTCCTTTTTTTCCCCTTAAAACACCATTTCAATTTTCTGTAAATTCCCCCCTGCTCCTTTCCCTTTCCCTGCAGGGATGAGTCAAGAAAAGTTTAAATTTACTCTAAAATCCCCCCAAAAACTGAACTCAGAGGACACAAATCCCACGTTGTTCCTGAGCAGAATTTGCCAGGAAAATGGCAATTTTTAAGAGGAATCTCCCTCAAAAAAAAGTTCAGTGTTTCTCTAAAATCCCCCCAAAAACTGAAGTCAGAAGACACAAATCCTCCATCCATCCTAACCGGAATTTGCCTTGAAAATCGCAATTTTTAGGAGGAATTTTCCCTTTTTCCCCCTTAAAACACCATTTCAGCTTCCTGTAAATTCCCCCCTGCTCCTTTCCCTTTCCCTGCAGGGATGAGTCATTTCCAGATTGCTTCAGTGACATTTTCCAGTGCTGAAAAACGCCTGAAATGCAGAAAAAAGGAGCTGAGAATGTGCAGGGAAATCACCTGGGGCTGATTCCGGGAACCCAGAGCTGCTGAGTCAGCTCGGTTCTGCACCTGAGCCCCAAAATCTTCTTTAGGAAAATAAAATTATTCATCCTCCACTCCCTCAGGGGTTTTTTCTCCTCCTCCAAGCGCCGTAAAAGTGATTTTTGGTGTTTTTTTTTTTTAATCAAAAGCACCTGGGGGTGTGGAGTTTAAGGCACTTTATGCAGAAATTTGAATTTCAGGCTAAGGTTTTATTTTAATTAATTGATGGATATTGGTTGATAATTGGATTGTGGGATGAGATGAAGGAATTCCATGGGATTTTGGTGCTGATTTTTCTGTTCATACACCCCTAATTCAACTTTTCTTGCAGCAAAAATCTGGAATATTGTGATAAAAATCTGCAGGGTTCAGGCTTAAAAAATGTCATTGATTAAACAACTGAGAGCTGGAAATAAAGGGGTTGTGACAAATTAAATCCTAAAAATAGATTGTGACAAAGTCTTAAAAATGGATTGGGACAACTGAAATCCTAAAAATTGTGACAATTTTCCGTCCTAAAAATGGATTGTGATAATTGGAGTCTTAAAAATGGATTGGGACAACTGAAATCCTAAACATGGATTGTGACAAATCTTTAAAATGGGTTGGGACAACTGAAATTCTGAACATGGATTGTGACAAATCTTAAAAATGGGTTGGGACAACTGAAATCCTAAAAAGTGGATCGGGATAATTTAAATCCTAAACATAGACTGGGACAACTGAAATTCCTGAAAGTTGGTTGTGCCAAATCCCAAAAATGGATGGGGGCATTTCCAGCATTTGGAATGACATGTGCCAAATCCTACAAATGGATGGGGGCTGTTCCAGGGTCTGGGATGAGCTGTGATCCCAACCCCTGCAGGGCTGGGATGAGCTGTGATCCCAACCCCTGCAGGGCTGGGATGAGCTGTGANGCTGTGCAGGGTTGGGATGAGCTGTGATCTCAATCCCTGCAGGGTTTGGGATGAGCTGCGATCCCAATCCCTGCAGGGTTTGGGATGAGCTGTGATCCAAAGCTGTGCAGGGTTTGGGATGAGCTGCAATCCCAATCCCTGCAGGGTTGGGATGAGCTGTGATCCCAAGCAGTGCAGGGTTGGGATGAGCTGCGATCCCAATCCCTGCAGGGCTGGGATGAGCTGTGATTCCAGTCCCTGCAGGGTTTGGGATGAGCTGTGATTCCAATCCCTGCAGGGTTTGGGATGAGCTGCGTTCCCAATCCCTGCAGGGTTGGGATGAGCTGCGTTCCCAATCCCTGCAGGGCTGGGATGAGCTGCAATCCCAAGCCGTGCGGTTCCCGTTGCAGCGCAGGAAGTGCTGGACAATCTGAAGGATCGCTGGTACCAGGCGGACAATCCCCCCCCAGACCTGCTGCTGAGCGAGCAGGAGTTCCTGTCCTTCCTGCACCCCGAGCACAGCCGCGGCATGCTGCACTTCATGGTGCAGGAGATCATCCGTGATCTGGGTAAGCCGGGATTTCCCGGGAATTCTTTCCATGGATTCCCATTTTTGATGTGGGTGCTGCACTTCATGGTGCAGGAGATCATCCGCGATCTGGGTAAGCCGGGATTTCCTGGGAATTCTTTCTGTAGATTCCGTGGATTCCAGTTTTTTATGTGGATTTTGGGAGGGAATAGTCAGGTGGAGTTCCATGGATTCCCGTTGTATCCATGGATTTTTATGTGGATATTTGCACATAAATGCTTCACTTTATGGTGCAGGATATTATCTGGATAATCCGGGATTTTCTGGGAATTCTTTCAATGGATTCCTGTTGTATCCACAGATTCCCATTTTTTTGTGTACTTCAGGAAGGCTTTGCATGGAATATTCTGGTGGACTTCCATGGATTCCCATTTTTATGTGGCTATTGGGAGGGTTTTGTTTTTTTCACACATCAGTAGGAAATTCCCATTTTTACAGCAATTAAGCAAATCCATTTTCATTTTTTGCGCCGACCAGGAGGAAATTCCCATTTCTATGGCAATTAAACAAACATATTACAATTTTTTGTGCTTTTTAACAGGAACTAAGCGACTCTGTTATAACTTGTGTGTTTTTCCCAGATCAGGACGGGGATAAGAAGCTGACCCTGTCCGAGTTCATCTCCCTGCCCGTGGGCACAGTGGAGAACCAGCAGGCTCAGGACATCGACGACGACTGGGTGAGGGACAGGAGGAAGGAGTTCCAGGAGGTCATCGACGCCAACCACGACGGCATCGTCACCATGGAGGAGCTGGAGGTGAATCCTGGTCCTTTTCCAGCCAATTATTCCAAAACACGGCTTTAAAAACATCCAAAATTCACTCACAGCTCATTTTTTGGTTGAAAAAATGGAATATTTCCATTTAATTTTAACTTTGTGTTAATTTAATTTTAAAATATTCTGTGGGGACAGCATAGGAAGCAGGAAAAACGAGAGAATTCAGGTCCTGAAAATTGATACTTCTTCAAGTGGAATTTGATCCTGAGTTTAATTTGCAGCCCAAATTCCACAAATAATCCTCGGAATGACCCAAAAAAGTCCCAAATTTCTCAGCAAGCAGCCAAGAAAGCAGGAAAAAGGAGAGAATTTTGGTCCTGCAAATTAATTTTTAACTGGAATTGGATCCTGAGTCTAATTTGTAGCCTGAATTCCAGAAATACTCCTCAGAATGAGCTAAAAAGGTCCCGGATTTCTGTGGGAGCAGCCAAAGAAGCAGGGAAAATGAGAGAGTTGAGGCCCTGCAAATTAATTTTGAACTGGAATTTGATCCTGAGTTTAATTTGCATCCCAAATTCCACAAATATTCCTCGAAATGACCCCAAAAAATCCCATATTTCTGCGGGAACAGCCTGAAAAACAGGAAAAAACCACCATTAAACCACTTCTTACAGACCCTTACCCCCCCTTATTGCTTGGATGGGAGGTGGGGATCCTGGGAAATCACCCAGGGCTGTGCTCAGGCCGTTTTCCCGTGTTTTTTCCAGGAATACATGGATCCCATGAACGAGCACAACGCGCTGAACGAGGCGCGGCAGATGATCGCCGTGGCCGACGAGAACCAGAACCACCACCTGGAGCTGGAGGAGATCCTCAAGTACAGCGAGTACTTCACCGGCAGCAAACTCATGGATTACGCCCGCAACGTCCACGAGGAATTCTGAGCTTCCTCCCCTCTTCCAGAACTTTCTGTTCCCCCCTCCCCAAAAAAAGAATCCCAGGGAAAAAGGATTCAGCCGAGCAGCGGGAATTGGTGGCCGCGGATTCCCGGTTTTCCGTCCGTCCCTGCGGTCTGCAGCTCCTTGGAGGGGTTTTTCCTGCCTGGAAAAAACGGTGGGAATTCCTGGATTCAGGTAGTTTTCTTCCTTGGTTTGGGGGGGGTTGAAGCCAGCTGGAATTCTGGGTGGGGAGGATCCTGGAATATTCCCTGGTTTCCTTCAGCTGCTGATCCAGGGGATCCCAAATCAAGGTTGGATTTTGGGAAGGGAACGGTGATTCTGCACCCAGTTCCATTTGAGAAATTCCTTAAATTTATTCCCTTGTTGCCCTCGCAGCTGCTGATGCAGGGAATGCCACATAAAGGCTGGATTTTGGGAAGGGAATGGTGATTCCAAGGAATGTTTGTCCTCCACACCCAATTCAATTGGGGAGGCTCCTTAAATCTCAGCTGCTGATCCAGGGAATCCCAAATAAAATTTGGATTTTGGGAATTTTGGTGTTTCCAAGGAATGTTTGACCTCCTGGCAGTTGTCCTCACAGCTGCTGATCCAGGGAATTCCAGATAAAATTTGGATTTTGGGAAGAGAACGGTGATTCCAAGGAATGTTTGTCCTCCACACCCAATTCCATTTGGGAGGTTCCTTAAATATTTGTTTCCCTCAGCTGCTGATCCAGAGGATCCCAAATAAAATTTGGATTTTGGGAATTTTCGTGGTTCCAAGGACTGTTTGATCTCCTGGGAATATCCACACTCAATTCCAGTGTTTTTCTCAACTTCCTGAAGAGTTGTTGGGAATTTAATGGAATTTTTTCAGGGAGCTGTGGGGGAGCATTTATTTGAAATATTACGGGAAAACTCTTGGAATTAAATTAATAAAATAACATTAATTAAAGTTAAATTAATATAAAATTACTTTTTTTTTTGTTGACATCTGCACTGGCAATGGGAGATTATGGCTTTGTAAAATCAGATTTTGGTCGAAAATCAAACAATTGGGACGTTTTTTTGGGAATTTATGGTGTTGGACAGAGCAGTGGGAATTCCCATGGAGTTTGATGGCTGCTTAATTAATATTCACTGCTAAAATTAATGAGCTCTGTGCTAATTAATGCTGTTAATGAGCTGCTGATGATGATTTGGGGGGAATTCCAGGCTTTGGGTCAGCTCTGAAAGCATCTCTGTCCCAAATAAAATTGATTTTTCCTCTGCTTCCATCTTTCCTGGGAAAAAAACCTATTTGGGAAAGAATTCCTGAAAATCTGAGATGTTTTATTTGATTAAATTTATTCTTAATATAATGTAAATACAGGAATTGCTGTCCCTCTTTCCCTTTTCCTGCTTTATTTGATGTTTTTATTAAATTCCTTGGATAAAAGATTTTATATCTTTTTTTTTGTTTTGTTTTGTTTTCCATTAAATATTTCTCTCCATGCTTTGGAAATTCTGCTGCTTTGAAGGTTTGGGGAGGAGGGGGAAATAAGAGGAATAAATTCCATGGATAATCTCCGATAATGTTTTAACACAAAAATTCCAGTAAAATCAGCTGATGTTGTGATTTATCTATGAAGAGATTTTGCCAACACCATCCTCATTTAATTTTGGGAAAACATGAGCATGGAATCTCTAATTCCCAGTATTTTCTGGAGTCGGTGAAGGTAAAGCTGGAATTCCAGGCAGCTGGAACACCTCAAATTGAGATCCTGAATCCAATTCCAATAGGCTGGAAAATAAAATTCCTTAATTCCCACTATTTTGTGGATTCAGTGGTGCCAGGAAGCTCTCCTAGAACTTATTTGAGCTCCTGGCTCCAGCTCCAGCAGTCTGGAAAACGAAATTCACGTTATTTCCCCGTCTCAGCCAGGGTATTCCCACAGCACTCCTCCCTCCCTTCCATCCCTGCTTTTCCACCCATTCCCATCGGGATTCCTCTCCCTTGAGGGCTCCTTTTACCCCTCAAACCCTTCTCAAGCTCAGCGTTTCCTTTTCCTGCCGAAAAACCCCAAATCCGGGAGCGGGAAGGGGCGTGGAGAAAAGTGGGAATTTCCCTCAAATGTCCCCGCCCGGAGCCGTTCCCGCGCTCGGGGCCCTCACGGCGCCGTGAGGGGAAAGGCTCCGTGAAGGGACGGTGCTCTGAGGGGGAAGGCACCGTGAGAGGACGGAGCCGTGAGGGGAAAGGCACCGTGAGAGGACGGTGCCGTGAGGGGAAAGGCACCGTGAGGGGACGGAGCCGTGAGGGAAAAAGCGCCCTGAGGTAAACGACGCCCTGTGGGGACACCTCCGTGAGGGGACGGTGCCGTGAAGGGAAAGGCGCCCTAAAGGGACAGCTCCGTGAGGGTCCCCAAGGGGAATGGCGGGAATGGCGCTTCCAAGGATTCTCTGGAATTTCCCCGCTCTCTGCTGGCTCCTGGCCGTGCCCATTCCCGGTTCCCTGGGCTTGGAATGCCAGGAGCACCAGTACAGCTTCCATGAGAAATGCTGCAGCGATTGCGCCCCCGGTGAGTGCCCGCCGCGGGGCTGGAATTGGAGAGCAGGGGTTTAGGGAAATATCAAATTCTTTCTTAGTAAAATATCTATTTTTTAGATACCTATATTTTAGTGGAATATCTCATTTTTTCATAGTGGAATATTTATTTTTAGTCCAATACCTTTAATGTAATACCTACTTTTTACACTGATAAAAATAAGTTTTAGACCAAAAAAAAAAGGAAAAATCTTCCTTTCTGAGAATGGTTTTAAACTTTTTTTGATTTTTTTTTTTTTGCTTCCTAAATGCCTCAGTCAGGGGAATTTGCTAAACCCTTTTCTCTGACTCTGGAAGGGATATTTGGGATCCACTGGGATAAAAATTTGGGGCATTTTCTCCAATTTCAGCCCTCCCTAACCCTTTTAAGCTGCTCCATTAAATGTTGATTCTTCCTCCTGGCCCAACTTCCAGTGATTTTTCTCCTAAATAAAAACCAGGAACTGCCAATTTCTTGGCATCATTTGTTCCCAAAGGATGAAATTCAGGATTTTTCCCCTCACGATCCCAGCCAATTCTGATTTGTTCCCAAGGATAAAAATTAGGATTTTTCACCTCATGATCCCAACCAATCCCGATTTGTACCCAAAGGGTGAAACTCAGGATTTTTCCTCTCACAATCCCAGCCAATCCTGATTTATTTCCAAAGGATAAAATGAGGATTTTTCCCCTCATGATCCCAGCCAACCCGATTTGTTCCTAAAGGGTGAAATTCAGGATTTTTCCCCTCACGATCCTGGCCAATCCCAATTTATTCCCAGGGATAAAATTTAGGATTTTCCCCCTCAGGACCCCATTGAATGGCGATTTTGGGGTGTTTTTAGGGGAGAGGATGCGGAGCCGCTGCACGGCCTCGGCCGACACCGTGTGCTCACCGTGCCAGGACGGATATTTCAGCTCCCAACACCACCACGGCTTCTGCCAGAGCTGCACCATCTGCAACACCCGTGAGTGCTGACATTTGGGGAAAAAATCCTTTTTTTTGGGGGAAAATAGTCAATTTCTGAGGGAAAAATCCCTTTTTGGGGGAAAAAAAAATCACAGGTCTGGGGCATTTTGGGGGGTAGGGGGAGAGAATCCCTTTTGGGGGATAGAATCCCTTTTGCGAGGGAAAAAAAAATCCCTGTTTAGAGAGGAAAATCGCTTTTTGGGGGTAAAAACCCATTCCTGGCCGTTTTTGAGGGAAAAATCCTTCTTTGGGGGGGAAAAATCCCTTTTAGGGGGAACAATCCCTTTTTGAGGGAAAAAGTCCTATTTTGGGAGAAAAACTCCAGTTTTTGAGGGAAAAAGATCCTTCTTACGGGGGGTAAAAATCCCATTTTGGGGAAAAATCCCTTTTTGGGGTAATTTTTGGGGAAAAAAGTCCCTTTTTGGGTGCTTTTCTGGCTGCTCCCGCCGCAGTTGTGAGGGCCTACCGGAAAATCACTGTCAAACAAAATCGTTCAATGATTCAGTTGTTAAATTAATTATTAATCACAAATCGTTAACGTATTGTTAAATTGCTGAATTCTGCAGCTCCTACACACAAAACCCCAAACCCCTGC
>WBNO01016587.1:23370-35709 GCA_013400575.1 Peucedramus taeniatus
GGGAGGTGGTGGGCGGGGCCGGGTATTCCCGTGGGAAGGGGTGAGTGGGGCCTGGAATTCCCTTGGGAAGGGGTGAGTGGGGCCTGGAATTCCCTTGGGAAGAGTTGGGATCGGGAATTCCCTTGGGAAAGGATGATTTGGGGTCTGGAAGTCCCTTGGGTGGGACTTTGGGGTGGGTGGGGAGCTGGAATTCCCATGGGAAGGGGTGAGTGGGGTCTGGAATTTCTTGGGAAGAGTTGTGATTTGGAATTCCCTTGGGAAGGGGTGAGTGGGGTCTGGAATTTCTTGGGAAGAGTTGTGATTTGGAATTCCCTTGGGAAGGGGTGAGTGGGATCTGGAATTTCTTGGGAAGAGTTGTGATTTGGAATTCCCTTGGGAAGGGGTGAATGGGGATCAGCAATTCCCTTGGGAAGAGTTGGGAGCTGGAATTCCCTTAGGAAGGGGTGAGTTGGGATTGATGCCAGCTGGAATTCCCTTGGGAATTCCCTTGGGAAGCAGTGAGTTGGGATTGATGCCAGCTGGAATTCCCTTTGGAATTCCAGGATGTACCAGCCTTCCCAAAATCCTGCCTCACATGTGGGAATTCCTGCTGGAAAAGCTGGAATGGGGGTGGAAAATCTTTCTGGAATTCCTGGCTGGAATTGTGAGATCCTACTGGATAACATCCAGAATTAATAATATTGGATAATCCATAATTATCCAGTTGATAAATCTGGGAATTCTGCCACTTTCCTGGATAATTTCCATAATTGATAATCCCTGATAATTTCCATAATTACCCAGTGGATAAATCTGGGAATTCTCTCACTCCCTGGATAATCCTTTTTTTCCCCAGAGTGCTCCCGATGTCCTGAAGGGACTTTCTCCAGAGGAGGGAACAAGAACTGCCAGCCTTGGACCAAGTAGGAATCCTTTTGGGGCAGGGGGAAATCCCTTTTTGGGGGGGAAAAAAAATCCCTTTTAGGGGAAAAAAATTTCTTTTTGGGGGCAAAGTGCTCAGAGAAGCTCTGGGGGTTTCATTTTTCCAGGAGAAGCCCAAATCCAGAGAAATAAATTGGAATAAACCTGGATCTAAGTGCCCTGAATCCCATCCTTTGGGATTTTTAGGATCCTGAAGGGATTTTTAGGATCCTGAAGGGATTTTTATGAATTTCCACCTTTTTTTAAAAAACCCTGGGGTGTTTTTTTGGGAACAAAAAATTCCTGTGCCAGAATCAGCTGGGGGAAAAAAAAATCCCAGCTCATTTTTTCCCAGCAATAACTGATTTAACCATTCCTCCCATTCCTGTGGCATATAGGGATAAAATCCTAAATTTGTAGGGATATATAAGGGTTGGGATTGTATGGATGGGGTTTAGGAATGATTCCATGTTGGCAAACCCTCTGGAATTTCTTTTCCAGCTGCAGCAGTTTTGGGAAGAGCACGCTCCGGGCTGGCACGAGCACAGAGGATGCCCAGTGCAGCAGCAGCCCTGGCACTGCCAGCAGCCCTGGCCCACATCCCTCTCCCATGGAATTCCCAGAAAACAGGGATCCCTCTCCCACGGAATTCCCGGAAAACAGGGACCCCTTTCCCACGGAATTCCCAGAGAACAGCTCCAGAGCATCCAGCCCCAGGGAGATCCCTGCGGTTTGTCGGGATCCTGGCGTTCCCACGGAGCCTGGATGGGGTAAGGATGGGCAGGGAATTCAGCTGGGGCTGCTTTCCTGGGAAGGGAATTCCCATTTCCTCAAAAGCCAGACCTACATTTAACCCAGCATTCCAGGATCCCACATTTCCAGCTGGAACTGCTTTCCTGGGAAGGGAATTCCCACTTCCTCCTCGAAAATCAGACCTGGATTTCACTGAACATTCCAGGATCCCACATTTCCAGCTGGAACTGCTTTCCTGGGAAGGGAATTCCCACATTTCCATCTGAGTCTGCTTTTCTGGGAAGGGAATTCCCACATTTCCATCTGAGTCTGCTTTTCTGGGAAGGGAATTCCCACATTTCCATCTGAGTCTGCTTTTCTGGGAAGGGAATTCCCACTTCCTCCTCGAAAATCAGACCTGGATTTCACTGAACATTCCAGGATCCCACATTTCCAGCTGGAGCTGCTTTCCTGGGAAGTGAAATCCCACTTTCTCAGAAGCCTTTTCTGTATTTTACACAACTTTTCAGGATCCATTCAGAATCCATGACATTTCCAGCTGGAGCTGCTTTCCTGGGAAGTGAAATCCCACTTTCTCAGAAGCCTTTTCTGTATTTCCCACAACATTCCAGGATCCCACATTTCCCTGGCAGCTCCATTCCCAGAGTTCTGGATTCTGCCTCTGGAATCTGTGAGCTCCATGCAGAACCAGGAATTTGTTTTTTAGGGAATTTTTCCATTCTAATTCCAGGCTCTTTATCCCTGCTCCTGCTGTGCCTGCTCCTGCTGATGGTGAGTGGAATTTCCATCCTGCTCCTGATCATCCAGGCAGCCCAGAAAAAATCCAGGAATGGGACTGGGAGGAGCACCCAGCACAGTGAGTCACCTTTTTTATGGGATAAAAATTCCAGGAAAAAAAATAATCCAGTGCGTTCCCCTTTTTTATGGGATTAAAAAAAAAAATAGGAAAAAAAATCATCAGGGCCCCCCGTTTGAAATTTGGGAATTAATAAAAGAATTCTTAATTAGGAATGCAGGGAATTCCAGAGGTTGATCCAGGTTTAGTCCTGATGAGGAGCTCAGTATCCCAATTTTTCATTCCTCCTTCTCCCTGATTTTCCCTTAATCCCAGAATTCCCTGATTTTAGGCCAGGAATTCTCCTCCTGGCAGGATCCAGGAGCAACTTCCAAGAATAAAATGGGAAATATTTTGCCTCCACGGAAATGGAAATGTTCTGAATTCTCCTGCAAACCTTTTGGTCTGGCTGAGAAGAGCTGAGCTCTAAAATCGGGATTCAGTGGCAAAACTGAGCTCTAAAATTGGGATTAAGTGGCAAAATTGAGTTCTAAAATTGGGATTAAGTTGCAAAATGGAGCTCTAAAATCAGGATTAAGTGGCAAAACAGCTCTAGAATCAGGATTAAGTAGCAAAACTGAGCCTTAAACCAGGATTAAGTGGCTGCTGCCTCCTGTTCCGTGGCCAGGGCCCTGTCTAGGTGGATTCTCCCTGATCCCTGCATTTGACATTCCCTGGATTGCCGGCAAAGCCAAGATGTGACCCCAAATCCCCCAAAAGGCAGGAGAATCCCTGTTCCCTCCCCTCTGCACTGATCCTGGAACAATTCCCTGTTTTCCAGAGGAGAGGATCTGTCGGATTCCCATCCAGGAGGAGCAGATCGACTCCAATTCCAGCCTCATCAAAAACTGACTGAAGAGCCATTTTGGGCTCTTCCCTGCATTTCTGAGCCCCTGGAGCTGAAGGAGCACTGGGACTAATTAGGGCTGGGTTTGCTTAATTAGGAGTTAAAGCAGAGGCTGCTTTAACTCTTTGATTAACTCAAGATCTCCCTTTGGAGTTTGGGAGAATTCCTGAGGGAATTTTGTGTAGGTTTTTTTTTCCCTTTTTGGGCAAATCTTGAGCTCTAAAATCAGAGATGAATGGCAGATCTGAGCTCTGAAATCAGGATTTAAGTGGCAAAACTGAGTTCTAAAACCAGGATTAAGTGGCAACTCAATCCACACTTCATGAAATGAATTTTCCCTCTCTAATTGCTTTTCCACAAATTCAGAAAGGCAGTTTTTTTGAGAGCAGATCCCAAACTCTGGAATGTCTGGGAGGAGCCCGAAGTGTCCTTTGGCTGAATTTGAACTATTTCCATGGAAATTCCAGAAAAATGGAATTTTTTATCATTCAGGAGTGATTTTCCCTCCAAATATCAACAGAAAACTCCTCAAAAAATGGGAATTTTAAACCCAGAGCACTGAGAATATCCCAAAAAATCCAGCAGGGAATGGATGCAGGGATCCAAGAGGTGTTTAAATCCATGGATTTGGAAGATTTGGGATTTTTTATATGTTATACATATCCACAGGGGTTTATACAGTGTATAGGAACGTTTGTATCGTGTACAAAGGGGCATTTGGGGGAATAAAACTCTGGAAAAACAGATCCTGGTGTGTGTTCAGGGAAAAAAATGGGAAAATTCCTGCAGGAAGAGGGGAAGGGAGGACGGGAGATTTTAGGGAATGGTTGGGATGGGTTTAACTCTGTCATTTTAAAATCCACCTGGAAAAATGAGAAATAATCACATTCCTGAGGGGAAAAAAATCTCATTTTTCCTTGGAAAAAAATGAAGAATAATCACATTCCTGAGGGAGAAAAATCCAATTTCCCCCTGGATAATAATCACATTCCTGAGGGGAAAAAAAAAACATTTTTCCTTGGAAAAAAATGACAGTCACATTCCTGAGGGGAAAAAAATCCAAATTTTCCTGGATAATAATCACATTCCTGAGGAAAAAAATCCCATTTTTCTTTAGATAATAAGCACATTCATGAGGGAAAAAAAAATCAAATTTTTCCCTGGATAATAATCACATTCCTGAGGGGAAAAATTCCCATTTTTCCCTGGATAATAATCACATTCCTGAGGGGAAAAATTCCCGCTTTTCCTTGGATAATAATCACATTCCTGAGGGGAAGAAAATCTCATTTTTCCCTGGATAATTTACCTTCAGCTTCCTAATAAATCCCCCATATTTCTCCAATTCTGGATGAAAATTGACCCAAACCTGACAACATTTGAACCACCCTGAAAAAAACCAAAATAAATTCAATTTTCCCCTTTTTGCCAAACCTTCCCATCCACAAATTAAACATTTCCCAAGAAGGAAATAATTCCTAATTAATTAATAATTAATTAACAGCAATAATTTTCATTTTCTTTTTAAAAAAAACCTCCTTTAGATCAGAATTTTTTTATCTTCACTTCCTGCTTTGTGTTTTTGCCTTTTTTGGGTCTCCCTGGTGACGAGTTTCCGTTGCCGTTATCTCCTGATTTTTTTATCTCCTGAACTCAATTTTGACTCAGTTTTGCCACTGGAGGTGGAAAAAAAACCTCACAGGAGGTGCCTGGGGCCAGCTCTGGGGGTTTTCCAGGTTTTTTTTGGAGTTTTTCCAGTTTTTTTCTGAGTTTTTCTGGATTTTTTCTGAGGTTTTTCCAGGTTTTTCCTGCATTTTTCTGGATTTTTTTTCTGTATTTTTACTTTTTTTTTTTTTTTTTTTTTTTTTTTTGGGTTTTTTCCTTTTTTTTTTGGTTTTTTTTTTTTTTTTTTTTTTTTTTTTTTTTTTTTNTCCCTTTTTTTCTGGGTTTTTACTTTTTTTTTTTTTTTTCCATTTTTTTCTGGGTTTTTTTCCCAGTTTTTTTCTGGGATTTTTTCCAGGTTTTTTTTTCAGGCTTTTTCCTCTGTCAGAGTTGGTTTCCCTCTGGGAATGTCAAATTTTTTAGGATTTTCCTCGTGGAGTCACCAAATTTGGAAGCAAAAAAGGGGAATTTTCCCAATTTGGAAGCAAAAAAGGGAAATTTTCCATAGGGGTTTCTGGGAATGTCAAATTTATTGGGATTTTCCTCACAGAGTCACCAAATTTGGAAGTAAAAAAGGGAAAATTTCCCAATTTGGAAGCAAAAAAGGGGAATTTTCCATAGGGGAACTCAGAGCAGGTTTTTGGGAAGGATCCAGGGATTTTGGTGGATTTAACTCCAGATTTATATTGGATAATAATTGTATTCCTGAGGGGGAAAAAATCCTATTTTTCCCTGGATAATAATCACATTCATGAGGGAAAAAAAATCCAGTTTTTCCCTGGATAATAATCACATTCATGAGGGAAAATCCAGTTTTTCCCTGGATAATAATCACAATTCTGAGGGAAAAAAAATCCCATTTTTCCCTGGATAATAATCACATTTCTGAGAGGAAAATCCCCATTTTCCCGGGATAATAATCACAATCCTGAGGGGGAAAAAAATCCCATTTTTCCAGAGCCTCCCTGGCAGCAATTCCCACATTTCAGAACCTTTTCCATGGAAAAATTCCTGCTGATCTCCCTCAGGAATTCTCCAGCCCTTCCCCCTCTCCCTCAGCTCAGATCTCCGACCTTTCCTTGAAGTGACAGACGCCTCCATCCCATGAGTAACATCCTGTTTGGGTCAGGCCTAAAGGGCTTTAAGCCCAGCTTAAGGGACATTTATTTCCCCCAGAGCCCAGGGGACTTCCCTCCAAAAATCCTGGAAACATCCACGGATTTTTCCACAACGTGGGAATGGAAATTCCACCGTGGGGGGTGACAATCATTTCAGAGCTGGGCCTTGCTGGATTTAAGCCGGGCCTAACAACTCTGAGGTTCTCCTGTGAGCGATTTTTTGTGGCAGGAGGAACTTGGGGTTTCTTTTCTCCCCTAATCAGCAAAAAATCAGTGCCAGGAAACCGAAACCGTGGCTGAAAATGTTCTGGTGCTGCTGACGTGAGGCTCCAGTGCTGGTTTCCTTTTTCTTTTTTTTGGGGTGGTTTCCTTTGTTTTGGGGTCCTTTCCTTTGTTTTGGGGTTCTTTCCTTTTTTTTTTGGGTCCTTTCCTTTGTTTTGGGGTTCTTTCCTTTTGTTTTGGGGTTCTTTCCCTTTTTTGGGGGGTCCTTTCCTTTTGTTTTCTCCCAAATCCCCTCATTTGGGGGGCTCAGCAAAGGAAATCAGGGCGATGTGAGCACAGGAGAATTCCCAGGAATTCTTGGGGTTGGAAAAGCTCTGCAGGGTCAGAGTGATCCTCACCCTGAGTGCCACATCCAGGAATTCCTTGGAAACCTCCAGGGATGGGAATTCCACCCTTTTCCAAGGCCTGACCCCATTTTTCCGTGGGGAAATCCCAACCAAACTTCCCCTGACACAATTTGAGGTTTTTTTCCCCTCATCCTGTCCCAAAACCCGACCTGTGACTGATCCCTGAGTGCCACATCCAGGAATTCCTTGGAAACCTCCAGGGATGGGAATTCCACCCTTTTTCCATGAGGAAATCCCAATCCCTGGCACAATTTGAGGTCATTTCCCCTCATCCTATCCCAAAACCCAACTCCCATCTGGCTCCAACCCCAAATTCCCCAAAATTCCCTTGGGATGTGCCTCTGGGTGAGGATATTCCCATGTTCTCATGGACAAGAATCCGTGGATTCTTCCCCAAATCCCATCCTTGTGGGTTTGGGAACCCCAGGGTGTGGAAAAGGGATTGAATCCGGGACATTTCCCCCTTTTTTCCATCCCAGTTTGGAATTTAGGGTTGGAATTTGCCCTGATCCCAAGGGAGGGGAATTCCTAGGGGAAGGCAGGGCTGGGATCAGTGGGGTTTTGGGAAGGATCCTGGGGTTTTGATGGATTTGGGGTTTCTGGGAATGTCAGACTTTTTGGGATTTTCCTCGTGGAGTCCCAGATTTGGAGCCCAGGGAGGGGAATTTTCCATAGGGGAAGGCTGAGTGGGTTTTTGGGAAGGATCCTGGGATTTTTATGGATTTGGGGTGAGGATTTCACTTCAGGTTTCTGGGAATGTCAGATTTTTTGGGATTTTCCTTGTGGAGTCCCAAATTTGGAGCCCAGAGAGGGGAATTTTCCACAGGGGAAGGCAGGGTGAGTTTTTGGGAAGGATCCAGAGATTTTGAGAGATTTCACTCCAGCTTTCTCAGAATGTCAGACTTTTTAGGAAAATCCTCCTTTTTAGGATTTTCCCCTTGGAGTCACCAAAGTTGGAAGCAAAAAAAGGGGAATTTTCCTTAGGGGAAGGATTTTTTTTGGGGTGGGAAGCGAGCTGAGCGTGTGGGGCCCGGGCAGGGCGAGGATTGAGGGGAAATGTCAGCAGGCACAGGTGGAGCTGCTGAGAAAACCCCGCAGGGAGATGCTGAACCCGATAAATCCGATCAGCAATCCGATAAAAACCATAAACCCCAAAGGTCAGTGCTGACTCCCAGCTCCCGGGGCCGCTCTGAGCGGAAAGTTCCGTCACCTGACAGGTGCAGAAAGAGCAAAAAACAGCCCAAGAGCAGAAAAAAAAAATTCCCAACAAAAATCTCCAAAAAAAAAAAGGAGAAATCAAGAAAGAAATCGGTGTTTTTGTGAGAAACGGCAGCTGGGAGGGGCAGGGGGATGGGATGGGGAAGAGGGAAAGGGTGGGATGGGTTTGGAGAAGGGGATGGGGTTTAGGGAAAGGTTGGGATTGGTTTAGGGAAGGGTTGGGATTGGTTTAGGGATAGGCTGGGATGGGTTTGGAGAAGGGGATGGGGTTTAGGGAAAGGTTGGGATTGGTTTAGGAAAGGTTTGAATGGGGTTAAGGAAAGGCTGGGATGGAGTTTAGGAAAGTTTGGGATGGGTTTAAGGAAAGGTTGAGATGCATTTAAGGGAAAGGTTGGGATGGATTTAGGGAAAGGTTCAGATGGGTTTAGAGAAGGGGATGGGATTTAGGGAAAGGTTGGGATTGGTTTAGGAAAGGTTTGGATGGGGTTAAGGAAAGGCTGGGATGGGTTTAGGGAAAGGTTGGGATAGGTTTGGAGAAGGGGATGGGGTTAAGGAAAGGTTGGGATGGGTTTAGGAAAGGTTGGGATGTGGTTAGGAAAGGTTGGGATGGGTTTAGGAAAGGTTGGGATGTGGTTAGGAAAGGTTGGGATGGGTTTAGGAAAGGTTGGGATGGGTTTAGGAAAGGTTCTCCCCAGAGGGTGGCTGGGATGGGTTTTAGGGAAAGTTGGGATGGGTTTTAGGGATGGATGGATCCATGGATGGAATTCCCAGGGAATTTTTGGCCGCCCCATCCCTGGCAGTGCCCCTGGGCCAGCAGGAGACATCTGCAACGAGCCCCACAACCCAAATTTCCCCCCTTTTCTATTTTGGGGCCACCCCTTTCCATGCCCCCACCTCTGTGTCTGCACCCAAACCTTCTCCCCGCCCCCAAAAAAAAACCACAGGAAGAGCTCGGCCACAAAAACCCCGGCGCCTCCTCCTCTGCAGGGAGCCAGAGCTGGGACCCGTGACACTGCCAGGGTGACACTGCCAGGCCAGGGTGACACTGCCAGGCCAGGCTGACACTGCAGGACATGGCCAGGGCCGGGCTGTGGCTGCTGCTGGCGCTGCTGGGCGGGTGCTGGGCACGGCCGGGCCGGGCCGGGCAGTGCCAGGACGGGGAGCTCAGGCTGGTGTGGGGAGATGGCACCAAGTGCTGCCCCAAGTGCAGCTGGAAGGGAGGTGAGTGGGTGTAAATGGGGGGAATGGTGTGTAAATTGTGTGTAAATAGGGGAATTGTGTGTAAATTATGGGGAAATTCTGTGGAAATGGGGGTAATTGTGGGAATGGTGTGTAAATGGGGGGAATTGTGGGTAAATGTGGGTAAAAGGGGGGAATTGTGTGTAAATTCTGTGGAAATGGGGGTAATTGTGGGTAAATGTGGGTAAAAGGGGGGAATTGTTATAAATTCTGTGGAAATTGGGGTAATTGTGGGTAAATTGTGGGTAAATGGGTATGAATGGGGTAATGGTGTGTAAATGGGGGTAAATTTGTGTAATTTTATGTAATGTGTGTAAATTGTGTGTAAATGGCTGTGAATTGTGTGCAAATGGGAGTAAATTGTGTGTAAATTGTGTCTCTCTTTTTCTGGGAATATGAGGGACAATTTTTGGGATCCCTTTTCCCAGGAAAAGCCTCTTTCCCTGGGATGGGAGAGACAAGTTTTGGGATCCCAAAAATTGCTCCAGACCCTTCCCAGTGTCTGTTCTATAACCTCCCCCTGCGGGGTGGAAGAGCTGGCTGTCCCTTTTATCCCCTTAATTAAGGAAGGGAATTCCTTCGGGATGGGAATTTGTTGGGACAAGCAGCATTAACCCCTTCCCTGCCACAGGAAACCCTGCACCCTGCGAGGCGGCGCAGGACCACGACTGCAAATGTCCCCCGGGGCACAGCTGCTCTGACGAGCCCTGCCAGTTCTGCAGGAAACTGCCCCAGTGCCCGCCGGGCTGGGAGCCCAGCAGGATCGGTAACGGGGCCGGGAATGGGGCAGGGAATGGGGCAGGGAATGGGACTGGGAATGGGGCAGGGAATGGGATTGGGACTGGGACAGGCCCTGCCAGTTCTGCAGGAAACTGCCCCAGTGCCCGCCGGGCTGGGAGCCCAGCAGGATCGGTAACGGGGCCGGGAATGGGATTGGGAATGGGAATGGGGATGGAGATGGTGCAGGGAATGGGGCAGGGGATGGGACTGGGAATAGGGCAAGGAGTAGGAGTGGAAATAGGGTAGGGAATGGGAATAGGAATGGGAATGGGGCAGGGAATGGGACTAGGAATAGGTCAGGGAATGAAAATGGGACTGGGAATAGGGCAGGGAATGGGAATAGGGCAGGGAATGGGAACAGGGCAGGGAATGGGACAGGGACTGGGAATAGGGCAGGGTATGGGAATAGGACAGGGAATGGGACTAGGAATATGTCAGAGAATGAGAATGGAACTGGGAATGGGAATAGGGCAGGGACTGGGAATGGGACTGGGAATAGGGCAGGGACTGGGAATAGGACTGGGAATAGGGCAGGGAATGAGAATAGGGCAGGGACTGGGAATGGGACTGGGAATAGGGCAGGGACTGGGAATAGGAATGGGAATAGGGCAGGGACTGGGAATAGGGCAGGGACTGGGAATGGGACTGGGAACAGGACCAGGCGTGGCTGTGCTGGAATGTGGGATCTCAGGCATTCCCGATTTTCCCTGCAGGGACAGTGAATTTCCAGTTCGAGTGCAAACCCTGCGAGAACGGCTCCTACTCCAGCAGCAGGAACAGCTGGTGCCGCAACTGGACTGAGTACGGGCAATCAATAACCAATAATCAGTGATCAGCAACCAATGACTGGTGTGAGGAATGGGGAAAATAGAAAAATAGAATAGAAAATGTTGAAAATAGAAATAAGAATAATAATAGCAGTAATAATAGCAATAATAGTAGTAATAATAATAATAATAATAATAATAATAATAATAGTGGGCTAAGTATGGTTTTATTGATATTCCCCTTATTGGAAAATAGGAATAATAATAGTTTTAAAAATATATATATAATAATAGTAGTAGACTTGGGGGGGTTTCCCCTCCTTTGAAATTATGAATCATAATAATAATTATAAAAAATATAAATGAAGATATTCAATACTGCCATTAAAAAATCAAATTGAATCCAAGATGAGCATCATAACATTAATTGGTGAATTTTTTAATTAAGCAAAACTTGGCATTTCTCTTCTTAGTCTCAAGGTGGAGCTTAAGACAAACTCCCAGCTTAAAGTCAAGCTTAAGATGCTGGAAAAATTATTCCAAACAGGGAAGAGCCTAAAGCTCCCCTGCACTGCCCAAGAGAGGCAAAACCTCAGGAGGAGAGGGAGGGAGGAAAATGGGGAATGTCCTGAATCCCAAATTCCTCCTCCTGGACAATCAGGAATGTCCTGAATCCCAAATTCCTCCTGCAGCTGTGAGAGCAGCGGCTTTGTCACGCTGCAGGAAGGGAACAGCACCCACAACTCTGTGTGCAGCCTCCCCATCAGAACCCTGGAGCCAGGTACCACAAATCCTGGAAATTCCCTTCTCCTGCTTTGCCACTGCTTCCCACAAATCCTGGAAATTCCCTTCTCCTGCTTTGCCACTGCTTCCCAGCCTGGAAATCCTCTTGGGAAACTGCTGCTGCTCCGTAAAACATTGCTCCTATCCTCATTTTTCTTCTCCTTTTTCTGTTTCTTCTTCCTCTTCTTCCTTTTCCTTTCCCATTTCCTCTTTCCCTTCCATCTTCCCTTTCCTTTTCCTCATCCCATTTCCTCTTTCCTTTTCCTCTTCACTCTTTTTCTTTTCCTTTTCTTCCTTTTCCTCTTTTCCCCCCTTTTCCTTCTCCTCCTTCTCTTTCTCCTTTAATTTCCTCCCCTTTTCCCTTCTCCTTTCTCCCTTTCCCTTTTCCCTTCTCCTTTTCCCTTCTCCTTTCTCCCTTTCCCTTTCCCCTTTTCTTTTTTTCCCTTTTCCCTTCTCCCTTTCCCTTTTCCCTTCTCCCTTTCCCCCCCTTCCTTTCCCCCTTTCCACCCCATTCCACAATTCCCTCACCTCACATTCTCTTCCCCACAAACCCCAAAACCAACCCCTAAACTCCCGAACTGAACAAAACCCAGCCCCAGAATTCCTGGATTTTAATGAATTCCCGTTAATTGCAGCTCGGGCTCCCCCGGAGTTCCCCTCCAGCACCATCCTGGCCATCCTGGTGGCCGTGGCCCTGTTCGTGCTGGTCCTGCTCACGTTCCTGCTGCACTTCTGCATCTGGAGCCTCCGCAGGGACGGCAAGAGCCCGCCCGGGGGTGAGGGATGGACGGAAACCGGGAATGAGGGG
>WBNO01016588.1:2447-26409 GCA_013400575.1 Peucedramus taeniatus
ATTCTATTTAATCTATTATTCCAAGTGGAGAGACTGATCTAAAGAAAGGTGCAAAGGCCTTGTACATCCATGCAGAACAACCTTCCCAAAACCAGCATCCCAGGAATATCATCCCTCTCTCAGGCAAAGCAGCAGCATTTCAGTTCTCTCCTATTTAGCACATCCAAGGTTTTCAGGCAGCTGCTGAAATAAAGAAGTGCCTGCTCTGAAATTCCTGGATGTCTCCCAGTGCCCAGGTGGGACATGCTGATGTTCCCTGGAGTGTTGCTCCCACTCCTCTCCACACTTTGCTCATCCACACCAATTTCTCGGGCACTTTTGCCAGGGAAAGCACTGATCATTTAAAAACTTGGCCCAAAACTTCAGAGCAGCAGAGGCAACAAACATTAGTCACTGTAGCAAACTAATTTGTTTTCCATATGGCACTTTCAATGGAGTGTGGAAGATTCACAAGAGAAATAATAATTACAAATGAGGAATACTTTGAAAAAAAAGTGTTTTTCTCCCAATGCATCACTTTAAAGGGTTTCTAATTAAGTCAATACTTGATTATGCTGGAGATGACATTGGCTGCCAAATTACAGTTTGTTGGGTTTTGTTCTCAGGGAAAGATTGTTCCCAAGGGCAGTAAAATTCCTGCATCTATTCAGCCTGCGGGGCTGCTGAGATGTGAGAGAGGTGAGAGAGGTGTTTAATTCCCTTGGGAATATCAGGAGGTGAACATTTCCTTAATAACACTCCTGCCTATAATAGAAAATTCTGCTCAGCAAGATGAGGGTCTGATATTTCTGATTCAGCCAAGCCGAGGACAGATGCTCTGAGATACCCTTGATCTGTACCTGGCAAAATCCAAATCCAAGTCAGAGCTGGGAATTATTCTCCAAGGGAAAAGGGACAGAGCTCCCTGAGATCTCAGCCCTAAGATAACAAAGCAATACCTTTGTTCTCCTTCCAAACTCTGGGGTGGGGGCTTGCCAGCACCCTGAGCTCTTCCCCCCTGTCAGGGGTGTGATGTCCATGGGGGAGTTTCTTCTCCTCCCTCCTGGGTGTCCCCAGGGTTGTGTCCATCCTCCTGTCCCCACCCAGGACTGGTTTTTACTGGGAAGTGGCCATGGGGGTGTCCCCAGAGATGAGCTCAGGCACAAGGCCCTTGTTCAGGGGACATTTGTGGTCACAGGGACACCCAGCTCAGCAAGTCCAGAGCTGTCCTAAGACCTTTTGGTGTTGGATCAGTCCACAGACTTCTGCAAGTGATGGCCAAAATCCCATTCACCAGGCTGCAGATTCAGCCCAGACTCTGAACCACTGGCAGATTTGGATCTAAAGATTCAATTTTAAAATATAAAATGTAAATTTTGATGAAGATCCAAGATCTGTTTCAGGTCTCTGTTCATTTTCCAGTCTAGTCTTGTAAGGACATCTTTCCTGCAGGGAGTTTTGCAGAGATTTTCTACTTGTAAATAGGAAGAAATGTAAGAATGCTTTGTTCCTACTCCCTTGTAACCAAAGTATTTGACAAGTTTTACTCCAACATCCATTTTCCACCTCACAAAGCAGGTTGAGGCCAGTCCTCAGCTCTGATTTTCACTGCCAGTCAATCAGGGAACTTGCAGAAGTGCCACATCCACAGATGACCGAGCCTGTGCAAAGATTCAGAGCCCGTGCCTGCTTTTTTTTTCCAGCAGCACAAATGCTGATTGCGCTTTTCTTTCTTTCATGCAACTTGGGTCCTGTCTATTCAGATCTTTATACAAATTTGGATTGCAGTTCTTATCTTTTAATGGTTGTCCAGCACGTGCACAGAGCAGCCGTGGCAGGGCCCTGCTCTGGAGGCAGCAGAACGGGGCTGGATTAATTAAATGACCCTCACTGAAAGACAGCCAAGGCCTGAGGCCTCACATCCACAGGGAAATGTCCACTTCTGTCACATTTGTTGTTCCAGGGCCTAAAATGCTTTAAGGGTGAGATTTTTCAAAAGACCCTGTGGAGAATGTAATTCTTCTTTCTCTCACTCAACTCCTTTTGGGAAATGCCCAAACCAGCCATTTTCTTTTTTTTTTTTTTTTTTTTTTTTTTGTCAGGATTATCCCAAAATAGGCCACAGGCCATGTTTTGCTATGGTTGAATTTGGAGGAACATTTTCTCTTTTGCAAATGTACCCAGTCAGCAGAAGAGATGGAAAAGCTAAATCACAGATTCATGGAAAGGTTTGGCTTGAAGGGACCTTAAAGCCCATCCAGTGCCACCCCTGCCATGCAGGGACACCTCCCACTGTCCCAGGCTGTTCCAGGTCCTGTCCAGCCTGGCCTTGGACACTTCCAGGGATCCAGGGGCAGCCACAACCTTGATATAAAAGATTGTGGATAACAGGGATTGGAGAAGGAAACACAAAATGTCCTTCCTCAGTGTGTGACTGATAAACAATTTCCTCTCCTCTGCACAGTTCAGTCCATGGCCCAAACAGCTCAGCCCAAACAACCCAACAGTAATTTAGAAGTGGAAAATATTTAATGATGGAAAGGGAAAAGCTGCTAAAACCATAAAGCATTCACAGGGTGCTGCCAGTTGTGTCAGACAGAAATGCTGCATTAGCAGAGGTGATTGTGAGCTTTAATATCTGAGTTGAGGCTGTTCCAGGTTTGGGAACATGCAGAGCTATTGCCATGGAAATTTATGAATAAATTCCTGAGGCCACGTTTGTTTTCTGTTTATTGTTTTTCCCTGACTTTCATGACTCCAGGTTTGCCAGTGCTGGAGGATAATTGATGTGGATTTTTATTGTCTGGTGTTGTATCATTACCATTTCCCACCTGGGTTTGGGGTTTTTTTCCTTTCATTTTTTTTTTTTTGGTTGGTGGAATTCTAGAATATCGTGAAACTTGTAAAAGTCAGAGCACAGACCTCTAATGTGACTATCAGAGATATTGTCTAGAAGTCATTCCCATCTGCCCTCTCCCCATTCTCCTTCACCAGGATTATTCTGAACATGACAGATTTGGTACAGAAAGTGCCTGAAGTGCAGGGAGGAGGACGAGAGACGATTACCCTACATCAGAATATGCAACTGTGAGCAGAGGAAAAACCCTTGCCCTCAGGAGAGGCATAATAAAATTAACTTACATGTCAAGATCCTCACTTTGAACACAAAAAGATTCACATCACATTTAAAAGATGTCAGAAGAGGATTCAATTGTGTCATTGTGCAGTTCAAGCCCTTAAAGAACTTTGCCAAAATTGTTAAGACTCTCTTCATCCTTGGGTGTTAATTAAGTGAGATAATGCAGGCAGTGTTGTGGCATTACTGAGGCTGCAGTGTTTGAAATGGTCCCTGTCAGCTGCTGAAAACTCTGCCAAAATATTGCTTTGGGGGTGACATTTTTCACAAGGTTTGTCTTCAGAGCAAGAGCAGCGTCTTGGAGTTGGGAAAAGATGCCTTGGCATGACTTTGGGGAAGAGCTCACCTAGGAAAGGCTGCTGTGCATGAGCCAGCTGAGGTCTGTTTAACTCTGAGCATCAACAGCTCCTGTACTGTGTCAGGCTGGATTTTAGGGAAAGGTTCTTCCATCAGAGGGTGCTGGGCACTCCCAGGGATTGGCCACATTCCCAAGGCTGCTCCAAGAGCATTTGGACAGCGCTCCCAGGGAGGCACAGGGTGGGATTGTTGGGCTGTCTGTGCAGGAGCTGGACTGGATGAACCTTGTGGTCCCTTCCAATTCTGGATATTCCCTGATCCTCTGATTCTATAATGACAGAAGAGGGGCAGGGGATTATATCACCATGGAACTGTGGGGTGGGGATTTTCAACAGCTCCTGTGGAACTGTGTCAGGATGGATTTTAGGGAAAGGTTCTTCCATCAGAGGGTGCTGGGCACTCCCAGGGATTGGCCACATTCCCAAGTAATTCCCATTCCCACACCACTCCCAGGGATGCACAGGGTGGGATTGTTGGGCTGTCTGTGCAGGAGCTGGACTGAATGAACCTTGTCCCTTCCAACTCAGGATATTCCGCGAGTCTCTGATTCTATAATGACAGAACAGGGGCAGGGGATTATATCACTATGGAACTGCGGGGTGGGGGATTTGAGACAGAGATCACTCGAGCTGGAATCCAGCCAGGTCACTGGATTAACCCCTTGGCTGCTGGGAAATGCTGAGGGGTCTTTCATGGCCCGAAGTGTGGAGGAGCTCATCTCCTCTGCTGGCAGGAGAGGGGCGAATTATTTACTCTCTTTAACACTGGGCTTCTGTACCGCCAGCGTCACAAAAGATATTCCTTCTCAGGCAGATGTTGGCTGCCAGTGGGAAGCTGAGAAATGCCAGTTTTAATTAAAAGCTTTATTTTCAAATACAATCCGGAGATTATAAGCGGTAAGAGGGACTTCTCCGCTGGGAGGCTTCAATGTGCGGCCCTGAGCAAAACAGCAGTAATTGAAAGACAAGGCCTAATTCCCCTTCTCCCAGCTGGGTCTGAGCACGAGGCAGGGACATCAATCCAGGCCTTGAAGGAGGGCTGGCAGCATCTCGGGTTTGTCATTGCCTGTGTTGTCAGAGGGAAGGCAGCCAGAGCAAGGCTTTACATCCCCCTGTCCCTTCCCTCTCAAGTCGGCTTAGGAAGAAAACACAAAGGAGAGGGGCAAAAAGGAGAAGGCCCTGCAGACTCCCATTAGAAAATGGCTTTTTCACATTCTTTTTGGTGCACTTGCAGCTATTTCGGTCCATTGCTGGATGGTTCTGTGTTGGAGCCTTGGTTACTGAGAATTTTAGACTTTCTGTACTAACACTGACCCCCAAGAGAACTCTGCATTTGACCTGAGGCCGTGGAGAAGCTTCCAAAATTGAATAATAGAACTAAGATTACAAGTGTGTAGTTTGAATAGAAGTCTGTAATATCATATAGTAGAAAACTTATAGTTTAAGGTTTTAACATATAGTAATATATCCATATAGCTAACAAAATAGAAGTTTTAACTAATCCTTCTTCTTCACCTTCTTCTTCATAAGTTTAAATAGTATTGTGTAATTAAATAAAAAGTCCACATTACAAACCAAGAGTAGTTAGTTATTAGGTTAAAAGTAAAAATAATTTAAATATCATTTCTTAATTAGACAGTTTATCCTTAAAAGACCTTGTAGAGAGAGAGATACAGCTCCATTTTTAACTTATTAGAGTAAAGTGCTG
Source organism: Peucedramus taeniatus (assembly GCA_013400575.1). NCBI lineage: Eukaryota > Metazoa > Chordata > Aves > Passeriformes > Fringillidae > Peucedramus > Peucedramus taeniatus. The sequence goes on from WBNO01016588.1 coordinate 7,627, forward strand.
TAAAACTCACAGTCTGTAAAACTATAATATAAATAAGAACTAAAAAACATCTAAATCCAAACAAGAAATGCCATCTCACACATTTAATCCTAACCCTAGAATAAAAAGAAAATAAATCTCAACAGTTCTGGGTGACAGGAAGGCTTTTCTGGATTCAGCAAACTCCTCACCCATTTTCAGTCTCAGATGAGAACATAGGAGAAATGGGACAACACCAGACACGAGCCCTCTGTGCTGCCTTTCCTCAGGTGGATAACCCCCAGGGCTTTTATTGGCCACTTTTAAGGGCATTCACTTCTTTTTAACAAAAAAACAGCTCACATCAACAGCTCCATCTGTTCTGCAAATCAGCCTCAATGTACCCACCTTCTGTCTTTGGAGGGTTTTTGTGCTGTCTGCACATCAACTTCTGGTTCCTTGATGGGTTTGTTCTGCTTCTCACCTACTGGAAGTCAAAATAGAGAAAATAGAATCAATTCTTTTCCTTTTGGATGTAATTCCTACTTTCAGTTATCCACAAATCATCCTTTTGTCCTGGACAGCAGTGACCAAAGCCTCGCTGGGAAACTTCTTCCAATGCCTGACCAGTCTCATATCAAAATTTGTCCTTATTTCCAGTCTGAACCTCTCCTGCTTCAGTGTCCATTCTCTCCAAGTCCTCCTGATGCCCTGTGAAGGCTGAGCTAGAGCAGAGGCTGAGCAGAGTTNTGTTTTTCTCTCTCCAGCCCACGCTGTTTGTGCTCTTGGCCTGAGATTGGGATCATTTGTCCTTGGTCCCCAGCTGGAGCAGCAATTGTTTTGTCTCCCTGCTCTGTGCACAGAGCTCACCATCCCATAATATGAAGCTCAGATCTGCACACTAAAGCAGCACAAAATCTGAAAAATATAAAAGCTAAACCTGAGGTATCACTCCCCCAAAACATCACCATGAAGAGCCTGGTTAAACTGGTCAGGAATGATTTATGTTTCCCAAATCCATGCTAACCCTTCCTGATTGTTTATTCTCCTTCTTGGCCCCAAGGATACGATACAAGAAGAATCCCACCATGGTTTTCCCAGGGATCAAAGTGAGTCCTTTACATCCCCAGATAATTTGTTTAGGGTTTTTTTGTTTGTTTGTTTTTGTTTTTTTGGTGTTGTTTTTGTTTTGGTGGGGTTTTTTTTTGTTGTTTTTTTTTTTTTTTTTTTTTTTTTTTTTTTTTTTTTTTTTTTTTTTTTTTTTTTTTTTTTTTCTTTTTAATAAATTTTTGTTTTTTTTTTTTTGTCAGCCTAATCACAGAATCATGGAATGCTTTGGGTGGAAAGGGACCTGAAAGCTCATCTTGTTCCCCCCCTGCCGTGAGCAGGGACACCTCCCACTGCCCCAGGCTGCTCCAAGCCCCAATGTCCAACCTTAGACACTTCCAGGGATCCAGGGGCAGCCACAGCTTCTGTGGAAAACAACCTCTGAGGAAATTCAGGTCACCTTATCTATCAAATTCTACCTAAATATGAAAACAGATTTAATAATGACTAAATAAGGATAATGATGCAGTTTTTATTGGACTGATGAATAAAACCAGGTTTGCTTTTAAAGATGCTGTATTTTGACTACAATAGCAGGGGAATCCAGAGTTAAACGCATGAACTCTGAGGGCTTTTTTCAGAATCGTTGATACACTTGAGTTAGAAGGGATCAACAAGGACCCAGCTCCTGGCTCTGCACAGACACCCCAACAATCCCACCCTGTCCCTGGGCATTGCCCAAACTCTCCTGGAGCTCTGGCAGCCTTGGGAAAACACCCATGGATTTCTGGAAATTTATGTCCCAGGTTGTGCTTGCCCACATTTGAGATAAAAGTGACCCCTTTCCCTAAGTCCTTGTTCTTAGTTTGTATTGGCCTGAACTTGGAAAAACCCTAAACTGGGGCAGATCTGCAGGGCTTCTCCTCCCCCTTCCCAGACTCTTTTTTTCCCAGCCTCTCCCAAGCCCCGCTGCTGTTGTACCCTATCAAGCTCTGTACATATATTTAAATGTAATAAGATAGATTACAAGAATTGATTTTCCCCAGGGTCGGGTCGATAAGGCTGCATAAGCAGGGAATATACAATGGATCAGGAAGAGCTGGCTGGAGTAGATTAATTAATGAGATGCAGGATAGAAACATCCAAAGGAGCCGTGGCTCCTCTCGGCTCACCTGAGCTATTAACGGGAATCTCTGGCGGCATCGAACGCTCGCTGCCAACCCAACAATACACAAATTTCTCTCCGAGTAATCACAGCAGTGACAGAGCTTTTGAAGATCCAAAGGTTACTCTGCCCTTACTCTTTCAAGGAGAAATCACAGTGGGAAGTAAATAAACTTTTGAGCAGCACAGCGCTGACCTACCTAATCTTTATTGCAATCTAACGGGGGGGAAATAAAAAATCTGCTGCAAATTCTGAGTCGCTTCTTGTTTTCCCAGGGATGTTCGGTGTTTGGAAACAACAGGGGAAAAAGGAGAGGGGAAAAAAAGAGATGCTGCTTCCTGGCAGCATTGGGAAAAATAGATTGGGTGATCTGTCTTGAGTAATATATTTTTATTCACAGAATCATAGAATTCTTAAGGTTGGAAAAGATCATTGAGTCCAAATGTCAATCCAACGCCATGGTCTCCATTAAATCATGTCCTCAAGTGCCACATCCACACATTTTTTGAACACTTTCAGGGAGAGGACTCCACCTCTGCCTTGGACAGCTGTGCCAGGGCTGGACAACCCTTTCCAGGAAGGAATTTTCCCAAAATCCACCCCGAGCTTCCCCTGGCCCAGCCTGAGGCCGTTCCCTCTCCTCCTGTCCCTGTTCCCTGTGAGCAGAACCTGACCTTGCATATGCTGCATCCTCCTTACTACATTTCTTTTTTTATTCTTTTTTGGCTGTTTTTCGGGTTCGTTTTGATTTTGGTTTTTGTTTTGGTTTTGGTTTTGGTTTGGGTTTTTTTTTGACTCCAGATAAAATATTTGTTTAAAAAGTTTTTGAAAAAATTTTAATGAAAAAGACCGTATTTTAAATAGCAAAACTTTCTTCTGAAAGACATTGCTAAGCTCATCAGGAAAAATGGGTTAAAAGTTCTGCCTGAGCCAACTCTGTCACGTGGTGCAGTCACTGCAACTTCAAGATCATTTCAGAGCAAGGACAGGGTTTAGCTCTGTGAATTAGGACAGGCTGGACACAAAAGAACCAAGGCTGTAACACTGGATTTTCACACCAGCTGTGATTTTCCAAGCTCATTCACCGAGCAGTGAGATTTTCCTAACAGGTTGCTTGACCTTTTCATTACCATTATTTATGGGCCAGTAATGTGCAGCATCTTTTAAAGCCTGGAAGGAGCCCTGCTGGGTGAAAGGTTGATATTTTAAGGGAACTTTCTTCTGCTTCAAGTTTATTATTGCTGAAAGTGGTGCTGTCGACATCTGACATTTATGGAGTCTGTTTAACCTCTGTGAATCCCTGAGCATTTGGCAAATGAATGACCAGGTGCTGAAGGTTTTCTTGCCTTCTGCAATATCACCAGAGACATCCTAATTTACACCAAATGTCTGTATGGGGCCTGGCAAGGCAATGTCCTTAATCAGGACAACTGATTCCTCCCTAGGAGACAAATTTTGAGATGCTTTGCTGCTTTTTTATGATTTTTCATGATCTTTAAAGAAGCTGGGGGCTTTCAGCCCTTGTCTGTGTTTTCCAACTTTTTTTTTCTTGATCAATTTATCACCATCCCCTCTCCTTCATTTCCTTCAGCAGCCACAGAAGGTCAACACAGCCCTTATTTTGCCATTATTTCCTTGGGTTTTGTGTGTGTGTTCCATGAGCACTGTGTGTAACATTGGATTCCTGGTCTTGAGAAGGATAAAGTGGAGCTGGAAGAGGTTATAAGGGAAGGAAAAGGTTATATGGGAAGGAAAAGGATATATGGGAAGGAAAAGGATATATGGGAAGGAAAAGGATATATGGGAAGGTTGGGAATCAGTGGGGCTTCCACAGCAGGAATGATCATAGATGTACCACAGGGAAAATGGGGAAAAAATAAAGGGAAAGGGAGAATTATGCTAGAAATCTATAAAAAATTTGAAAGTCTCGGACATAGTGAATTGGAAACAGTTGTTCACTGACTTTTGAAGCCAAGAGTTAAGGGAACATCAGTGAAATGAGGAGGTGACTGGTTCAGAGCAGAGAAGGAAAGGCCTCCCTACTGCAAGAGGTGGGTGCTGAAATGTCCTGAAATGTCCCAAGCAGCTCAGAGAAGCATGAGTGGATAAAGCCCCCAAAAGTTATTAAACACTAAGATGGCAATCAAGATGTACAAAATTCATTATCTACAAATTTCTGGAGGCTGGGAGAGCACACCAAGTGAGTCTGTTTGGGTGCTTGAGCAGGACACTGAACAGAATATACCTTTGGGGTGAGCTGGGATATTTTTTTTTTTACATTCCTGTCTATGAATTTGTAAAATTCAGGTCCTTAAATTAAAGAAGAGGTCAGGCCTGCCTGCCTATTTTTTTTTTTTTTAGTGGAATGCTCCAATTTTTCCTTGGGTCCAATATTTTCTTTTTATTCTTCTTTTTCCAACATTTCCTGTGGCTGCTTTCAACAGAGACCTGGCAACTCCATTTCATCTGGAAGCAAATCCACAATTCACAGAGTAAATTGGAGTAACAGAACCACTGGGATGTTTTCTGAAGGGGAACTGTCGTGGTGCATTTGATGCAGACTTCAGGTTCTTGATGTGATGTGTTCCTCTGTCTAGGAAATGCTTCATTTGTCTTTTCCTCCCAAAGGTGATTTCACTTGGTGTTTTCATTCTGGGGTTTGAAAGTGGTGGTAGCACGACATGGAATTTAGCAGCAGTGCTAAATCCATGCTGGGGATGTTCTGATTTGAATTAGTTATTCCCCAATTGTGACTGCAGATGGGAAAATGAAATAGATGCTAAGAGAACAGCTGAGTTTTATTTTATTGATATCACTGCCTTGCCTAAGTGCTCTGACACATTGCACGTGTTGCCAGCATGTAACACGAGGGTAGCACAGTCTGCTGGGCTGGATCACATCAGCCTGGGCTCCACAGGTGTTTAACATGACAGGTTATGACAGGAAGTGCTTCATCCCACCCTGGAGTGCTCAGCCTTGCACACAGACACATCTCCAGTCAGACCAGATCAGGATGGGTGTGGGACCAGCAAAGATTCCTTGTGAGGGATCTGCATCTCCACATTAAACCAGACAAGCTGGGGAGTTAATCTTTGGTTTCTCCTGGGCAGGAGACATTCCCTGTTTCACCTGTCTTAATCTTCTGCTCAGCAACGCCCTTGGAGCAGCTCCAGCCTCTCTCCATTGCTTGCAGAGACAAATGTAAACCAGAGAACCACAAAAACAAATTCAATGGGAAGGGACCTTAAAGCTCATCCTCTTCCAACCCCCTGCCATGGGCAGGAACACCTACCTCTGTTCCAGAGTGCTCCAAGGCCTGTCCAGCCTGGCCTTGGACACTGCCAGGGATCCAGAGGCAGCCACAGCTTCTCTGGGCACCCTTAGTGCTTAGATATTCTGAATAAATAATTTATTCCTAAAATCTAATCTAGCCCCGCTCTCTGTCAGTTTAAAACCACTCCCTTTGTCCTGGCACTCTCTGCCTGTATAAAATATCCCAATGCCTCCTTTTTGGAAGCCCCCGTTAGGAACTGGAAGGGGCTGTAAGGTCTCCCCAGACCCTTCCCTTCTCCAGATGAACACCCCAAGCTCTCCCAGGCTGTCTCCATAATGAAATAGCATGTAAATACTCACATCCATGGGCTTTGCAGTATTTGGACATGCAGCATTATCAAATATGATACTAAACCACCATTCCCATGGCTCAGTACCAATGCAAGAAGCAGGAATGCTGTGGGTCTTCCTCCTCCCTCTCCTCCTCCCATCCCACTGTCATTATTCTGGGTGTCTGAACTGCTGTGCTGCTGCTGAAATGCAAAGTTCAAGCATGATGCCCCTGCTGCTCCTCTGGGTATCTCAAAAAGCCTGGCTGTGGCACTGGGTGCCAGGGTTTAGTTGAGGTGTTGGGGCTGGGTTGGACTTGATGATCTTGAAGGTCTCTCCCAACCCAGGGATTCTGTGAATTCTGTGAATTCAAACATGTCCATGTAGGGCAGCCCTGCTGTGCTGGCCCAATGGCCACAGGATCCCCTGTGACCCCCTGGATCCACTCCAGCTGCTCCAAGAAGGACAGCTGGGATGGGCAGGGAAAGGTTGGAATTTCAGGTTCAAATGTGTCCTTGAGACAGCCATAACAAACAAAAGAACACCAGGGATTTAGGAATTTCTCTCCTTTTTTCATTTTAGCAGCATGCTGTCTTTTTATACCCTCTCACAAAGTTTACACCTATTCACTGGCCACAATAAATCAACATAATGTTCATTGGTGGAGAGTGGTCTCCACCACTGTTTTCCACCAAAATCTAACTGCAGGCCCCTCGTTTATCTCTTCTTCTCCTCCACACTGATGGCCTTGGTAGAACTCCTTTCATGGCAAAGGTGACCCTTACCAGCTTCTCTTCTCCAGCGAACTCTTTCTGACTCACAGATCAGCTGTGAGCCCTTCCACACAAATGGTCCAAGGCAGATTGCTGTGGTTACATCATCTCTGCTTCCATTTCCTGCTGGTGGAAGCAGCAAATTCCATGCTGGGAATGACACAGAGAAGGATGGGAACACCCCCTGTGCTCGGGGATAAGTGACTGTGTGGGGACTGAGGGTGTGGAGGAGAAAGGGCTCTCTGCCTGTCGACATTTGGAATTATTCCTGCTGCTATTTGCCACTCTCCCAGTCAGAAAACGAGGTTCAGAGTTTGGCACAAAAGAGATGGACCTTGCCCAAAATAGATGCACCTTGCCATGAAATCAGTCCACTACAGGATGGGTTTTCCCTGGCTGAGGATACCAAGCAATTAAGAAGAAAATGAAGTGTTTATTAACCTGCTCTGTGAACTTTGCCCTCCTCAGGAGGCACAAGAAGCAAGTGAGGCATCTCAGCATGTCACGAGAGTCCGGGAAAAATGAGACACAAATTGGGATGTTTATCAGTTATTAATCACAGAACCCCAGAATGCTCTGGGTTGGAAGGGACCTTAAAGATCATCCAGTGCCACCCCTGCCCTATCAGGGACAACTTCCACCATCCCAGGTTGCTCCAAGCCCCATCCAACCCAGCCTTGGGCACTTCCAGGGATCCAGGGGCAGCCACAGCTTCCCTGGAAAAGCTGTGCCAGAGCCTCAGGAGTCACTCAGTTGTGTATCTCAAGGTACTTGGCTCCAGGAGAAGCAGTGCCTTGTCATCAGTGCCACGGGAGCAACATTTTAGGGATTGATGAAGCAGAGATAGACAGTGGCATATTGATTTAGGAAAGGTGGGAAGGTAATTTAGCTGTCAGGACAAATAAGGGAGGGGTGGATTTTCACAGTATTCAGTAGGAAAGGGGAGAAAAGAGAAGTCAAACATGATCTTGGGTTTCATCAGCCAGAAGGCAAGAAGAAGAATGGTGTTATTAAGTGTGTTTAGTTAACAGAGGTAATAGAGGGAGTTTAGAGGGAAGTGACTCCTTTGGGATGCTGGAGCTGAATTCTGCAGCTCCTGGAGTGCCCCAGTGGAAATTCAGATAAAGCTGTAAACAGCTGCAGATGAGTGGAAGGTGAAAATGAATGATGGGATAAACAAGATCCCGAATATCAAATGAGGTCAGGCAAAGCAGATTAATGTCACCTAATTTGTGCTCCTCAGATGAAAGAATATGCAAATTGAGACCTGGGGAGGGTGGGGGAAGATGCAAATCAGAAGAGATGGACTGGAGAACAGAAGGCAGATCCCTGCAAGCCACTGATGAACAGGAGAGTTTCAAACCTGCCTTGGATTGAAATTACCACTCGGTCGGAACAAAACCCCAGAGGATTCCAAAATATAGGGGAAAATGGGAGGAAGAAGGGGATGGCTGCAGAGAGAGAAATACTCAGGGAATATCCACGGAGATGACAGTGCCACCAAACCATGGGAGTCAAGAGAAAGCAAGAACTCAAAGGGAAAGATGACGATGGGGGATAAAAATAAAGCAAGGTTTGGCCACTTGTTCAGGTAGGAATCATTCCGAAGTGGTTTCCATGGAGACAGATGATGCTGGGAGGAAGATGGTGAATGGAGAGGGGAAAAAAATGAATGTAAGAGAGATACATGGATAAAAGAAGTGAAAAGAGATGGGACAATAACTGGAATCACAGAAGAATCTAGAAGAGTACGTTTTGTGGAGGGGAGAGTGTTTTTGAAAGGGGAATTAAAGTAAGAAAGAGAGAAGAAAATGTCCATAGAGCAGACGAGAGGGAGCCAGGGAAGTTGGAGCTAATTTTAAGATTTGAAAGTGAGTTTCATGCAAAATTAATTTAAACCAACACAAGAGCTGCAAAGCTTCAGAAGGAGCAGGTCCCACTTGTGCACGTCCTATTTGAAAAATTAGGAACAGCCACATTTGCACACAGATGAGATTTTAGACCCAACTGTTCCCAGCTTTATTCCCATTCCATGAACGCTCTGCACTGAGCTGATCGTGGCAACGTCTGCTTGCTGGCAGCTCTGGGTCTCGCCAAATCCCTGCGTACTTAAATTGCAGCCCAAATTTAATTTACAGAGCCTGGATTATCACACATAGTGCCCAGACAGAGAAATGAGCTCTCCTCTGCTGTCTGCATTAAAAACCAGCCCTGGTTTGACAGCTGTGGAGAAGCAGGGCCTTGGGAAGCCAGGCAGGGATTTAATTCCTGATGCAGAGCAAAGCTTACTGAGGGATTCTTGGACAACAGTGTCCAAACTTTGCATGGACTGGGAAAAACCACCAGCTCTTCTCCTGCAACTCACAGGATTGCCTGAGGTGTGAGTCCTGACCATGAAATCACCCCACATGGAAACAATGACATCTCTACCCTCCTCTGGAAGAGGTTTTACAGCGACCTCTGGGAGCCAGAGAGAAGTTTGATAAGAGGATCCATGTTTGGGAAGAGGATCCATGTTTGATAAGGGGATCCATGTTTGATAAGAGGATCCATGTTTGAGAAGAGGATCCATGTTTGAGAAGAGGATCCATGTTTACCCCTGAAAGAATTTCCTGCCAAGGTCGTTGACACAGAAACCAAGAAAGAGAGAAGGATAAATAAGAGAAACCTGCACCTGCCTGTTCCAATGAGCTCTTTGTTTGTCTTTGTGACCAATGAGTAAAGTGTGAACTGGTGAGTTTTGTAAGGATGTATAAAGAGCAGGCATGCTGGAATAAAACCAGTTTGAAGCCTTCTGAAAATGGAGTGTGTTGCTTTGTATTGTCTCCACTCAACTACGACACCCTTCCCAGCCAGATTTTCCTCATTTGTTTCCGTAATGGCTCAATCCAGGAGCCAGCACGGCCATCACTCATTTCACCCAGTCCCTTCCAAAAACTCACACCCTGGTAGGAACCTGCAGGCATAGAGGTGCCACTTGGTGGCTGTCAGTGGTGCCACTTGGTGGCTTCCAGCTGGAGAGGGCTGGGCTGGGGCATGGCCAGGTCAAAGCTGCAAATGGAAGAAGATTCCACCTTTAAATCCCTTTATCCTTTCTGGGACTTTGCCCAAGTGGCAGCAGCCAGAGAAGCATAGAGTAATAGGATGATTTGGGTTGGAAGGGACCTTAAAAACCACCTCACTCCAGGACCCATCCATGGGCAGGGACACCTTTCACTAGACCAGGTTCTCAGAACCCCTACCTGGGTCCCATCCAGGGCTCCCCTGGCCAAAGCAAGGTCCTAAATCACTCGGATTTATCTGAAATCACCACTATATCTGACTAAAAAATACATGATCAGAACTGCTCCTCTGTGTGTCTTTCCACACTCATTCGAAAAAACTATGGCAGATCATAAAAACCCAGCAACATCCCCCAAGCCCAGAGGGTTTAATGAAGAATTAAGGAGATTGTAACTGCATAGCTGAAATAATACTGAAGAAATTGAATTATTCCACCATATTAAATGCATGTATTCTGGAGGTTTCTCCAAGCCAAAATGACTCTGCTAACCCATGGTGTGAAATCCAGTCTGTTTTCACTCGGGTGCATTAAACAAAGCTGCCTGCTGCACCACAGCAGCTCTGAGGAGAACAGAAAGGCAGCAGGATGAAAAAGCGCTCCCGACGTATGGTTATGTCAGCTCTAAATTGTCTCACAGATGTTTCTGGCTCCATTAGATGGAGCACTGGGTAATTTATAGGAGTCATTTTTAACAATTTGATTGTTGGTATATATCTGTGGAATTGATTGGCTGGGGAGACAGATCTTTATTTTTGTAATGGCAATAACATCCTTTGCAGATTGCTGCTCAATTTATCCCTGATGTTAACCGTGCTAGCCAGCAACTCTCCATTTATATTATGCTGTTATTTCTTAATTATCAGCTTAATTGCAGGGAAGGGTCCAAGATGGATGAGATTGGCTGGGCTGGACAAGAAACCACACAAGTGAGGGGTTCAGCACTTTCTCCTTGGATCTGCTCCCAGCTCCAGCTGAGATCAGTGGGATTTAAACACTCAAGCTTTGTGCTTTCAAATCTTTTTTGAAGTCTGCTAATCCTGTGTGGATTAGAGTGATAGTTCCCACTGAAATCAACGGGAATTTGGTTACAGATGAGACCCACTCAGATAATGTTCTCATTTTTGCATCTAATGATGCTGGAGATGCTTGTCCTGGCAAAGAAGGAGCTTCCTGTTCAGATCAGAAGGCTTTGACAGGCACGTGGGGATGTCCATGGATCACCAGAGCAGGGGCTGTGGAATTCCTGCTGCTGTTTTTGAGGGCAGCCAGTGCCATTTTGACTCCCAGCTGGCTCAGCTCCTCCCTGCTCTGTGTCTTGGGAGGAATTTGTCCCTGGCCTTCGAGAGATGTGGTTTATACCTTGAAGCTTGGCAGTATTTTGTCTGCTCTGAGCTCTCTTGAAATTCTTTTTGAATTTGCTTCAGCTGCCTGTTTGAATTTGACAAGATAGCATCCACACCTTTGCTTTCAGTCCTTCAAGTCTCAGGCCTCAGTGCTATTTTGGGACGGTGACAATTGCAGATGAATGAAGCAATCTTTGATAAAATACCTCTTTACATTAACTTTGAATTTGTCACCTCTCAGCTTTGTTTCACCTTTCCCAGGATAGAATAGAATGGTAAGTCCCACTCTGCTCTTCAAAAATTTCTTGTTTTCCTGCATATTTCTTTCAATTAAATAATTAAAATTCTGAGGTACAGTTCTCTTCTGCATTTTCAGTCACCTAAGAGGAGACATCACTCAGTGATATAAATAAGGAACTCAGGTCTTCCCCAAATTCCAGGCTAAAGTTCTATGTCTTGTGCTATTAAAATCTAGTCCTTGGTAGATGAAAATCTTTTTTCAGGTGTTAATTTCAAAAACCAAATGCAAGAATTATATTCAGTGTTTCTCTGACCTTGGAGAGTGTTTCGTTTGACCAAGAATATGGGAGGGGGGATTCAGTCCATAGTCTGGTAAACAAGGGACTCTCAGAAATAATCTGGTTTTCTTGGAATGAAAGGGTGGAGGAAAGGACTGAAAGAGTCTGTTGGAAAATAATGGAAAAACATTTTCTGCTTTTTGGACTTTGTAAATTTTGAGGAAGGAAGGAAAAGCAACGGAAACAGAGGTAAATCATTCAAACAGTAACACCACTGATTTATAGAATCATGGAATCATTAATGGTTTGGGTTGGAAGGGACCTTCAAGATCACCCAGTGCCAGCCCTGCCATGGCAGGGACACCTCCCACTGTCCCAGGCTGCTCCAGCCCCATTTCCAGCCTGGCCTTGGACACTGCAGGGATGCAGGGGCAGCCCCAGCTGCTCTGGCAATCCCAGCCCAGCCAGGAATTGCCAATTGCCAAGATCCCTGGATCCATGGCTGCCCTCTGGCAGTGGGAGCCATTCCCTGTGTCCTGTCCCTGCAGGCCTTGTCCCCAGTCCCTCTCCCATTTATGTCACAGGCTCTCCATTCTCTTTCATCAAGGAGTGAACAGTTACTGAAATTCTGCTCAGAGGTTCTTGTTAACCCCTGGATTGTTTGGAGACTGTTGAGAGCAGGATCAGAGCCCTGGGTTGGGGTTTTTTTGATAAAATCTATTCTGTATGTATTAAAAAGAATTGTGTCCACATTGCTTAAATGTCACCAAGCTCAGCAGGCTCAGGGTGACATCAATGGCTTGGATATAGAGAGGCACCAGCTCCCCTGGAGTTTATCAGTGCAAATCAAACCAGTCTCCACTCAGCTGGTAATCCAGGGCTTCTAAGTGATGCTCAAATCCAATTTATTAAAAACACATTTGTTTTTCAAGCACCCAGGATTCCTGATTAATTTCCAGCACCGTGGGTTATTTAATGCTGTGGGTTTCATTGTCATCTTTGATTTTCCACAGAGCGCTTGATTGATAGGAGCTATTGTGAGCCCGTTCTTTGAGCACATTGTTCTTGTCAAACAGCAACGTGCAACTTATTGATGGAAACTCAGCGTGCCTTTTATAGATGGCAAAATCAGCCTGCGAGCTCGGGGACCATGTGCTGAGCATATGCACAAATGAAGGAGGGCTGCTGCATTCCGCCAGGAAAGTTTAATGTTGTCGGGAAGTTCCTGTGCCAGTGGAACAGTCAAATTCAGCTGGTGTGACATACCCAGCAAGCCATGACTCAGATGGTAATCAGTGTTAGATGCTCTTTTTATTTTTGTGCTACTGCTGAGAGGTACAAAATCAAGTGTCTTGTACCGAGAGCGCAAATCAATTTGAAATTAAATTAGCCTTTTGTTTGGGAGGCACTTGGGATTTGTTTGGGCTTTGTTGGCTGCCCCCAGCAATGGCTTTGCAAATTGCAGGTGGTGAAGGGGAGAAGAAGTCTCTGCCTCGTGTTTTGGTGCATCCTTCTTCTGCCTGTAGGATTTCACCCTGTACAAAACCATCTCCTGTGCCCCTGGAGAGCCAAATCCTCCCTGCTGCTCTGAGGTGCTGCCAGGGAAGGGAGTGCAAATTGCTTTTTAGGGGAGCAATGAGATCTTTGATGTCTTGTGAAGGCTGAGCTAGAGCAGAGGCTGGGCAGAGCTCCAGAATAAAGCAGGGATTGATCCAAAGGATCTCCTCCATGGATCCACCTTGGGCAGCACAAGAGCCCAGCCAGGGCTGCAGCCAAGATGAACCAAAATGGTCCCAAAATGCCCCAGCGGGCACGGGGTCTCTGCCTTGGATCAGTTCTGCTCCATTTGCACCTTGCAGTTCATTGTCCCATCCCAGCTTTAGCCCATGCACTCCCATCCTGCTTGTTTTTCTCTCTCCAGCCCACGCTGTTTGTGCTCTTGGCCTGAGATTGGGATCATTTGTCCTTGGTCCCCAGCTGGAGCAGCAATTGTTTTGTCTCCCTGCTCTGTGCACAGAGCTCCCCATCCCATAATATGAAGCTCAGAAATGCACACTAAAGCAGCACAGAATGTGAAAATATAAAAACTAAAACCTGAGGCATCAAGGGCAGGCATGAAAACCAGGAGTGAAAGGGTCTCTGTGCTCCTATCAGGGCACCCTCACAACTCCAGGGCTGTGGCAATGGTTGAACTCACAGAAATGCAAATCCAAAGGTCAGGCAACTTGGGAGTGGAGCTACAACCTGGAGGAAGAGGTTTCTCACATTCAGGGTTGCTTTAAGAGTAGAGGAGTCACCTCTGAATATCAATAGGCACCTTCACAAGTCTTCCAGCTAATGATACATGAGCCACAAAAGCAAATATTTTCCTTTTCTCCTCTTGTTAAGGATAAAGATAAAGATAATATCTTCTCACTCTAATCCCACATAATCAAATGTAGGACAGATAACACATTAGAAGGTGGAAGACAGGAATTAAATTCTTTGTATTAGAGTCTGGGAATTAAATTGTTTGTATTAGAACTGGGGAAGGTGTAGAAACCACAATGTTAATTTTTTCTGCCTTTTGCTGCACTTCTAGCAGGATATTTCTGGAGGATTCTTTGTAGGTCCAAGGACTTTGTAAGGCCAAAGACTTTGCACGTGGTAGAAAAGTTCAAGGATGACTCCATCCCATACTTGAGCAGAGCCAAATCCTCACCATGGACAGCTGTGTGTCTGGGTGGGCAGTTGAAATTAAATCAGATGCAAACTCCCACAGTGAGCTGTGGTGGGCCAGGCTGGTTGAAAGAGGATTTTGTGATCAAAATCTTGCTAATCTTCAATCCAAATCCTCATCCTTATGCCGCAGCAAGGCCTCTTTATAGGGACTTTTTGATATCAGGGTTCATGTCCATGAGTGGTTTTACATCATCTTGATTTTTGGCAGTTCTTACTTTCTAAACTCCACGATGGAACTTTTCTTGGCTGGTCAAGCTGTCCACAGAGCTGCTAATAATCTCTTTTTGCACTGCTATCAGCTTGTGTTTGTGGGGGTTTTCTTCCCTAATGTTTTGGGGTGTGAGGGATTTACTGCCTCTATTTGCCAAATGTGGGTTTTTTAAGGGAATGCCTGAGTCAGGATCAGAGAAATGGCTGGAAAAAATCACTAACTATGGAAGAAAGTGGCTTAAACCTCCTTAGCTCCAGCCCAGCATCCTTGACTCAGGGCTGAGCTCCTGTGTGCAGATTGTGAACCTTCCCTTATGAATCAGCCCCTCTCTACAGCTGCTCTAAGCTTTGACATGAAGTAGTATAAATCTCCCACTAAAATCCCTGATTTTCCCAGTGCTGGTAAAGGAAGAACATTAATTACCTGAAATTGTCTCTGCTCCACTGAGGCACAGCATTTGCCTCCAGCATAGCTGATTTTCCAGGATGAAAACGACTCCACACACGCCTTCCTTTCCTCTTTACTCTTACCCACACTCCTTAAAAAATCCCCTTATACCCCTCAGCATAAAAGCCCCAAACTTTTAGATTAATCAAGATATAAATTGCACTCCTGGGAGGTAGAAACTTCTCTGTATCTCAAAAAAAAATAAAATTAAAAATCCACACTTTCTACTGTACTGCAGTCCAGCACCTTGGCTTCAACAAGTGTGCAAGGAGCTGAGAGTCAACAGATTGTCTGCTTTGAAACTGAGACACAGCAATGCATCAAACATGCAAATCTGCTCTGCTGCTGCAGCTCCTTTCCAGGATATTTGCCCAAGGGAGCCGAGCAGCTGCTGCAGGAGCTTTGATAGTTTTAGCAGGGAAAATCTATTATTCATACACACACACACTGGAGGGAGGATTAATGGGCTTCAAAGTTGGGCAAGGATGTTCCAATCTGTCCAAGGCAAGAGTGGAATCTCCAGCTCCAGAAGGAACAGAGTGGGAGTTGGGTCAGCTTTTGAGAGGAGCAGGGCTGACATCACTTCCAGGTGCTGCATCCCACTGGATGAACCACAGGATCACTGAGGGTGGAAAAGACCTCCAAGATCGAGTCCAACCTTTGATCCCCACCTTGTCTGCCACACCAGAGCGCAGTCCAGTTGTTCCTGGAACAATTCCCTGAATTGTTTTTCTGAAAGCTGTACTTTGTTAACCCTGTGACAGGGTGAGAAGGAGCTGCCCTCTCCTGCCAACCCTCCTGCCCAAATCTCCTCCTGCCATCGTGGAATCATGGAATCATTGAGGTTGGAAAAACCCTCTAAGATCATAGAATCCAACCATTCTCCCAGCACTGCTATGCCCACCGGTGTGGCATCCACATTCTCTGAACATGATCCCTTCGCCCAGGATTTTTCTTCTGGGAAGCTGAAAGGCAGTGAGAGGCCTCAGAGAAAAGAAAAACAATCCTTATCTCATTTGTTTCTCCTGTGTTGTGCCCATGTGGAATGTGTTTGGAAATTGTTTACCTGCAGTGATGAGTCCTTGACTGGGCTCTGGTCTGAGTTGTTTTGACTCAGTGGCCAACGAGGGCCAAGCTGTGCTGGGACTCTGGAAAGAGTCACGAGTTTTCATTATTATCTCTTTAGCATTCTGTAAGTATCCTTTCTGTATTCTTTAGTATAGTTTAGTATAGTTTTCTTTAACATAATATAGTATAATAAAATAATAAATTAACCTTCTGATCACATGGAGTCAGATGCATCGTTATTCCCTGCCACAGAGGTCGTGATTTTACAATACACTGGTAATCCATGTCCCCGAGGGCCACATCCACGTGGCCTTTAAACCCTTCCAGTGGGATCCCTCTGCCCGCTCAGGTGAGGCCCCACTTGCAGAGCTGCCTCCAGCTCTGCTCCCAGCACAGGCAGGACCTCGAGATGTTGGAGAGAGTCCAGAGGAGGCAACAGGATGATCAGAGGGATGGAGAAGCTCTGAAAGGCTGTGAGAGTTGGGATTTTTCAGCCTGGGGAAGAGAAGCTTTGGGGTGACCTCACTGTGGCCTTCCAGGACCTGAAGGAGGTGACAAGATGGGAAAGGACTGTTTACAAGGGATGGAGACACAGGACAAGGGGGAATGGCTTCAAATAGAAAGAGAGCAGGTTTAGATTGGATATTAGTAAAAAATTCCTGTCTATGAAGGTGGTGAGGCCCTGGCAGAGAGTACTCAGAGAAGCTGTGGCTGCCCCTGGATCCCTGGCAGTGTCCAGGGGCAGGGTGGACAGGGCATGGAGCAGCCTGGGAGGGTGGAAGGTGTCCCTGCCATGGCAGGAGACTGGAATGAGATGAGCTTTAAGGTACCTTCCAACCCAAACCATTCCATGATTCTGATTCTCTGGTGACCACCACAGCCAGTTCCATGTTGATCACCCTCTGGTGAAGAAATTTTTTTCCAACATTCATCTTAAACTTCTCCTGATCCCTAAACCTCCCACGTATCTTCTCACCCAAGGCACTTTCTAGTGTGCCTCAGACCCTCAGAAGAAGCACACCTGCAGAGTCTGTCCAGGCACAGATCAGAAGCAGAGCTGGTACCTGGAGATAACACAGATGTAATGTCTACCCACAGAGATAACAGAATTTTCACACTCTATGGCTGGACTACTTGAGTATTGTGATATTTTACCTGTGTACACTTGTGCCTTGTATTATCACCAAAATTTTACAAACAGACACCAGCAAAAAAGAAGGAAACAGAATGACTGAGATGAGAAGAGACCTCTGGATGTCACCTGGTCCAACTGCAGTATCTGAAGTGGTGAAGGATTAGTGGAAGCCTTTGGGTGAGTAGACACTTAAATCCCTGTGTCCTGGGCCATACTGTGAAAATCACAACAATGTGTTCTAAAGTCCTCAGGTTTATCTCTGAAATAATCAGTGTTCACAGGAAGCCCCAGGGCTGGAGAGGTTACTGGGGGGTGCAGCACTTGAGGAGACTGAGAAGAATAAATTAAAAGAAGCCCATGTGAGGTCCTCTAGCCTTGGGTCCCTCCTAAACAGGACAGACAATGCTGGTATCTTCCTGGAAATGCTTTTTGACATTCTGATGTATCCTTTTTAATTCATCAATAAAACCCTCTTTATTTGATCATCCAAATTTCCCTGAAATCCTGATTTCCCCAGAGCATCTTGCTAAAAGTGCAAAACTAGAGGGAACAAAAAAAAAAAAAGAAAAAGAACAAGAAAGGAGAAAGCACTAGTCCTTTTCCCTTTAATGAGTTCATTTGCTGGTGTTCAACTCACAGATTTGCTACTGATGTTAAATTAGCTGGTTAAATTAGCTAATTATGGGAAATGTGTACAATACTCTCCATTTGGGACAACTGGCAGGGAACAGCTACTCAGCTAAACTGGTGAAGAAGTTACTTTTTAGACCAAAGAAATTAGAAATAAAGGAAACATTCAGATCAGTCAGTGGCCTCTGCTCAGTATCCTGAGTGTCCAAAATTCAGTATTTGAGCAGCCTGGTCTGGTGGGAGGTGTCCCTGCCCATGGCAGGGGGTTGGAATGAGATGAACTTTAAGGTCCCTTCCACCCCAAAATATTCTGGGATTCTTTGAGTGAACCAGCCATGTGTTTTTGAGGGAGCTGCATTAATAAATGATATATTTTTACATTTTAACATGCCTGGCTAGAGGCTGTGCTTGTGTTTGCATTCACTTTACGCATGGCAGTAAATGGGAGGGTCCCTGTCAGTCTGGTGTCATCAGACACTCAGGAATTCTGGATTCTCTTCCTGGCTCTGCAACCACCCTTGGCTTGGGAAAGTCATGGAACCATAGAATTAGTAAGGCTGGAAAAGACCTTCAAGATCAAGCCCAGCCTTCAATTGAATGCCCACTAAACTTTCTAATAAAGTGCCACTTCTACGTTATTTTTTAACACTTCCAGGGATGAGGACTCCACCACTGCCCTGGGCAGCTGTGCCACTCCCTGGACAGCCCTTCCAGGGATGAAATCTTTCCTAATATCCAATCTAAACCTCCCTTGGCCCAGCCTGAGGCCGTTCCCTCTCCTCCTGTCCCTGTTCCCTGCAGCACAGCCCGACCCCCCCGGCTGTCCCCTCCTGCCAGGGACTTGTGCAGAGCCACAAGGTCCCCCCTGAGCCTCCTTTGCTCCAGGCTGAGCCCCTTCCCAGCTCCCTCAGCTGCTCCTGGTTCTTCACACCCTTCCCAGCTCCATCCTCTTCCCTGGACATGCTCCACCCCCTCAGTGGCTTTCTAGTCATGAGGGCCCCAAAACAGCCCCCAGATTTTGAGGTGCGTCAGCTGGAAGGGGATTTTACCTTGGGCAAGTGCTGCCAAATAAATGCAAGCTGATCCAATTCTTGGAGTCC
>WBNO01016591.1:4191-144443 GCA_013400575.1 Peucedramus taeniatus
TCTCAGAAGGAAAAAGAATCCTTTTTGTTCAGTCTTCTTAATCCCAAAACAATAGACAAAAAGGTTTCTAGGAGGAGTAAAGCTTTTCCAGTAGATCATTTAGCCCTAGCACAAACAATGAAAAATAGAAAGCTTATTGAATTCCTGTGAGTGAAACTGCATGAAAGAGTACTGAGAATGCCAGAGTGGAAATACACAGGATTATAATTTGGTTTTCCCCTGTTGGTTTCACAGCTCATCTAAGTTGCTGCTTATCTGTGAGGAATCAGCATTAATTTGCATCTGTGGAACTGGACAGACTCTTTAGTGTCAGGCTGCCTTTCAGAACAGCTATATGAAATTTAGTCTCGAGACTTTTTTAATCTTACTACAAGATTACCTTGATGGTCTCTCAGGGTATTTAGTGTTTTTGCACCTCGAGGTTTTCGGATAACCACTTGTGAGCGGTACATAACATGAGTGATAGAACTTTAAGTATTTAATCTATCTGGGAAGTGTAGGAACAGCTGTTTGTGCATAAGGCGATACATTGATGTGTCATGTTAATTAATCATTTTCAAGTCATAGGAAGTACAGAGTGTATCAGTGTTTACTGCACAGCAGTATGGCTAGCAAATGATTTGTGAAATCATTGTCCATTCTAACTGGGATGTTTTTAATAAAGGACAGTGTCTATGGCAAACAGTTTTAGTTTGAAGTCTGCCACTTGCTTATCATGGCACACACTCAGTGACTGAGTAATCAAGAATGTGAACTACATTTTACTATTGGAGACAGATTCAAAGAGTAGTTGAGTCTTACAAATCACTTAACATGTTATTGGACAAAAATGCTCATATTGATTTCAGTGAAACCTCTCTGATCTGGAGTTTTGAGATTCTATCTGGGGAGGATTCAGTTTTCTAAGTGTGTATCAGAACAGTGCACTGTACCCATGTATTCTTATTCTTATTATTACTTGTGTGAGGAATTTTATGTTGCTGATGGAATGCTTTCTCAGAATTCCTCCCATAGGTCAAGCTTCTATTTGTGTATGACAATATAGTAATAGATACACAAGCAGACGAAGATGTTCTAAATTCCATAAATCCTTTTTCTTTCTGTATACATTATTATTAGTGCTCTGGAATGGATGCCTGAGAGCATCATCAGATTATCACATCAATACTGAAGTTAAGTATCTCTAGCATGCTTGCAATTAGAGAAAATGTTTTTCCAGGAATCACAATTGAAAATTGCTTAGATGAGTAATCCTTATTTTCAGTAGTAGCACCATTTAATGATATATCTGTTTGAAATGGAAGGCAACAAGCCTTTATCAGAGACTGATATAATACGTTTTCCCCTGAGGATGCATTTTTGATTCCAGGGAGGTGTGCTGATGGAAACATTCCTTAAAATTCTCTTGCCACTGAGACGTGTCAAAAATTTAGCTGAAGCATTTTATTCTGGCAATTTCTTCATAGATAAGAAAAATTTAGTCCACAGAGTTGTTCAAATTATCTGAGAGCTTTGTGGGGAAAATGGTGATTTTCTGACTGATGACAAAGTATTTGTTTCATGCTGTAACACTTTTCAACAGCATCTAGGAAGATTGCTCTTGCATGCATTTCTGATCTGTACAGGCTACATTCAGGAAAAGATGAATCTGAATACCTGGAAAAATATCTACAAAACAAATAGATATGGAAACAAAGTAGTTTGTTTAACTGCAGCTTCTGATGATAATGGGTGTGATTTTCTTCATAGTTTCCTTTGCAAGTTTTGGACCACTCCAAGGATTTACTTTGTGTCAGCAATTAGAGTCTTCTGTCCCTTAAAAGGCAGTATCCTTTGTCTTATACTCTATTAAAATTTCTAAATTTTTTTCTTTGCAGTGTTCTTCATACATGTGTTGCCTTTCTTTGTCTCTTTGTGATATGCATGTATTTTTTAAGACTGCAGTAGCTAGAACAGACTTTTGAAAGTTGTGGTATCAGAAGGCCCTGGACACGTGCAAATAGTCTGTGTTTCATCATTACAAAATTTTAATTGAATCCTAACCAAAGCTCTTAAAAATACTGATAAATATACACAGCTGAAGTGTCATAATGACTGTAATCTTGACTTGGTTTTGGATTAAACTGTTCAGATTTTGTCTCTTTTGAGAGTCTTATAAGTCTTATGGTTTGCACCAGAAAATTTCGAACTAGATATGAGTGGAGTGCAGTTCTGTGAATGGTCAAGGACAGGACTGCTCAGTGTAATCCAGACATGTCCAAAAATTTTCACCAGCTTTACTCATTGGCCAGTACAAGAAAATAACATAGACTTCTCTAGAGACCTTTTCCAAAATATTTTAAACTGTAATTCTTCTGGGTATGTTTTGTATGTAGTCATTCCTTCCATCAGTTCTGAAAAAGGACTGATTTCTTACCTTGTTCATTGATTGTTTGGAATAAAATGTCAACTGGATAGGAATAAACAGGTCAAGACAGAGAGAAGTTAATTGCTTCTAACAGATTTATGTTTGTAGTGTGCTGTTCCCTAATGTATTCCAGTTTTCCCAACTTTCCACTTGCTTTGTATTTCTTTATACCTCATGAACTCCATAATGAAAAAGAAATAAGCATAGAGTGTTTCCTTTAAATCGTGCTGAAGTGTACTTAGAATTGAAGAGCCTCAGTTTTCTTGATCTAGGTGCAGGAATGCCTGCCCAGTGGAGTGCAGGTTATAGCAAGACATCAGGAAAAAAAAAAGTTACTTTACTGGTATGTATTTTTTAATTATTAGGGGTTTAATACTGAGATAGTTGTGCATCTGCTCTTCTCTTGATAGTTACATATTTATTCTTCAGTATGAGGTGTCATGGATGTTTTAGTTATCAACCACTACACTCTTGGACTGTAATAGCTCTTTCTGAGGGTTTAGGGCAAGAAACCCAGATCAGTTCTCTGTCAGTTCTTTCCTTTAAAGCCTAATTAAGAGATGAAATAATTAGCAGTGCTTTTTCCCCCACAATTTTCCCAAATTAATAGTGACAGTTTTCTGGTTTAGCCATCACTGACTAAAGATGATTTATCCTTGTTTTAGAATGTGTATATATATCATGCTGTCTATGTTATTTTTAGACTTTGTATTTTGAGAGAATACTTTTTGGGCAGACTGAGTCCTTTTATGAGAAAATTTAAGTCACTCAGGATTTTTCCTTATTGTCTAGATATTTAAAAGCTATGGTGGCCACTCTAAATGTACAGATAGCAGTGTGAATAATTAATGTTTTTACCACTTAGCCCCAGTTCTTTTGGTTCCAAGATCCTTATAGTTTTATATTTTGATCTTACCAGAACTGGAGCCTGCTCATTTATTTTCTTGAAACCAGTGTAAGTTTTCCTTCATCATTAAATTAGATGTAATGCTAGCATGAGACCCTAAGGAGACCTGAACTGCAGGTCTCAAAAATTTGAACTAGATGCAAAGTTTAGCTCAGGATAATTGCAATGATTCTAGCACTAGTGCAAAGCCTTGTCTCCATTAGCACCAGCCACCCACTATTCACAACTATTATTGCAGTGTGGTGACATAGCTGAGAAAAGTTACAAAAGTCCTTCTCTGGCTCAGCAGAATTAAAGGATGCAAATTAGTGAAACCCAAACAGTTACCCCTTGCATAATTTAATTCTTTCAGGTCAAAATTAGTTTGATCTTCACCCAAGTTTAAGGACAGGTACTAACCACAACTCAGCTAGCAGTTTGCTTTGTTTACAATAAAACCCACATATCCAGCACTGTTCTGTGTATTCTCGTAGTTAGAGAAGAAATCCCAGAAATTTGTTTTCCAAATGGTTATATCAATAGCCTGTGCATAAATAATGCTAGAACTGTAGTCTCTTGATAGAGACTGCACTTAGACAATATGGTATCTGAAATGGTAGCTGAAATCTAGCAGTGTTTAATGAGAGCCTTGGATTTTTGCATTTATGGAGAGGCTTACCATAAAACTCTGGTGTTCAGTAGCCTCACTCCAGAAAGGGAATAAAAGAGCAGGAGCTGAGCTCTCCCTGTAGGTATGGTTGTAACCATCTACTGCAGCTTGCTATTTTCTTTACTGAAGTTATAACAATCTCATATTCAGGTTGATTCACTACTTTTCCATTATCATTCATTCAACTGCATTGTCATTTATGCATCCTATGGTTGTCTCTTTATTTCTCTATTTTCAGGAGCCATGTTGGCCTCCAGAAGTTGGCACTGATAAGGCTGTAATGGCTGGGAAATGTGCCTAATTTGAGCACATATATTCTGAGAAATGCTAATGTTCCTAAACATTACTCATGAATATGTCACCAGGTGGTGATCTCTGTCTGAAGCTGCCCTGACATAATTTAGATTAAGCCAGTGGCAGGACTAACTCAGCTATCAGCCTACCAGTGTGTAATACAAGCCTTAAAATATGTGAAACATAAGAACCTCTCATTTAACTTCATATTGTGTCACCATTTATTAACAGTAATCATTTAATAAGTTTTTTGTTAAACAAAATATTACTGTTTTCTAAGTGTGGTCATATACATTTTATCTATTTTCAATCCAAATAATTGACAATTTCTTGTAAAAACAAGGTGGAATTTATATACAAGGAATGAGAATGGGAAATACAGATTGAACTGCATGTGCCAAGTAAAAGCACAAGCACTTAAACTACTCTGATATGCTTGGGTCCTGATTTTATAGGAAATGAAACGTGTCAAAGACAAAGAGGAGGAGGAATTCTGAACCCTGAGGATTAATGATAGGGCATTCTCTTTCTGATAGGAAACCCCTCATAATTGGTCTTGATCCTTATTTTGAAATGGCTTCAAGTGGTTCAACTCAGTTTGAAAGAGAACTTAAGTTTATGTTTCAGCTTCCAGGAGGTGTTAGAGGATTTTGACACTATTACATTTTTCCATGTTAATTAAAGGCACAGATACTCATTCCCATTTCAGCACATATGAAACCCTTGTTGGAGAATGATTCCCCACAGCATCACAGCTCAGAGAAGCAGGTGTTTGACAATGTTCAGTGAGGATGAAAACATTTCATGACAGATGTTCAGAGGAAAAGAAAACATAATCATTATTGCTGCATAATTTTAAATTAATTGAATTTTGCTGTAATAGTGCCTTAGTCCATAACTGCTGGAAGATGGTGAAGCTGTAGGAAAAGTGCTGTTCATCATGTATATCCATTTCTCAGTGGTCTGTTGCCAGTATTCCAGTGGATTGTAATCAGATATACTTCAGATAGTTTTAATACACCAGGGAGAGAAATAGCAGCTACCCACAGTAAAGTGAAAGTCATCATAGCCTGATTACATCTCCTGATTCAGTGTAACTCTAGGTCAAACACACCTACACAACACTGAAGTCCTAATTGTAGATGCACTTGAAAAAAATTAGTTAAGATGGCCAGCAGGAACTTGCTCGTTGCTCTTTTGAGAATATGTCTTGAAGACAAAGTTTAATGTAAAATGCTCTTTTTAAACTCCTAATGGCTACTAAGCCTAATAAAAGCAGTTTGAACCATCCAAATATGGCTACCTAGTAGTGCTTAAATACTAATTAAAGATACTTATCATCTGGAATGGGGAACCTTACTGAAGTCAGTTCACAATTTCTGCTGACAAGCTATTATATTCTAAAAATGATAGGTTAATTAACATATCATAGCCTTGGGGGAGGTATGGTTTGCTTTATTTGTCCTTGAAAGAAAAATGGCATCTTAGCAGATGAACTCAACAAGTAGTGTTGTGTCCTGTGAAGAGATCTGAAGTCAATGTGCTCTTTGAAAAATGGAGTTTCTCAAGTCTGTTTACTTGTGACAACTGTCTCTCTGGGAAATAAATCCTAAAGGAGGACTCAAGGATAATTAATGAATGTTATATTTTTAATTGAATAGAATCTTTCTCTATGTTTGTACTTCATTTTTCTGTCACTCTTCCAAGGATAAGGTAGTATAGATAAAAAGTTTTCTTTTTGTTTGCTACCTGTCATTTATGACCTGTTATGCCCTGATGGTGGATCCTTGTGAGACAAAACTTTTCAGTATGCTCCATTATCCTTGTTTCTAGTTGTTTGGATGCTCACTATTTGAAAAATGTTATGATTATTCCAAGAGCATGCAAAAAGTTTCTGCTGCAAACCAGAAACCCTATAGAAGGAATAATTTTGTGGGTTTTTTTTCCCTTAGGCAAAATCTGTTTTCCGCTTTGCCACAGAAGGGTCCTGAGATCTGACATGCTCTTTATTTTTCCCAAGTTTTTAATTATTTATTTAATTTTTGTTTAAGTCATATAACTCTTCTGCAAAGCTCTGCTATGTTACATTCCTGACAAAGACAAGATTCTTCTCTTAGTGATACTCCTTTCCATAGCAAAAGTGGGGAGCCAACTGAGGTAACATAATTTGAGCATGACAATTCTCTTGGCACTGTTAAACACTGAGGGTTTAATTCCTGATCATAACCTCAGTCCAGAAGAAATTAAACTGCTAATCAGTTTTCCTCCCTTAATCTCATGCACTCAAATGGTATTGCAGTGAATATATTCCAGAAGATTCAGTTAGGCTGTGTTGCAGTTTCTGTATTCATCATTCAGATTGATCTGGCATAAAGCAGGATAGCAAAGTCCCCCTCCAAGGTTAATTCAGGCACCTACTGTGAGTACTGGTATCTTCTGTCATCTTTGACAGGTTCAACACAGCCACACCTTGCATTTAAAATGGAAATGTATTGAGTGAGACTGGTGTCTCTCACTGGTCTCAGACCAGTGGGAAAGTTTGGGGCAATGAAGATTTACCCTTGGTGAAGGAGAGTTGGTTTAGGGAAGATTTAAACAAACTGGGCATCCACAAGTCCATGAGTGGACCTGGCAGCAAGCACTGATGGAATTGGCTGATGTCATTGTGACACTCTTAACTGGTCTTGAGCAGTCATTGTGTTTGGGGGAGATTCCTAAGAGCTAGAAGGCAAATGTCATTCTTATCCTTGAAGAAGAGGGTCTTGGGAGCTACAAACTGGCCAGCTTTGCTTCAAGGGAAAGGAATTCATGGGGCTGTAATCAGGGAAACAATTTCTAAACATATTAAAGACAGAAGGTGATTTGGAGTTGGCATGCAATTATGAAAGGACTTTCTTGCTCAATCAGCCTGACAGCCTGCAAGGTTGACTGGCTCAGTAGATGAGAGGGGAGCTGTGAATGTTGTTTATCTTGATCTGAGCTTTTGACAGAGTCTGAAATGCATCCTCAAGTCAAACTTACAAAGTAAGTTATGACTAGAGAGGTGGACAGCAGGGTGGAGTGAAAATTAGCTGAGCTGCTGGCTCAAAGGTTTTTCATTAGCAGCACAAAGTCCAGCTAGAGTCCAGTCACTAATGGTGTTCCCCGGTAGAACGAATACTGTTTAGCATCTTCATGGAAGACTTGGATGATGGGGGCAGAGTGCACCTCAGTTTTACACCCTGATATTCTAAGGGACCCTGGAAGCCCAGAGAATGGGCTGCCAGGAATCTGGTGGAGTTCAACAGAGGGAAGTGCCAAGTTCTGCACCAGGGGAGGAACAACCCCATGCACTAGAGCAGCTCTGGAAACCAAGTGGCTGAAAAAGAGCTTGACAAAAAAAGACCTGGGGGTCCTGCTGATGATAAGATGAATGAATCAACAACAAATGTTAGCGTTTGTCTTAGACTGCATCAGGTAATTATTCCCAGCAGGAAAAGTGATTATTCCCCTCTACTCAGCACTGGTTGAGGGCACATCTCAAATGCTGTATTCATTTCTGGGCTCAACAGTACAAGAAAAATGTGGACTTGGAATGAGTCCAGGGAAAGGCCATGAAGATGATTAAGGGATTGAAAAACCAGCCATGCTGAATCAGCTGGGATTGTTCATCCTGAGGAAGACTTGGAGGGAAGGAAACCTATCAGATATTTTAAAGCAAAAGGAGTATCCTCCTTAACCAAGAACACACACTGAGGCCTGCCTGTGAAGCTATAAGCAAGACCTTACCAATCTGAAAGGTCTTTCAAAAATAGGCTGGAAAAGTTGCTTAATCATCATAGCACACTTGTTGAGAACAATGTTAGTGGTGCTCTCTTCTCCTGCTCTTTAAGCACAGCAGTTTGTTGTAAGCCCTTGTGTTTCTGAAAAAAAGGTCATTTAGGAGATCTACCTTGCTTTTAAAGCTCTTTTTGATGGCAGCCAGCCTAGAAGAAATTGTTACTGATGAAGACTTGCATAACACAGTCCCCAATATAGTCCTGAAAAGTAGTCAGGTAATAAAAATTATGGTCTGTATCCATGGTCTTGGAAAGGCATCAGCCAACCAAAGAAATTGTATATAGCCAGATTGGTTTTACAATTTGTGTAGCTTGATCACACATTAACTGTAGATACTTCCACATTAGGTTGTTTCTGAATTTAGCTGAATGATGCAGCTGATGAACATGCTTGGGGGTGTGCAGTGTTTTTTGTGCCTACTGATACTCCTGACCACAGGGGTATTGCCCTAAATTTCCTTGTGTACTGAACATAATGCATCGGAGAGAAGAGATTTAAACAGTTCTGACATTTCTCGTTGCATATTTTTTTGCTTCCCTGAGCCAGAAATGCTAAATTCTTGGATCATTATCTAAAGCTACTGTCTACATAGACTCATGGAGCTGCTTCTTTCCTTCCACTTCACAAATTTTTCGTCTTCAGCAGTATTAGCATACGCACTCATCTTGGTATTTGAGTCAGAGTAAATGTTCCAGCACTAACTATCTTACTCCTGTCTGCTCTCAGCTAAAACTTAAACTAATCATGTAAAAAACCCACAGAGCTCTTTAGCATGCATTTCAGAGTTTAAGGAATTTTCTTGAAACTTCCACTTGAAATTTAATTTTGAAACTTTCTGGTGTACTTGTTTTTTCCTGTAATAGGAGTCAGAGCAATTGCTATTTTTGATGGATAACTAAAGGAACAACATATTAATAAATGGTGATAATGAATGACATTTTGTGAGATTATTGAAGGGAAAAGGGTAGGCTTTGTGTGACATTCATGTTTGTTCAAAGAGCTCACCAAGTATAGGTTCTTAAAAGTTTATTTTGCCCTTGTGGGAACACCTAGAAGCTTGGCTTACTGTTTTGGGAACTGTATGTGCATACAACTAAAATATATCACTGCTTTAAAAGACTGTAGCTCATTCAAAGAAATCTCAAATAAACTTCATCCATAAGTATAAAACAACAGTTCCAGAATAGAGATTTCTTTTGGACAGTTATAAGGACCAAAAGCTTATTTATTACACTACATTGAAAAGGCTGAGTTCTTTTTACCTCTACTGTAAGTTTGTATGGATGCTAGAAGTTGAAAAGGTGCATGTTTTGATAAGACCTCTAAAGGACTTTGAGGTTTTTTGGCTGCAAGGGAAGAATAGACCTCATTAGGCAGAAAATAAAAAATAAACAGTGAACTTTCATTTAGTTATGAAAGAAACAAAATAAGAAATGTGGAATAATTTTTAGGAGCACTGATAATGAACCATCTCTTTAAACTGCCTAGCATTTTCCATTATGTTAGATTTTTGTAGTATGTTAGCTTTTTTTCCCTCAAAACTTAGTACCTTATTGTTTTCACCAACCTTCAAAGTTTTCTTGGCTCAAAGACCTGCAGCAGGAGACAGTTTTTTGGTAAATACTTCAAAATTTTCATTGAATTATAAAATGTTACAAATTACTACTTCTCTTACTTAATTTGCATTTCAGAAAGAGATTTTTGTAGGTTACTGAATATAAAGGCTACAAGTCCATGCTGCTGCTGTGATGTGATAATAAACTATTATTACAAACTTCTGCAAGTAATTAGGATCTTAAATTTAGTCAGTGTAAATAATAGGTGCAGTATTTGGAAGTTTTTTTAAGAAGTAAACACAGCTATGTATATGGTAATAATTTTGTGCTTCTTATTTTAAAGTGTGTTCAATGAGATCCTTGCATGGAAAAAAACAATTTTTTTTCTGTTAACCCAAACTACAAAGAATAGAAGACTGAGACCCTGTCTGCTAAAGGTGGAGAATTCTCAGAAGGTAGGCACTGTCACTGATGACGTCTGACACTCTGATCTTCAATTCTGTTTATATTAGTGTCTTTGAAATAGAAAATGCAAGCAAAGCAGTGGGCAAAACCAGTTAGGATTCCCATATTTACTTTCTGGATGATATTTGGCACCCTAGTAATGAAAGATCCTGGTGAAACGCCCAACGAAGTCTAAGCAGAGAAAACATACATATGGAGAGGCTTGGTGTCATACTCTGCTCTAATTAAGGCAAATTTACATTTACCTCTAATTTTGACACAGATGCTGTGAAGGCTGAATAATTGATGCATAAATTCTTTCTGTTATGCAGCTCAGAATGTGAATGATAAAGAATTTATGACAATGACCTGAAACTATATTACCACATTGTCTTATTAAGTCTTCAATCTCTATTGTGAACTTTGGAGGAAACACAGTCCTAAAAATAGACAATGTCTGAGAGGAAAAATATGGGGGTATTTTAGTTTTTGTTAATAATGCATAATGCATAATGTAAA
The DNA here is from genome assembly GCA_013400575.1 of Peucedramus taeniatus. Taxonomy (NCBI): domain Eukaryota; kingdom Metazoa; phylum Chordata; class Aves; order Passeriformes; family Fringillidae; genus Peucedramus; species Peucedramus taeniatus. The sequence goes on from WBNO01016591.1 coordinate 14,787, forward strand.
TAACAGCAAGTTATGAAAAAATGCATACTGTGCTGACACTGATTGGGTAATCATTTGGAATGCACTTTGGTGAGAAGCAAAATCACGAGCTGCAGAAATGCCAATGATGCAGATTTTTCTCCATTTCTGGGGACTGTGTGTTTTCTGCGTTTGTTCTGAAATGTATAGAAGGCATGACATGATTACATTTGCAATAGGTAAATGGAATAAGCCCTCTTCCTGATGCAGTTAGCAATTTAAAGCAAGGAAGTTTTCTGGTTAGTCAAGGACAAATGCAATTAGGCCTTGCACATGCTACACACAGCTGCACTTACCTTGGCTGGGTTTATTCTGCTCTCTACAGCTTGGTCAGGTGTAACTGAACCAACTCTGACCCAAGAATTTGCAGAGATCCTTAAGTGTCCTTTTAGGCATATAATTTATATCAGAATTTATTTTTTTATCCTCAGCAATAGCAAGGGCCAATTGTTTCAGAGTTTTATTTGTTCTCATTTGTTAATGCACTGATGTTAATACAGAGCTGCTGGTGATTAACCTGCCTGCCTCTGAGAATCATCAAGTCATTTGTTAAACTGGCTTACAAGTTCTGTAGTAATCCTGTTACTTGGATATTAGTGTGCCATGGAGTAAAGCTGTGTATAGAAGTATAAGTTAAGTATAGCTTTCAGGTGAAGAAAATAGGATATGTATGTCATTCTCTAGGTCCATTTTCAGAGTCTCTGGGAAAATGATCTGTAAATTTGAGTCAGAACACAAGTATATGCATTACTAGGGCTGAACAGATCTGTGATTTGAAGTTCAAGAGGACTAAACATATGGACTATAGTAGCTTTGTAGCTCAAAATGAATTTTTGTGCCATAAAGGTTCCATAGGTTCTGCTTGTGCTTGATTCTAGCTAGCACTGTCACATAATTAAATTATCTAAGTTTGTCCTTTTCAGAAAAGTAATCTATTTGCATTGTTCATGTCAAAAAACAAACCAAAACAAAACCAAACAAACAAAAAAAACCAAAAAAAAAAAAAAAAAACCACAAAAAAAAACCAAACCAAAACAAAAAAACTCTGAAAACCAATCTTGCTAATTTTAAACAGATTATATTTACATTCTAAATTAAATCAAAGGTATGGATTATATTTCTATGCAAAAATGCTTGGCATGAGCTCTGGCTTTAGAGAATATAATAATTGAATATGTGAGGTTGTTTAAAAAGAAACAACTGTTAGGTAGCATCCTGATGTCAGTTTTATAAACTGCTTCTGATACAGCAGTGATGTGTACATTTTAAATTAAACTCAGTTTAAGACAATATCTCTTTTCAAGTCCAAATGCATCAAGTCAGTGTATGTTGTATTGTGTTCTCTATGTNGTGACATGGTTACAATGCCCAGATTTACTTTCTCTGGAAGAAATAAATTTTAAATAGGAATTGAAGAAAGAATTTTTTTAATAGAATTCATTCAATATTCTACTTGTTGGTCATCCTCACTGGTTTAAAATAGAATCAAACTTTTTTATTAGCATGTGTTTTAACAATATTGTGCACAATACATACATAATCAACAAATATATATACACTGTGTTATCAGAATTCTGCTCTGTGTTTCTTGGTGTCTTCCACTTGAGGATATCAGAGACACCCATAGATGTCAGAGGAAAGCAGCCTAGTTCGATTCTGCAGAACTTGTCATTTATACAAGAAGATCCCATGTTCTGCACAGGGGAACACATTTCCTGTTATCTCATATAGCAAACAAGATATTCCTGGGCATGGTCATATGCAGATATTGTGTTTTCTGATCTGTGAATGGGTGAAAGCCTAACTTCATTAGTTCAACAGGAATATTCTGGGTGAAGCCAGGTTTTCATTTAAGTTTTTTCTCTGGATGTCTTTTCAACTCCTTTATTTGGGACACTCATATGGATTTTTTTTTTTTTTTTTNTTTTTTTGCTGCATATTCCACTTAAAGTGTAAAAGATGCTTGCAAGGTTGCTTCTGTTGTGAAATGAAGATAAACCTTTCCAGATGAATACTTCTAAGTAAAAATAAACACATTTTGCTTCTTCTATGCTAGGAATCTTGTAATCAAAGATAAGACTTAAGATTAGGTACCTTATGCCCAGGTGGGAGCTAAAATGATGTTTAAATACAGTTTTTCTTTCAGTTTATGTGTATAGGACAGTCCCAGCATTTTTTCTCACTTGTATGGACAGACCCATTTTCAACCCTAAGCTTAAGAATGGGAATTCTTCATGTATCAGAGTGATATGATAAGAAAGGTTTGGTAATTTTCTAATTTTAGTTTTTCTTGGATGCCTTTTAATGTGCCATTTTTGAGATTGGGCATTATCATGTCTTTTAAAGCCCCTGATTTTTGCATTCATAGCATAATACATAGATGTCCTCTATGCAAAGGTCACTTTAATCTATGTTATTTAGACTGCAACAGCTTTCTTTTCAGATTTTGGAGGATGTAAAGCATCAGTAGTAACTACAAAAGAGAGGCCAGTTTGTTTTGTCTATGTCTGAATTGACCCTCTTCCATCTGAGACAACATAAAGGTGAAAATTTATTGAAGTGTAGAAAGACCAGCAGTAGTATAAATGTCATTACCTACATATATCTGATGCATTTTCTCTGTTCTTATTACAAAATTGTGTTTTTCTGAAGTAGCCTAGAAATTTTTAGTGAGTGAATTGAAGAAAAGTCAATAGCAATGTTGATTCCAACAGCCTGGATTGTAGACAAAAGCTCTGTTAAGGACCTACAATAGTGGGGTAGTGCTAGAATATTTCTGACCTTTTCAAGTTAATTGTTTTGAAAGTCACTGGTATTTTGTTTTTATTACTAAAGCTTTTCCCTTGAAGTGTTCATAATTTAAATGTTTTTTGAGTGATGCAGTTTAAAAATTTAAAAATTGCACAATAATATAAGAAAGAGATAATAAAATATATACAGTAATAAAATAAAGAGAACCTTGATATGAAACAAAGGAAGAATTATGTAAAGTCAGGTTACCTTTCTTTCTTTCTTCTGACTGATTGCTTTTTTTTCTATTACCTCTCTTCTTAAAAATGTAAGTAAAATGTTGCTCTACCAGGGCTGTCATCTTGTTAAGCAAAAAACAGATATATCTGAAAATGTAGGAAAAACCAAATCTAATGCAATCTCGATACTGTCATTCTTGGTTTCAAGGGGGCATTGCTGTCTCATGTTAATTGTCTGTCCACCAGGAAACTCAGACCCTTTTCTGCAAAGCTGTTTTCCAGCTGCATAACCTGTACTGGTGCATGGGGTTATTCCAGCTCCAGTGCAGGACTGGACACTTTCCTCTGCTGGGCTCCATCCAATTCTTGTCAGCCATTTCCCTGGCCTGTTGAGATCTCTCTGAATAGCAGCACAATCCTCTGGCTTATCAGCCACTTCTCCCAGTTTGTGTCATCAGCAAATTTACTGAGTGCACACTACTCCATCATCCAGATCATTAATGAAAACATGGAACAGTTTTGGACCCCAAACTTATTTGCTGGATTTATTGCCACTTATACACTTGTAAAAGACTTCACTGGGTTCAGCATGCAGTGGACTTTGGCTTTTCTGACTGTCTCTGCATGCTTGGGCCAGTGTCTCTCTATTCCTGCCACGTTACCTGTTCCTGTTTTCACCCTCTGTATACTTCCTTTTAGTCCAGGGCTATGATCTTGCTTCTTTCCAGTCTCTCCTCTCAGGATCCTGAGCTCCACCATCTCGTGGTCTCTGCAGGCAAGGCAGCTCTCACCCTTCTCACACCCGTGTGCCTCAACCTTCACCTCATTTGTGAACAAGGTCCAGCAGAGCGCCTTGTTTGCAAAGAATGCTTGCATCAGCCCCACCAAGCAGTGATTTTGAGATCTCTGTGTGGTTCACAGGGGTGCACAATAAATACATGTCCAATAGGACATCAGTTGACCATCAGAGATCAAGCACATCTTCTGGCTACTCTTACCAGAGTCATACTGAAAGGAGTTATTCTCTGGGGCTTTTAGTGCTCCCTATGTGAGATCAGGAGAACATTAATATTTATAAGTTACATATGCACCTAAAGTTACATTTTATGTCAGACCAACTAATTACAGGATCTGTACATGAAATCTTTTTGAGACATCTAAAAGCAGAGGAATGTGTAAATTTTTCAGAACTCTTTCTCTATGGAGTTTTCAGGGCACCTTGTCAGGTTGTACATAAAAGAACACTTGGCCATGGCTCTCAAGAAAGTTCAGACAAGGTAAGTATTCCCTGTATCAAGGAGAAAAGCTAACATGATGGAGCTGAAACAGACATGCTGGACATAACTGGAGATGTGGGTGGGGAGAAACCTGTAGGTGATAATGAATTTGAACACTGGAAAGCAAGACAGTGCATGACAAACTTCGAGGAGGTCCATCTGTGTCAAATTGTGTGTGCTTTGTGAAGCTACAAGAGTGAGCACTGTCTGAAAAACTGTTGTTTCTGCAGGATTTTTAAATTTTTGTTACTTCCAAACCAAACTTCTCCTAAATGACTGATTGAATGTTACTTAGTTTAAATGTCTCTTAGAAAAAAAAATACTTTCAGGTTTTGGAAGTCTTCCAGTTTTGTTTTTTTTAAGGGCTGCTTGCTTAGATCTATCGACCAGTAGTGTCTGCTTTACAAGACTGATAGAATGGAGAGATTAGTACCAGTAATGGAAAAATAGGAATTGGGAAGTGAATGTCCAATGGAACTTCTTTTTACTGTATAGAGGAATGGAAGTCAGACAAACAAATGTTTACCAGATTCAGTTTTCAGATTATATATTTAATAATAATAATAATAATAATAATAATAATAATAATAATAATAATAGTTCATTGATTTTGTGTTCCCCACAGCCCACAGGGAAAAAAAGTAGAAAGACCTCTACATTTGTCTAGAAACTAATTCTTCCAAGTTTTCATCATAAGGGATATGGAGAGGAAAGGCAGAAGGGGGTTCCATTGTGATGGTTTCTACAATATTTCTGTCCAAGGGCCTGAAGGGCCATCAGGATGGGTAAGGTATGTAGTGTTTCATTTAGCTCTTGGGAAGTTAAAATTACACAGTTCTGCACAATAAACTTTCTGACAGTCTTGGTCTACCCTGACGTACTTCTGTTGAGCAAGCACAAAATAAATTCACAGTTTTTGTTTCTGGAGAATAACAAAATATATTTGAGAGGGAGGCAGCAAAGACTCAGATGTATCTATATAGTTCCTTACAATCTACAAAGCAAGCAGAAGAGAATTTCTGGTGTGCTTGATTTATTGATTTTAATCTACAGTGAATTGACAACATTTCTGTCCTACAGTGCACCTGTTAAAAATATATAATTGCAGAGAAGCATATGAAATAGATCATGGAAATGTTTCCTTCTGGCTTTTCTTGGCAGATGCGCTAAATGATTATTCCTTTCATCATATGGTTCTCACACTGTAAAATATAACCTGCTTTTTCTCTACTGCATAAGTCAGGCAAACTGCCCATGCACTAGCAGAAAAAAAAATAGATGACCTTTCTGAAACATTGAAAATTTTCAGGGCTTTTTAACTGGCATTTCATTTATGTGTGCTGCAGTCACTTGAATTGGCACACTTTCTGTGGCTTCACATTTCTCCTTTCTCCACATCAAATATAATTCATTTTGAAAATGAGCAGTGACATTTTATACTGAGGCCTTATTAATCTTTGAAGTTATAAGATGCAGTCTTCCTTTGAGTGGAGCAGTTATAAACAATGTCATTAGAATTCTTCTAACAGGTCCCGATTAATGATATGGAAAAAAAAAAAAAAAACCAAAAAAAGATTGTTCTGTTAGACTTGTGAAAGTCCAAATCTGGGCTAAAAATAACAACCACACCCACATGGATGTACTGAGGACATAGTCCTCTCCCCATCTCCTCCATCTCTGATATTTTACTGGTTTGAGATAGTGATATAACTGTTTAATAAAGAAGCAGCTTGGAAATAAAAAAAAAATACCTTAACTATATTCTTTAGAGTTTTGTTTGAGGGAGTTACCTTTTTGTATCTATTTCAACTCTGTTTCTTGTTCATTAATAGTTTGGAAATTGCAGATGAATGAACATAGGCATAATAACTTAGAAGGGTTAATAATAAAAATAACCCTTAGAAGGGTTCATTTAAATGAATAAGTGAGATTGTATGTGCTGTTTATGTTGTATGTGTCCTCTAAAGATCCAGCAGATCTAATAACTTGAGTCTGAGTGATGACAAAATGTTACTCTTTCATTATTGAAGCCAGATATTATTTAAAAAATATTAAAGGAAAAAATAATTAGCCCATGTCTTGGGACTGCCACATGAATGTCCTTTGGTGAAAAATTACGTATGTATTTGATATTTCTTGAATGGCTTTAATAAAGCATATGAAGCATATTAAAACAAAATTCTCTCAGAGCACTGACACGTGCCAGAGGGCAGATTAATGTGAACTGCATAGCCAAGCCACCTGCCTGATTTCTGCACTGACAATTCACTGGTGTTTTAAGAAATTGCTAAATGAGTCTGTAATTTTTCCCTGACAGAAGTACAGTGTCTTAGACTTTCCTTGGGTTCCTGATCAGTATAAAGGGTAACAAGAGAAAAGCAGTTTTGGCTGCAGGGGCATTTGTACCACTTCTGGCTGTAATATCAATATAGCTGCCACATTTGTCACCTGACATGGCAATTATGTGTTTCTCAAAGAGGAAGCACTTGTTTTGCTGTAGAGTATTGTGACTCCATATTCACAGATGCTTAGTCAGTCAGAAAGATTATTATAGACAATTCTAGTTACTTACAAAATTGACACATAGCCTATCACAGTCAAAACTGATGTATCTCTTACTCATTTTCTGAGCTCTTAGATGGTCAATAAAGTTGTGCTGTTTTGCTACTACAAGCTTTTTTTTTTTTTTTTTTTTTTTTTTTTTTTTTTTTTTTTTTTAAGAGTGGGAGAAGATGCTGATGCCCATAGTTGTTGAAAAAGCTTTGATTCACATGAAGATACCCAGATGGCTTGCAAAAGACAGGTCCCAGGCAGAAATCAGACAGATAATAGAAATTGCCATTCCTTTTTAATTCAGTTCTACACTATGAAATCTTAGTATGCCCCCCTTCAAAAGGGGGAAATTCTGTCTACAAACAGATTTAAACTCATGCAGCCTTAGATACAGAGAATAGACTAGAATTGAATTAGAGCATTTGGCCGACTAGAATTTGAAAGCAGTTAAACTCGAGTAGGCCCACAGGCTAGAATGAAGTGTGCCAAAGGTTTGGTCTTCTGATTTAAGAACCATTTAGGTGTATCCCAGCTACAATTTTCCAAAAAAGAACTGGCTTCCTTATCCAAACTCTCCAGGAAAGTTAGCATACTTCACTCCTTAGGCACAGGAAATTCATAACACATTTTTGCCCAGGGCTACGAGTTTGACTCCTGAATCTGGAGGATTTTTTAACTTTCTTTTCAGGATTTTCTGTGATTTGGTGCAGCTGGGCTTTTTTTCCTCATTTTGCTACCTCTACTGAATTAATCACTTGATGGGGAGCAGTTGGAACTGAATAAGACACAGGGCATTCAAAGTGAACTTGAGCAAGTTCATTCTCACCGCAGGGCAGTGTGAGAAGCTTCCCTGCTCAGAGCAGATTTCCCATCCCAGGACAGTCAATCTGCCTTCCTCTCACCAGTCTCCTCAGGGGCCCCTCAGAAGACAAGAGTCAGCCTTGCTCTCTGCTCCTCCCAGCCCATCACACAGGTGATCACACATCACACAGACAGCCATTCTACAAGCTGCAGTTCAGATGGTGGGTGCAGATTTGGCTGTGGGAGGAGACTGGTTGTCAAGCCATGCCGTAGGAACTCTCTCAGTGCACCAGTAGATGTGTGCCTGTTACAGGATGCACTGATGTATTTAGTGTAATTGTGGCATAACTTCACCTAAGTAGAGGAGATGGGGAGATCTGGCCCCAGCTGCTTCCATCAAAACCTATGGGACTTGCTAGTGCCAAAAATAATTCACCCCATTGTAGAATAGAAGATCTGCAGAAAATGTGTTGTATTTGCTGTGAGATTTGAGGGAAGTGACTTAGAGGAAGGAAATTTATGTCTGTTCCTCTCAGCTCAGCCAGAGAGATTGCACGCAGTTCAGTTCTTGCCTACAGAGCTTGTCTCAGGTCAATGCCTACACAAATTAAATTCCCAAATTTGACAGATGGGATGTGTTTGGTGTGCATGTTCTCAGTTGCGTGCTGTGTCCCTACAAGAAGTAGCTGGAAAAGCAGAGGCATTGGAAAGGACAGCAGGGGATGGGTGTTGTTTTGGGAGAAGGTTCCAGGTCTGGCAGGAGGACAGTCAGTGCAGCTTGGGAGGCTGCAGCTCAGTGTGACAGAGACCACCCTGAGGAGCACAAGCAGGACCCAGAGGCAACCAAATGAACTTCCTTGGGATCAGAGGAGATGGCTGAGTTTGGTGTGATCCAGAAGGCCACACAGGTCTCCAAAGTGATTAAGAAAGGATCTCTCTCCAAGGTCACTTTGATAAGAGGAGAGATTTGTTTGGAGAACTGTTTCATTTTCATTCTGTCAGATGTGGTCACTTGGAATTTTTTGTAACTTAAAAGCTGGGTTATTTATGTTTGTTTCATATAACCTATCCCTCCTTCAGTTTGAAAGCCTTTTATCTTCTTACATTATCTTCCCATAGAATGAGATCTAGGCAGATCCAGATCATAAAATTATTGCCTTTCTATAAATCAGTCATTTCTGGGCATTTAGTATTTTTATCGTTCCTGTCTGTAAAGGACACTATCAGCTGATCTTTGGTGTGGCTTTCTGTTGGTTTTGGTGTGATAATAGAACTGACAATAACTTCTTGCAGGTGAAACCTTTTCTTTGCAGCTTTTTCTATTTGAGTGCTGCCTTCTACACCAACACTGTATCTGGTTCAATGATTTTGACAGAAATGTGTGTCTTTTTCTTTTCTGGCCCCTGTATTTTTCTTAGCTACTCTTCTGCATATGTGCTTAGGTCTGTAAATCTTTTGATGACTCAGCTTGTTTGAAATGTACAGTTCTTTGTGGTGCAAGTAGGAAGAGGCCTAAGTAAAATAGTTGACTGTGACAGATTGTAGGCAAGCAGGGCTCTTCCTGTGCTTCATAAAATCTGCTAGGATGCGTGGATTGTGAGAGGAAATGGTGTCTCATGTCTTCTCACCATATATGGGTCTGGAGAAGTATTTATATTGTCATGTAGGGCTAAGATGGATTTATTCCCAGTTCATTTCAGTTCTTGCAGCTCAGCTCTGTTTTTATTCACACTTACTCATAGCATTCACACACTTGCACAATAACACACAAATTTAACAATCTTCATGAAAAATTAATGGTAGATTTGAAGATCATGACGTTATTTAATGCTTTAGGGAATGTGGTGCAGTGAACTTGTTATGCAGGTAATGCATCTCATCAAGCAGGTGCCCTTGCCATGTTCAGCAAATGATGCTTCTACGTTGTCCCTGGCAGGTGGTCTCAGAGCTACAAGTGTTCAGTGCATCTGGCCCCAGTGCTTGGGGACTGCATCAGCATAAAGACTGCCTTTTCTAATTACTGCCAAATCAGAAAGTGCAGTGGGATGATCTTTCTAGTCCTGACTTCTTCCGAATCATGTGCTAGTCCTGAGCTGTAGCAATGTCTAATTAGCTGGTGTGCATTTGTTGTTCCCTGCAAGGGTCCTTTCACAGGGCCTTTCAAAAAAGTCTCTGGCCCATCTTTAAGTATTTTTCCTAAACTATTGTCATCTAAAAAAAAGTATGGCAGGAAGAAGGAATTAGAGCTATAAAACACCCAGATAAGGAGAAAAGATAGGAAGTAAATTGTCAGACAGGTAGGATAATATGAAACAAGAGTGCTTCACAGTCATTATCAGTCTTAATGTTGAAAGTCCTTAAGTAAAAGGCACATCCAAACATTTGACCATAATCTCCAGTGCCCTAGACATTATGAGGTCTTGAGAACCACTGTCCTTGTCCATCATGGCCAGGATACTTAACTTGTGAATCTATGGATATGAAAGAATGATTGTAAAAGAATGAATGAGTTAAAACCATGCTTGCAGGACAGTAACTGAGTGAAATTAATTTTGACTGAGATAAAATTCCTTTTCTTTCCTTTATGGTCTCTCATCAAGTTTAGTCACAATGCTTGTATAACACTGGTGTCATCAGTTAAATTCAGAAATAAATAACCAATTTTACATTGTGTTAGTGATTTTATAACATTTGGAAGAGGTAGGAGAAGAGGTTCTTAATATTTTGCTATTGAATATGTGTAATTCAGAACTTAAGAGTGAAGAAGCAGGAGGACAGCATTATTGTTCCTTTCCTTGACATGTGAGTGGGTAGGTAAGGAGGCCCTGTCACTACTAATTCAATATTAAAAATGTATATTCTGTTGAGAATTGTCTGCTTTTATTAACAGCAAGTAGAATTGCCAAGTTAATTTTTCAGGGGAAGCAATGTTGCTACTGGCACTGAATGTATTCCTCAACATTTCAAATAGTGCATTTTTACAGCCATTGTTTGTGTAGCATTTATTGCCATTGTTTGCTATGTTTCTCTATGTGATCATAGTGTTGGACTGTACTGTGGAATTCTCAGTTCTCAGTTTGCTTTTGGGTCAAATGCTGGTGTAAAATGCATCATTCAGCCAGAGCCATAAAGCACTGCTTAGCATTTGTTGAGGCTCTAAGTTCTGGTTATTTGTGAGAAGAAAAGGACACATTCCTGCATTCACACACTGAAGCAACAAATGAGAAATGGGATCATGAACTGGGAAGCACAAGGGTTTTATGTCTAAACCACTGTCTAGATGCATTTCCCTGGGGGAAATGTGCTTTGGGGAAATGCTGATGCTGGTGCATTTCCCCTAAGCACGGTGGGAAGGACACTGCTGTGCTGGTCAGCAGTGCCTTTGTGAAGTGCCATGTGCTCTTTACAATGTCACAGACCCCTCTGTGCCAATGGGAATTTCGCCTGCTATGAGCCATTAATACTGAGGTCACCATCTGCTTCTTTCTGCTTCTGGGTGCAGACAGGGACTGTCTTTTTTTTTTTTTTCCCACATGGTCTGCAGCCAATGTTTGGGTTTTAATATCCTTAGTAAAGGAAGAGAAAGAGGTGCATTCAAATTAATAATTATCCTAGAGGCTTTTTGTGCATTAGTTACACAGGAAAAGCTGTCAAACTGCAGTCCTGAAACCAATAGTGGGAGTTTATAGTATTTGAAAAGGTGGCAGCCCAGACTCTTCTTCTGTATTATGACTCTGTGAATGTGCTGATGTGGTTTTACACACAAAAGTATTGCTCTCAAAATTTTAGTCCTGGCACTCATGTGGTATATCTTCTACAACACAAGACATAATGCCGCTTTCTGATGTAAAAATATTTTTTCTCTATATGGTCATTTGCACCCTTCTTGCAGAGTTTAAAACACAACCATTTTTATTTTCTAATGTTGCATCTTATTTGTGCAGGAGCACTAATTACAAAGATACAGAGCAGTAGAGAATCTGAGTCAAAATGTCAGTGACAGTCATCAGCTTGGAGAAACACACAGTCTCCATTAAAGTATCATTAACCTTTGCTGAATCCAGGACCAAAAGCTCTCAAAATGGATATTAACAGGGAGTTTGCAAAATGAAATGCTGGAAAGATGAGTAAAGAACTAACCCAGTGCATAGATCAAGCTAATTTTCAGGGCATTTAGTAGAGCAGTGTCGTTAGGGAATAATGGGCACTTTTATTGGTAAACTGAGCACTTTTAGTATAGCTAATGAGACACAGTAAACATGCAGGTTCCTCATACAGTTTTTCTTACCACTTTTCAGATTAAATTGGCAGCATAACATCTTTCTGCTCTATTATAATACAATGTTTAATTTAATTTTGAGCACTGCTTTGAGATACATTTTGCATGAAAGATCTTTCACAGAATAACATTGCTGTATTTTTACGCTGTCAGATACAAGAAGCAAATGGAGACACAGGAGATATATCACAGAGGTTGTTTGAGGTGAGAGCTGAATAAGGTAGATAGCAGATCCAGTATTCAGTCACTTGAATGAAAAGAACATTGAATGCCTGGGACAAAAACTGCGGAAGTGTGTTTTTGTTTGAGTGCTGTGGGTCGCACCCCCAGTGTTAACTTAATCTTTCCTACTGCAGTTTCTGCTTCTTTAAAGAACTGTCTAGTTGAAGTTTTAATGTGTCCCCTACTCCTTTTCAGATGAGTGTTTATTGACTCATTACAAGACTTACAAGTAAAAGCAATGTTGGGGATTATTTGCTTTTTTCTATCATGTTCTAAAACTGCCTAAGTGTTCAACAAATAAATTTTGATACTTCAGCTGACATTTAGCTTTTGAATAGTGTCATGAAACAACCAAATATTTCCTCTAACGACTTGTCTGGGAATCCCATATAAATAAATGTTTGTAGTATGTTTGCTTATTTGTTTAGACAGATAAAACTGAGGAGTTTAAACAACATGCTGACGGTCCTCCAAATATGACTATTTCTATTGTCTCCAGATGTCACTTTCATAAATGTAATACCTGTTCATTGCAGGCTGAGGTCAAGAGAAGGGTTTTTCAGTGGTATCAGACAAAGCTGCAGTATGCCTTTTGTGACAACAGAAATTCAGTGTAAGATGAATGCAGCACAGAATACTAAAGCTCGGTATGCCCCAGTTTTGTGGATGACTGGAAAGCAGGGCTGTTCCAAGCTGAAGGTAGAACAGTGGGGGTTTCTCCTTGTTTAAAAGTCGGGTTCTTGTTTGTCTGCCAAGTCCCAGCTATCCCCAGGAAGTGGAGCACTGTTAGAGACTGTTACAAGTCACCAGTACTTGAAAAACCTCTACATTGTACTATATTCCTTTCAAATATAGGAACTAACATGCAGATTATGGAAAAATTAAGCCTCTGTTGCATATTCTTACCTGATGCCTTTGAGGAGTCAAGGAATGGCTTTTCACTCATTGTCATTTTCTATGCTAATTCTGATAGGAGTAGTAGTAATATGGGGACTTTAGTAATATGGGGACTTAGGTTTTTATATTTCATAGACTCACAGAAATGGTGATGTTCTGTTCAGGTAGAGAAATCATCCTCTCCAACCCCCTACTCAAGCAGATTTTTCTAGAGGCAGCTGCTGAGGGGCAATTCCAGGAGGCTTCTGGATGTGTCTGAGGATGGTGACTCCACAGGCTCTGAGTAACCTGTGTCAGTGCACAGTCACCCTCACAGGAAAAAACCCTTTTTCATATTCTGTTCAGGTAGAATCTTTTGTGCCCATTGCCCTCTATGCTGTCAAGGTTCTTGAAGATATCAAATTGTTTTGCCCCAGTGTTGACCACTGGGGTACACCACTGGTTACTGGCCTCAAATTCAACTTGGTGTCACTGATCACCATCCTCTGGGCCCTGCCACCCAGCCAGCTTTCAATCCATGTCAGTTCTGCTTCACCTGAATTTGCTTCAGATTTTCTTCATACTGAGGATAGTTTGTTACTCAAATCTAAGTGGAGCTGAAGCAATCATATATCAAGAGAAACAGTTTGGTCTTAATATATTTAATTTCCAATTGTAGTGGTTTGGTAATGCAAATTATATATTCATACAAAATGAATGTTGGAGGTCTTTCATTTCAATTTGTCCAAAATCCTGGCAGAGTTTTCTTTTAGATAGCTGCTGGTAGGATATAAAATACTGTTGCTTCATATTTGATTTTCTTTCTTCACCTGTTTCACTACAGTGTAGTGTTAAATTTAATTACCTTTCCTGTTTGTTTCAGGAATAGAGAAAGTACTTGTAGACCACCAAGTTGATGTTTGCATTACCACCTGCAGAGATGAGAAAGCTTCAGTACTCATTTTCTTCTTGGCTTCCCTAGCAGTTCATGCTAGGTTTGGACAGCTGGATACTTTGAGGTCTCCCCAAATAACTGAATTTTGACCATTTAGCAGTTATCAAAAAACAGTTCTCCTCAGTGATCATTTGCATTCAGAATAGTGTCCTCTTGCTTATTCCAGAAGTATTGGACTAACTCCTGTGTTTGTTGGTGGACTGTGTGTCCTTCATCTGAGCTTTCAGGTTTTTGCATCAGCTGTCTTGTAATGTGGAAGTGTGACTATGAACTTAGTCAAACAAAAGCTGAAACCCCTAATGTCCTGTACTTATGCTTTTCAAATTAACAGAGACTTCTGATGATGGAACTCTAGTCAGGTAATTTTCAGTCTGTTAAAATGAATTTTTTTAATTGACATAAGGCATCTCTAAAATAGGAGTGTTTCTTGGTCTTTGGAGGAGATTAAAGAATACTTGTGTAGTTTTATTCTGCTCCTAAACCTTTTATTTTCAGTGTCCCTTTTATCTGTGTCTTGATGTGACAGATATTGTCAAATATTAAGAGTATTTGACACTTTTTTTCCTGAGAAGTTGCTTTTATTTTTATTTGTTTCCTTTACCTTCAGTATTTCTGGCCAGAGCACTGAAGAGCTTGCTTGGCATTGCAAGTTACAAAAATTCAAGATTCATCAAAATATCAAAGCTTCTTGGAGCAGCATCAACCCTTTCAATCCTTTGAATTCTGTCTACAATTTATAATATATCTCAATCACTAGACCGTGCAGGGTGTGTTCTTAAGCCTTTTAGTGTTGGACAGTCAATGGAAATACCACAATTAACATGACATCACTTATTTTTAAACTAACCTTTTGTTAACAAAAAATCCCTTTGAACTGCTTACTTCACTTGTTGGTTGTCACGCCTCTTGTCCCAGGGGAACCCATCCCTGGCTGATTGTGCTGTGTTGTGACATTGACAGCTTTTTGCTGCAGGGAATCTTCACATATTTTTCCCAGGTAAAGAGACAGCAATATGATGTAATTTTAGCTGTTTTGGGGAACGGACACAGTAAGAAAGGCAATCACAAAAAAAAGTACAGCTGTGGGGCTCACAGGACTAGCAGGTAGCTGTGAGGCACCTGTATTCTATTCCTGGCTCTGTCATTGTCTGGTGCTATTGTGAACTAGTAAATTAACCTCGTTCTGTGACTGCAGCACCATTTATTAAGTGGAAATGATAATGCTTAGCACCACAACGGGGCACTGTAATTCTTTGCTAATTAATATTTATTAAGTGCCAGATTCTCCATAATTCTGCACCTTTGCAATCATTTACATCTGTGCAAAATGAAGACAAAGTGGCTGAAACATGCTATTGTGTTTTATACCTACTCCTTGCCAGTGTGAAGAGTAGTACAAGACTGCAGCAGTGGACGACCTGTCTCAAATAATTTTTGAGATACTTTTGCCTGTAGGCACAGACTTACTAATTCAAGAGTGGCAGCACCCCTAACACATTTATTCACAGTTCCCCTTCTTAGAATATGGCACAGAGCAAAGTTATTGATCACAATAACTAGTTAGTTAAGGTACAAAATTGCAGGACATTGCTTCACAGCTTGCTGGTTATGTGCATATTCTTAGATCCTAAGGTAGTTTATCTGTTAGTGAAGGAGGATTAAAATATGTTATTTACTGTGACAGTGTAAAAATTAATACCCCAGCTGAGCCTTGCAATAACTCTTCTTTACCTTCAAGTATTATGATAAGCTTTGTGATCATATATTTTTAATTTTGCTGCAATATTGTAGCAAGTGTTTTAAATATGATAAGGAGCACAGGAGTTCAATGAAACAAAAAAATTTAAAACTTTTGGGTCTTCGTCCTTTACCTGCTTTCTTTTTATAGAAAAGAAAATTCTTTTTATTTTTTTCTTTTTATTTCTTCTTATATTTTATTTATATGGAAGAAGGCTTTGGTTGTGAGCTTATTTTCCTTATTTCTTTCTGGAGGTCTTTCATTGTCCCCAACAGGTGAATAGAATCACTGCTCTGTCATGGTTCTTGGTTAGGCTGCCCAGAAGACTGCAAGACAAACTGCCACCTTAATTAATTGATGAAAATGAACAAAGAAAACAGGTAACAGAAAAACTATCAGGCTAGCACAGAAGATGGGGTGAGGGGGGTGCTGTCATTTGGCAAGATCTTTGCAGAATCTTTTTGGCAGGTTGATGCTAATCAATGCCTGTTTTCCATGCCTGGCCCAGCTTTTCTTTCAGCTAAATATAAAGCTTCTTTTGAAATCTGACTGCATGACATATTCTAGGCTATGAGAAAATGAATAAGGAGTGCCAGTAGTTGTGGAATTAGGAAAAGGAAATGTTACTTACTAGATTTTGCATTTACTGTTCTCATCAGCTGAAGGCAGAAGATTATTGCAGCTTTATTCCTGCTCAGTTCAGGTTTCATTTGAAAAATTATGGAAATAAGACATTTTGTTCATTTTCTGTCCACTTGTCCTCAACGCTTTGCTTTGCATACAGCAGTGGCCAGAATAATGTATATGTTAATCACAAAATTGCTTTAGTGCACATTCTTATTGCCTCTTTGATTATGGGCCTGTCACCAAGAGCTGAGCTGCTCAGAATACTTTCTGATTAATCATGTTCTCATCAAACACTTCACTTGCAGAGTATCAGATAATGATCTTCCTCACAGAGAGTTAAAGGTTTTCCAATAAATAGAAACTGTGGCTGTTGAGAACTCCAGACAGTGTGCTATCCAATAATTAAAGTGATGGGAAACTATTCTGCCTGTGCTTGTCTCTAGAAGATTAGCACATTAAAATATTCACTCTTATGATTCCAAGCAAAAAACTAGGCTAAGAGAAACACCAGATGAGGTGATATGAAGTAAGCATGAGCATGATCAGCAAGTATGAATCTATATTAAATGAATGCCCTACCTTGGAGGCTCCATGACAATCCTCCATCTGCTGTTATTGCACAAACAGAAATGTGTTTTCTTGTGGCATCTGTTTGTGTTTGTGTTTGCTCATACAGAGTATCATGTAGCTAAAATAGTCCAACTCATCCTGTCATAAACTTTATCCTGTCCAGTCTGTCTGCTTTAGCCACTGTAATGTGTGCTCTTGTCCAGTCTGTAGCTCAAGAAACAGGATTTTCCCTGGAGAGTCCTCTACAGTCTGACATTGTGGGTAATAGATATTTTATATTGCAGATTGAAATGGACCAGTTAGAAAATAGCTCTTGATATTCTTTAGTACAGGAAGTAAAACATGTTCCAGAAGGCAAAATTGAATTAATTACAGAGGCAGGAGGGGAAATCTGCTTTCATGTCTTGTCTGCTACATAAATATTTTGAAGGTTCAAATAATTTTGCTGTATATCCTCCTTGATTTTTCACTCTGAAAGGCTGCAAGATGAAGGGACATGAAAAATCTGGGCTGCCCATTTCTGTGGTGTGATGATGGGTACAGGACACCTTATATTTTTATCTACAATATATGCTTATTATAAGTACATGATAAATGCATATTATATTCTGGAAAGACATCAAATCACTAATTAAAATAGTGACCACTTACAGATAAGTCAGTAATCAGTCAATATAAATAATGTCAGTAGTTTGTTAAGATTTTTTAGGTCTTGAGCAGAGTGAGATATACCTCATCAAAAGATAGGGTTTGTCAGGTAGCTAAGTTACCAAGAAAATGGTTTACCAAGCTACCACCAATACTGCCAGATTTCAGTACTATTTATGAGTTTGCTCTTAGCCCAAGGCAATCATAAAGTAAATTTGATTTAGTTTATTCAGCATTGGGGGAATCTTAAACTGGATCAGATTCCCTCATATTGAGGGCAGAAAAAGGGTTAACCACAGAGTGTGGTTCGGATGAGCCATGGTAACCTGGCAGACCCCAGAAAGGTGAGGGGGGCTTGCCTTTTTTCTTTTTCTGCTCCAAGTTGCAGACCACACAGGGAACAGAGAAGTGGTTTAATACAAAGCTGATGTAAAGATCCTGAGTGTCAGGAGACCTTCATATAGTCTTTGCTTTTCCACTGACTTGAAACATGATGCTGAAAAAATCATTACAGACCCCACACCTGAGCTCCTCCAAATTCTGGTATGGCATAATAATTCTCATCTGCTCCTGTAAGACATTTTCGTATCCTCTGATTAAAGGTTGAATTTAAAGGTGTATCCTTCCATAAAGACTAATTAAGTCAGGTTTTGTTATATATTAGATTTTTATGAATAGGTCCCTTAACAGACAAAAATTCTCTATGTTATCAAATAACTGACTAAACGTAAAATGCTTTGTAATTGTGGCTTAAAGGCAGCTCCACCAGATATTCCTTTAATCAAATAACTGAAAACTATTAATGAGGGTGAAACTGAGCTCTATATGTCCAGGTAGTGTGAGACTTACACACTGAGTTAATTCTGTTGAGATTTAATTTTTTGTAGCACAGTGACTTCCTGAAAGGATGGTGAATCATTCCCTGCATGTTTCCTTGGCCAGAGCTAAGAGTCACAGGGCTGGTAACCTGTTCTGCTCCAGGCATGGTGTTAGCACTCCAGTCAGAGCTGATATTCCTTCATGTTAATCTGGGAAACAGCACAAATGCTTCTCTCAAATCCTTTCTGGGGGAGGTAGAAATCATGCCTGTGATTTGTTTCTGTTCTCATAGGGCCTGTTTCTTTAAATGTACATCCTCCAATATATTTTCCTGAGGGAAAGAAGGCTGCAGATCTGTGCCTGGCAGTCTGAATAGAAAACGGTAGTTCTGTGATAAGTAGGTTTCCTATACTTTGGGTGGTGGTTGCACTGTCCTATGATGATTGCTAAAAACCCTGTGATTTCTGCACTGGTGAAATGTAGTGAGCTCTTGTGTGTGTGCACTGTTGGTGCTGGATTTTCTCTGGAACAGTTAGCATGGTCCCTGAGCACCTCACAGGTAGGGACAGAGACTGGGAATATGGCCCAGTGTAGAACTAGGAAAGAGAGGGGGTCAGATGCATAGGTGGGATAATGTTGTCATCTGAAATGGAATGAAGGGGCAACAAAATGAGAACTCCAGGGCAAAGGCTTAATTTAGAAATCATCATGGGAAGCAGCATTCATTTAAACAAGTCATACATTTTCTCTTAAATATTCCCATCTTTCAATCCAATTGTTGTAATTTGGAATTTAGCATTTTAATTATACTAACACATTTTAATCAATTTTGTGACAATTCAGTAAAGTCTTTATATGTACAGTTGCAATTGTTTAATCTGAACCTCAAAATCACCACTTAGAAAGTGAAACCAGCAAAATCATCACTTAAAAAGTTTCTGCAGTCTGCCCATATCTGTAGGAATGAAGAAAATATTATTTCAGCTGCTACATTTGAGGTAAGAATGGACTGAGCAAGTTTCCCAAACTTTAGAAAATAAAGAGAATTAAGAATCTGAGATAGAACTAGATTAGTTCCTGCAAGCCTCATTAGTTCCTACCAGCCTCATTCAGCTCGTTACTGAGTCTCTCAGTATTCTACAATCAGCTGCTTCAGGGAGTTAAACTCATTAGGAAAAAATCAAAGAGTTCAGATTTCCTCTTCAGAATATAACTATTTTACAAACAGAAGATTGAGTGATCAGGGCTTGCAAGTGGGAGAGAACATGAGTGAGGGTGGAGGAGACCCAGTTCCTCTTAGCCAACACACTAAATTTGCATTCCTCAGTCAAATCATAAAACCACCAGTAGCCAAACGAAGTTACTGCAATTTTATTCACTGAAGGCAAAGTAAGAAGTATTTCAAGCCAGATGCACACTAGTGCATGAAATAATTTTGAAGTGTTGTTCCCTTTGATGAGTTTTCTAGACAAGAATTACACTTATGCCAAAATATTGTCATCAAGTCTTTGTTTTAAGTTACCTTTGAATCGAGTCATTATATCATGAAGTTTTATGTTCATGATTCAGCATTTCCACTAATTTTTTTCCATACATTGTAAAAATAGGCATTATTAGAAACATTCTAGTGAAACAAAACATTTAGTACAAAAGCTGCTTCAGGATAAAATGAGTTTTAAAGGGACACAGTGTTGCAGTGGCATGATAGTATATATGTTTGATAGAGAGAACAGGTCATTTCAAATGATTTAAACCAAGTAAGATGGAAATGGTTGATTGATTTATTTATAACATGTATTTAAAGGACAATTTATGTGAAATACATAATGTGAATAATTTGAACTACACATTCAGAAGCTGTATCAATAGTACAACACACTATCAGGCACTTTCAAATGTTAATGAGCATCTGCAAGTGCCTACATACTCTTCTTTAGCTATTCCTGAATGTTCTAAGGCCACCTGTACATCCCCTGAAGTGTCTGGGGGCACATGGGCTGCTGTTGCCAATGAGTATTTCAGGTTGCTCAGGTTCTGAGGTCCCAGTAGAGCCCCAGGGGGTGGGAGGTGGTTGTACCTCCACAGCTCTGGGGGTAACAGCCCAGTGCCCCTCTTTGGGCTGAGTGGCTTCCCCTACACACCCACCCTTCCTGTTGGAGGGGCTCTGCCTCTGTGTGCACCCTGCCCCTTGCAGCAGCTCCCTGATGTCTGTGCTGGGGAGAGAACACCTCTGAGTTTGTGTACAGAATGGGAATTTCAGACAATTTATACAAAAATCATTAAGGGACAGCCTGACAGTTAGAATCCTTCCAAATCACAACAAAAAGGCAAACCAGCACCCAAACTTCTAGAAATGTTAAAAAAAAATGTATTTATAAAAATTTAATACTCTCATATTTTAATTAATTTTATACTTATAAATTGGTAATTTGTTCTTGAAAGTAGTGTTATGTTTCCTATGTGGTTATGAAAATGATATCCTCACTGATAATAGCAGTTGAACAAACTGTATTCTACCTGGTGATTCATAATTGTTATTCTAACTCATGGAAGAAAAACATAATGGTAATTGCTGTACCTTAATTTTAAACCAAAAAGTCTAGGGAGCTCTACAGATTAGTACTTCATTCTAGCAGAAAGTTTTGAGATATTCTATTTGGGACTCAAAAGGTGGTTAAAATCTTGCAGTTTCCTTTAAAGAAGAATTTTAATAATAGTAAATATCCTTTGCTATCACATTATGCACTTCTCCAGATGCATAAGTGCAGCATAAAAACCAGTAAACAATGGTTTGAACTTTCTTGTGTGTATTCATTTAGGTGTCTGCTTCAAGATTTTCCTCTGCACCTGACTGTGAAGTTCTGATTTGGCTGTGGTACCTGGTTTTCCTGTGTGGCAGATTGTTCACATTTCCTCTTGTGAAAATGCTTCAGAAGAACAATAGTCCTGAAAGTGGTACTGGGTATTTCAAGCTTAATGTTCCATCTCAGGGGAGATGAAGAAATCATGCAGTGCTGTATTGATAGCAAGATATTAGCATGAGGCCGAGGCTGGAAAATAATTATCACCTTTAGCTCTATTGCATCTTGCATGTAGATTTGTTAATGCATCTAAGAGCATTTAAGTCAATGTGGCTTGTGTAGGAATCCCAGATGAAAAGAAACTTGAAGTCCCAAATCCTTTTTATACTCACTTGATTCACTCTTGACTTTCTCCTCTTCATATATATATATATATACACACACACATATATATATGTATTTACTTTTGATTCTTTAGTTACTTAAATAACTGAATGACTACTTTTTTTTTTCATTTAATTATTCATTCATGTAATGTATGGCATGTTAGGGAACACATGGTCAGTAATTTCACTGCAACAAGAGCAGGGGCAGTCTGAACTTCTGATCTGGGAAGGTGGCAGAAGGATTGTAGACCTTGCTGCATTTGTAGCACTGGGAGGATGGAGGCAGATGGCTACACTGTGTTGACTTTTTTTACTGGAGCATCCCAGTGTCTGTTTCTCTGTGAAGCAGAGAATTTATCCTTCTTTCTGTGAAGCAGAGATTTTCTGCATTGAATGTTTTCCAGATTGCACAGAAGCAGAGATAACAAAATTTCAGTCAGGGTGACCTGGTAGGAAAAGCACGGGGTGGGGAAATCAGAATGTGTGAGTGCCGTTCCCTACTCTGCTACAGACACCTTAAATAACCTTCAACAAGCCCATGAGTATTCTTTAGTATTTCTCCTTGCATGATACCTAATCCTGAAAGAAAATACGAGCTTTATTATATTTGTCTTTGCCAACACTAAGTTCCTTTTGAAAAGGAATTATTATAACAATACAAAGTATTAATTCTTTGACATTTTTTAAAACTAATGGAAAGGTAATACTTCGTTTTTGTGGTAGCATTATGTGTGCTAAATTAGATTGGTAGCAACGGCTGAATCAGTACCAAACTCATCAGATCTGAGTCAGCAACTTAAAATAAGATTTAATTTCCTATTTCCAGTACTCTGGATTCACTTTTATGGGGAGAAGTTGATTGAGTATTTGTTGAACAATACTGCAAGGAAAAACCTTTTTTTTTTTTCAGCAATGAACCTTTTCTACTCTGGATATGTAACCAACTTTGCATTTTATTTTCAATAGAAGCATCAACTAAGCTTGAATAATCCATACTTCTCCAGCCTGCATCTGATTAAAAATGATCAATTTACTGGACCATTTTCCTATCTGCTGTTTAATCAGTAATTGGTTTCAAGTTAAAAAAAAAATACTTCTGTCTAAAAAAACACATCAGTCTTCTAGTGTCTGATGGGAGATGAATACTGAGGAATACTGATGATGCATATGCACAGAAACCTAATTCTCTAATTCCTGTTCTTCTGCAGCCATCTCTTTTTCATAGAAAACATTCTTCAGAATCATTCATGAAGAAATAAATCCATATGTTTTAAAGCTGTTAGAGGCCAAGCAAAGACAGCCTGATATACTTAGCACCCTAATTGTAGTGTCTTCCCAGGCTTCTCTGGACAGACAGGCTTTACTAAAATAAAAATGAAAATAAAAATAAAAAGTTCCCGTTTTACTGTCCCGCGTTTGCTGTATTCATAGACTTCAAAGGAAATTGGCCTGGTCACAGCATCCACAGTGATGGATCTGAGTAGCTCTGGCTCTTAAAGCATTAGTGATCTGTGATGAGCAGCACAGGACAGTTATGAAGGATGGATGGCTGATGATTTTGGTAAGCATTTTCTGCTTATCTCTTTTTAGTGGATCTGCTTACCCATTTTTATCACTGATGTAGACATGTTGATGGTCTGCCTTTTCTGTAAGAGTAAATGTGTAATATTATAAATTATTCATTACACCTGTGTGTTTCAATCAGAAGAGAAGACAATAAATAGCAAGAAAAGCAGTAATAAGGGCAATGAAAGCTGTGTTAGAGTCCATTCTTGTTAAGGTACTGGAAGACATAAGAGATTGCTCCAAGCTGCCTACACACATATTCTGCTTATTTTTATTAGGTAAAAAAACCCTTCCCATTAAGCAGTGCATGTCATTGATCCCTTGTGGAGCAACATGAGGATTGAGCAGAGTTGACACTTTATGAATGGGACAGAGTTACACAAATGTTCCATGTCATGACTCATATTTTTTTCCCTTCTAAATCATGCTGAATAAACTCATTCCTGCAGCCAAAATATTATCTTTGTTTAGTTTTGGCAGGAATGATTTATATCAGTTAGGGGCTTACTTAAATGCAAAATATGTTTTAAAAATATATATAAGTAACATTGATTCATCAGGGTTTTTTATGCTTTAATACCAGGCTAAAAACTCTTGGGTATGTTCAAGTAAGCATCTTAATTCAGGGATCATGTTCTGTCTCTGATCCTATGACTGTCATTGCTAATGCTTATATTAACATACTCATATTTCATGAGGCTACAGTCAGATCATACAATAATCTCTGGCTTTCCTTGTTAACTTTCATAATATAAGGTTATTAACTCCAAAATTCAGACACTGCAGAATTGGAATAAGGAGTGAGTTTTGATATCCGAAGCTTTAGTAGAACAATTATACACAGGACTTAATGAAGAAATTAGGAGAAAAAGGACCCTTTGTAGTCAAGGATAGATCCATCCTTTTTCTGATCTTGAAGCACTGTGGTATCTTACTGCTTTATTAGATAAATTTAGTCTTAGTGCCAGGCCTTGCTTTCCCAGAGTCTTATCAGTAGCATGCATATAAAAGGATTTGGGAACAGAAGTCAGTTAAGTTTATAGTATGACAGGACAGTTTGGACTGGAAAGAAGCACAGGAGATCTCCAGTTCCACCTCCTTCTCCAGTCAGGGTCATCTGTGAGGCTGGACTGGGACACTCAGCTGAGCCTCAGAGGATGGAGGCAGCACAGTCTCTCTGGGCAGCCTCTTCTGCTGTTTGACTGCCCTCATGGAGAAATGTTTTTCCTTATATCTGTTTTGAACTTCTGTTCCAGCTTATGCCCCTTGTCATCCCAGCATGCAGCACTGTGAAGGGGCAGGCTCTTTCCCATAACCTCCTAAGGGTGTAGACAGGCTGCTGCTGTAGGTCTTCTGAAATCCCTGCTTCTCCAGCTGAACAAGCACAGTTTCCTCAGGACAAGCAGCCCCTAACCATCCCGATGACCTTCTGCTGAACTCGCTCATCATCTTTCCTGGCACACCAAACCTGGACACAGCCCTGTAGCTGTGGTCCAACATGTGCATAGCAGAGGCAGTTCATCACTTCCCTTGATCTGTGCTGCTGCTGCTGACACAGCCCAGGAAATTGTTGGCTTTCCTTGCTGGCAGCACACGCTGTCGAACAGAGCGTCCACCAAGGCTCCCAGGACCTTGGCAGCACAGCCACTCTCCTGCTTGCCAGGAAGCACTCCTCAAAGTACAGATCATGAAATGAAGACATGGAATATTTTATTCTGATTCCCAAGAAGATATTTTGACATATTTTTATTCTATATGTTTCCTTTGAGCAATTAAAGCTCAATTACATTGATCCAATTTTGCAAAGAACTAGAGTTATGACAGAACTCTACATCATTCTGTCTGCATTTCTTAAATCAGTTGTAACTACTAATCTATCCTTTTTCCCAAGAAGATCCTAGCAAAAGTTTTGAACAATTTTATTTTATTTATTGAATTCAGCTTGATTGGAACGTGTTATGATTCTCATATTTATCTTTATATTTTATAGGAGGGGAAAATATAAATTGACTGGGCAGGAAGAAAAATGGAAAAAAGAGGAAAAGTGAAGCAAAAAAAGTATCTGCCAGACAACTAATAGTTATTCTTTTGCAGTTGACTTGTAAAACAGGAACAGGATTTGTGTGTTTCAATCATACCAGTAAACAAATAAATGAAGCCCTTATGCAGCATTTTATGCAGGATATTGTGGACTTTATAGCTTGTTTTTTGGTTTTTTTGCCATTTGTAATGAGAAAGGGCAACAGATTGGAAGAAGGCAGCATTAAACCATAAATTAATGAACTGTAATGTCTTTAAATCCCATTGTGAGCTAATGTTAGATTGTCATTGGTTAAATGCTTTCAAGGACTGATATTAATAACACTCTAAAGGGAGAGATGTCAGCTCCCTAATGGAATAGGGCCATTCAAGCAATATATTTGAAGACTGGTCAGCAAAGTAGCAAGAGCAAAGTGTATGCATGGGGACAAGGGAAAAGGAAGATCAGAGGATCATCACTTAATCCTTCCATCTTAGATTGTCAGAGATGAGAGAATAAATCAGTTTTTCACAAGAACACTTTGTCCTGCTGGGCTTGTGTGATGCTGCAGTTCCAGGAACAAAAGCAACAGGGGAAGATATTTATTACAATACTGCTCTGAAAATGAAATAAGAGCAAGTAAAAAATCCTGCTCCCTAATTACAAAACAGAAAGTTGTTAAAAATATCTCTGTGTCTTCCATTGTCACAGTAACATTCATTCAGCAGGGGTCTAAAGCTATTCTTCACTTCCCATGCTTAAGAATGGACATCCACTTCTGTCCTGTTCCACTGCAGCTGCTCAAAAAATGGACATTGGATATGAAAGAGAAACAAGTCTTAAAATGAAAATGCAGAGGTATTGTAGTACAGGATGGAATTTAGCCAGTTCCTGAAATAATAACTGGATTGATTTTTTTTTTTGAGAATTTATAAGACTATACTTGAAGGCATATATTACTAGGTCTGTACAGTGTCAGAGTTGGTTGGTTTTTTTGTTTGTTTGTTTGTTTTGGTTTTTTTTTTTTTTTTTTTTTTTTTTTTTTTTTTTTTTTGCCTAGATTAGTTCTAATTCAGGACATTAAGATTGCTCCTGTATTTACAGGGATCGGTGGCATCTGTACCCAGGCAGCATCTTTCCCTTTGCTATTACAAAAAGGGTATTCCTCTGGGAGACAGGAATGGAGAAAATGCTTCTATTTTAAAATAAGAGCTGTGGAGATTACAGGGTTGGTGATCCAGGGATAACCAAAGATGTGCAAGGATTAATTGCTGTCTGTTAAGAGCATCATATTAAAAAAAAAACAACAAAACCAAACCAATATTTTCCATCTTAACCTAGGAACATACAGCAGTGCAAAGATCAATAAAAGGTTACATCTTTTAATTTTTGGAAAACAAGATCAGCAGATCACGATGTGTTGGTGGGCAGGTAGAGGGATTTAGAGTCTGCACAACAAACTTTTGAGATGTAGATACATCCTTTGGGACATTTTGTCTGTGTGCCAAGGAGCACTCCCTCCTGTAGTGTGACTGATGGTTTCAAGGCTTCAAGGTCACACCCTAATGTATGGAGTTGATTGCAGTATTATTCTGCCATTATTGTACCAACTGTACATTGGTGTGGTACAGATTTCTTCTAAAACATAGAAAGAGAACAATCTCCTATATTTCCACACTGATCTATTCTTAACCTAATAGTAAACTCACAATAGCCAAAAAGGTAACAACATAAATATCCTGAAGGGTCTTTTTCCCATTAAACTTCTGAGAGAGATGGATTTGCCTTTCAAAGGATTTTATTGGTTACATGTAATCACACAAAATATCCTCACAAATTTTTAGAAGATGGTACTGTGACCTGTAAAATAAATGTATAATCTTTAACTTTATTCGTTTTTACATGAAAGACTGTCATTTTATGTTAGAAAGAAACATTTATATTAGTTGTTTGAAAGCAGTGGAACAGTAAATTTTTACTTTTGGTTTAAGAAAAATAACATTGTGTACTTTTGGCAAAATATTACCACTTGGAAAATGCACATTTGAAAAAAAAAAAGGGTGGGGGCTATTAAGAACACAGAAGTAAACACTGAGACTGGTGATAGGAGATCACATAGGAACCTAAGTGATTCTGACAGCTTTTCTGTTTTAATGGTATTCTTGTTTGAGAGGATCCTGGATAAGAACTTGCACTTCTTGAACTTGCCTGTTCTGTGTGAAGCAAAGAGTTCAGCAGTTCAGGTATTCCTGAATGCAGTTTGCTTAGATTTCCATCATGGAGAGAGAGCTGTGCTTGATCACGGTGACAGCAGAGGCTCCCAACAACCCTGTGCCAGCATCAGTGCAGAAGGTGGCATGTGGCTGTCGTAGACAAAAGGAAAGGAAGACAGCAGAGATTAAAATAGTTTTTAGGTATTTTTGAGGATGTTTTGCAAGGCAAAAATTTTAAATATCAGTAGTGGTCCACATATTCATTTGGAAGCCATCACTTCAGAGAGGATCACAAGGGCTCATGAGTCAGGAATTGTCATCCACATCTTCTGCCTGTGTGTGCAGTGAGGGCTCCAGTCCCTTTTTAGAAAGACAGAGAGCAGAAATTGTGTATATGTCTGACTGCCGGCACAACTTTGGGACTGACAGGAATGATTTCTATTTTTCCTTCCCCATATGGACTATCAGAGGAGCAGTGAAGAAAAGCAGTTATTTCTGTTTCCCATGCTTCAATTTTCTTTGTACAGAGAAAAAATAAAATGGAAAGAAAATCAAAATAGGAAAAGAAAGGAAAGCTGAATAACAAGGAAGGTCAATTACCAGTTGATGACCATGAATATTGAAATATATAGTCATCCCTAAAAGACACAATTTGTGGTGGCTACCCCACTTTACTTCTAGCAAGTGTGAGAGATTGCTTGTCTTAAACAAGATTCCTTTAATCCTATCTGCAGGAACTCTTCAACACCATGTCTGCCCATGCCTAAACTATAAATTCAACTCCCAAATTCAAATCTGTCCTCTTCTGCATCTCTTCAGTCCTGTTATTTTTTATCAGTGCTGGTTGTAATTTTTCTCTTCTCTGGCCTTGTTGTGCAGAGTGGTGTCTGTGTTTTCTCTATCTGGCATAGATTGTGCAGATGAAGGGCTCACAGGATGTGTCCCCACCACTCATCCAAGTGGAGAGGTCAGGCTTGAGACAGAACTGCTCTGATCTTCTACACCTCCCTGCTTTCCTGCAGCCCTTGCTCCTGGGAGAACAATATGACTCCAAAGGAGAGCTCTTTTCCCCCATTTGAAAAGGACACTTAGTCAGAAGTGTCTTTCCAAGGGAAAACTGGAATTATTGGGAATACTGGAGAGCTGCTCAGCCAGCTGCAACCATGGTGGCGTGACTCAGAACAGCACAGGCAATGCTGTAATGAGCAAGATGCTGCCAACTGTTACTTCATCTGCCTTGAGAGTTTGGGAGTAAAGAAACGAGGAAAAGGAAGGAAAGTGCAGCCAAAGGCACTTAAATATCATTAGAGTTATGTAAATCAGGCAAGTTAAAAAGACAGAACCTAAGTGTTATTTCCCTCCAGGGGAGTTCTGGGGATAACTGAAAGAGGGGAGCGATGTCTTGAAGAAAGATGAATTGACAATTTTTCTACATGAGATTTTTTTGAGTAGACAGAAAATAACCTTATATTGATGTCTTATTTTGCAAGACTGATAAATATTAATACAGAATTTAATCCTTTAAGAATAGTATTTATCAAAAGGTTCATACCTGGCTTTAACATTTTAACTGCATGAAACTTAAATAATAATTAAATTTTTTTGATTACTCTCCCAAACGGATTAAAATAGTTTATATTTAATTGTACATTACTTTAATTATTTTGGGTTGTACATAAGCAATTCAAAGCTCAGGGTAGATAGTAAAAACATGGTATTAAAGACCATGACAGATATGTATTTCAATGGTCAGGAGCCTTTACAGCTGTGACTTTAACCATTGAAAAGAAATTCCCTACAGATACGCGTGCTAGTGAGGATAATGTTCAGCAGGGGTGCAGGAGGCTGGGGCAAAGCATCCTGCTCTGCTCAGCTCTGCTGTTATGGGTGTGTGTGACTGATGAGAGCCATCAGTTCTGCTCTGTGGTTGCCCTTCAAGGGAGTTTGGCTCAGGTCAAGATGAGGCGACTCTATTTATAATTGCATGTCTCTAAATGTCCCAGATCTTTGCATAGAGGTTCAAAATTAGGAGGAATTGAGTTGTGATAACCAAGAAAGTGTGGACAGATTACTAAAGAATTCTCTTGTCCGTGTGGCAAAGGACACACAGTAGCACTTGGGAAACTAGATCGGTATTTCTATGTTAGAGATTTCAGCTTATGCCTCTTCCTGTTCACTGTATGGATAAACAAAACTCTTGTCTGAGTTACAGTGCTAAGGTGGAGATATTAACACGTGGGGACATGAATTTCTGCATGTAGCCAGCTTACTAGAGCAATGCCACCTGCAAAGAGAGAGGCTTGCTCTAATCAGAGCTCTCTGCAGTGGGAAGAGAAGGAGCAGATGAAGAGGCGGGGAGTTGACATAAGAGCTGAGGAGCATTCAGCCAGGGGCAGTGCTGGATTTTATGGAGAATATGAGCATGCACAAAGGATTCAACAGCTAGCAGAACACAGACAAAGCCTGGACCCAGTACACAGTGTTTTTGCTTGGAACTGCCAGTACATCTGCACTGCAAAATACTGGCCCACAGAAATAACTAAGAAAGCTGACTGCGGCTGCAGACAATTCTGCCTGGGATTGCTTTGCTTCTCAGGAGCATTTTGCAGACTGTCTTGTGCACCTAAGCCACCTAACATAAATCTTTACCTTACATTCTCCAGGGTGTTGTGGTTATATCCTGATTCACAAAGCAAAGAGGTCGAGACTGATGAAGGTCTGACGGCTGAAAAACCTGAGCGTTTGCTAGATAGGGCTTTAGCATAATTATGGGCACATCCCTGGCTCTTTGAATCAAAGTAAAATGAGAGATTCAGAAACTATTCATAATAAAGAGGACTGCCTGACAGTAAATGAGGTTGTCTTAACAATGTATCATGGCACTAAAAATATGCAAATGTTTCTGCCATCATGAGGAGATGTAAGATTTCAAATCCCGTGAGAAGTGATGTGATACCATAGCTAGTCCAGGGCTTTTGAGGATTTTTGTCAGCCCAAAGGTATTCAGCTCTAGATGTGCAGTTAAGGGTTAAAGACTAGACACAGATTTCTGGATTTGTCTGAATAGGAAGAGCAGCAAGTGAGACTGTAGTCACAGCAGTTCCTGAGAGAAGAGTTTTTTTGGGAACTGCTTTTTAGTTGTGTTTTAGCAGTTCACCTGAATAGTGAATGGCATCTCCAGTGCAGCTCATGTGAAAGGGGAAGAACAAGAGCTTGGAGGCATGCAAACCTACTTGCTGTTTTGGAAGCAAAATTTTCTCCTTCAGTGCTGCCACTGGACCTGCTCAAAGTTGATTTCTCAGCTTTCTTTGCAGGTAGAGAATAATCAAATCCTGAAAGACTTAAATATGTGAAATCTCTTGAAATTACTAAATGTACTACATATGAAGAAAAAAAATGCCTAAATGCTGAGAGTTTTAATGATCTGTGAAATGATTTTTTGCTTTGTGTCATGTCATGGATATTGTGTACACCCCATAGTGTCCTTCAGAATTTTCTGCTCTGGGGACAGCAGTAATGTGACATGGGTGTTGTAAATTGTACAGATTAGCCTGTCTGCTTTTCCCACTGACTGAGGGGACACTGCTTGAGAACACATATTAAACTCCAGGTATTTCAACACAAGTGGCTGTTCTTGATTTTTTGTGAAGTTGCATGAGGCTCTCACATCTGTTTGACTCAGCAGTAGGACAAAATCCATGTTAGGGAGAAAGGTGTGACACTGCATAGAGGAGGCAGAAGAGACTGTGTTTCAAGGACAGAAAAATAAACTCCAAAGAAAAACCGCTGTGTTTCAGCCTTACAGTAAGAGGTTGCTCTGATGATATTGCAGCAAGACTCTACTTTTCAAAAGTGTCTAACAGATGTGAGCCATAGGAAACTGCACAGGTACCTGCTAATTGGGCCACTCCACTTGAGAGGCTTTTGAAATGAATCATAGGAGTAACCAAGTTGTAGGTTCATAACACTCTTTTATTCATAACTCTTAGCTGAGAGATACATCAGTGAATTATGCTTTTAGATGTGCAAGAGGAAAGATAAGCAATGGCATACACTTTTTAGAAACCTGAGAGTTGTACTGAAAAGATGCAAAATGGTTCCCAGGTCAGCAGAACCTCACCTGCAGAGCTGCAGGCTGCAGAGGTCGGCAGTGATGAGGAGACCTCAAACAGACAAGAAATGGGTAACCTAGTCAGTCTGGACCCAGCAAAAGTTAGGAAATAAGAGCAGCTGCTACTCACAGAATCAAAGTGTGATAAGAGGCAAGGACTTCCATCTGATGGTGAGCTCAGGACTCAGTCGGGTCTCACAGAGCCTGACACACAGTGGGGGAGGAATCATGTGGCTTGAGCCAGCAGCAGGAGCCGTCCCAGAGGCTCAGTGATTTCTCTGTTTCTCTGCTGGGGAGCCAGTGTGGCTCACCGAGCTCTCCAGCACAGTGTGGGTCCTGCTGAGTTCCTGTGGACTTTGTAAATGGACATTTTCTGTCTGCAAAGGGAGCAGGACACTTTCAAAACCGAGGAGGGGATACTTGATGCTATTCTACCTTAATGGTTGTGCTCCTGCCTTGCAGTGCTGTCTTACAAACGCCTCCAGGTGAGGAACTTGGGAGATGCTCATGCCCTCTGTGGTTCAAAAAAGCCCTGGATCACAGGGTTGTCACCCACAGGGCAGCAACAAAGGCCAGGCTGAGGTGCACAAATCTGATTTCCTGTTCCCAGGTGCTACAGATGATCAGCCTCTGCAGAGGTGATTTTGATGGCCTCTCTGCCATCAGTGGAAAGGTTTATCCAGACTGAGGAATCAATGTATGCCACAAGCTCAGGAAAAGGAGCAGGTCAGTCACCATGCAGAGGTGCTGTACCCTTCTTTAAACCCACTGACCTTATACATTCTTGTAAGATGAAACTGCCTAGAAGTGTGGGGACTTTCCCTGTGAAAGCCATGAAGTTGGTCCCTAAAAAAACATACTTTATCTTTATTTCCACTTTTATTTAAGCAGCCAACACTTAATGAGGCCTCAGAAACTTTTATACAATTCTTATTGGTACTTGAGGACCTAAAACTAGTCCTTACTATGTGTTCCCAGTTTTATTCTGCTAAGTTCAGTCACCTTTTTAAGTTTTCTTGCTGGGAATAACCATCAGTTCCTTGATTTTTCTTTGAATATTTTTATCTGTCATCTTTACAACACTCTGTAAGAACACTGACCTCATGGCACTGCTTTCCTGTCCAGCTCAAGTTGGAATATACAATTTGCATAAGGCAAATAAAAACAACCACATGCTCTGTTTAGAAATATTGGTTAGAAAGCAGAACAGTATAACATAGGAAGAGGCTGCAGATGAAAACATGCATCCCACAAAAACCATTAAAAGCAAAAGCAATATATATAATTGTATATATTATTGTATATTTTATATATATATAAAAATTGCAAGAAACTCTCCTCTAGGAACCCTGGAAACATGAATTCACAAATACTCTCAGATCAGTATCAGGAAAGGACACATCTCTTTTGGAGACAGGGAGAAGACAGATCCCAGGTGCTCAATGCACCTGGAGTAGGGGGTGAGGAGGGTTTTAGTCAACCTTCAGATGCAAAGAATAAAGCCCCTTCTCCCAGCAGGTGACCAGTTACCCATAAACCAAGTGAGAATGGGAACCTGCCTTCTCTAGCCTCTGATGGGGACCTCACATTGTCTACACCTGCTTCTCATGCACCTCATATGCATTTCTCTGCTTCCAGTTCCCGACATCCTGAGCTCTGTTGGCAGGATGAAGTTAAACACCTGACCTGATCATGCAGCAGCTGTAACTTAAGGAGGTGCTGGACAGTGTTTGAAGTACAGTATTTGTTTACTGTTTATATGTTTTGCAGATAGTTAATGTGTCTGTCAGCATGTTCTTTTAATCAAAGTTTCTTTTCTCTTGATCCTGTGCGTGCCTCGAGGTGCTCTGTCTCCTGGGACAGGCACTTGTATAGTGATGTTACTAAAGTAGGAGTGAATTCTGAATTCTGAATTCTTTTCTCTCCTTTAGATGACAAGAATTTGCTAATGTGGTGTGGTTATTTTGCACAGGTGCTTTGATGCATAATCCTGTTTTAAGTGACTGTCTTGTGTCTGCTTTGCATTACAGGAAGCACTAAGCCATTTAATTTCTCTTTGGGCAGACCTGATATGTCAGTCCTGGCAAACAGGCATTTCCAGTGTCACGTTGCATTCGTCTGACCTGGAATTCAAAGGCTTGACTTTGCAGACAACTTTTTCTACCTTGGTCAAGGAGAAGTTTATATTTTGTATGAAAGCGGTGCATATAAGAAATCATAAGAGAACCAGAAATCCTGGCTCCCTTTAGGCTCAGCTGGAAATTAAATACTGCCTTCAACAAGGCCGGAGAGTGAACCTGATTCACTGTTTAATTACTCCAAAAGGCAATGCTTAGGGTTTCAAGTCTATTTTTTCCTTTCTTTTTTCTTTATTCCTCCTCCCACCTCCTTTTTGAATTTATTTCCTTAAGAGTGCAATTCCATCTTTATTTTTCTTCTGCTTATTCCTACCCCTAATTTTAGGCATAGGCAAAATGGAGTGTGGCTGCCCATTTGGCTCTGTGCCATTGTTAGACCTGGCAGCCACTTCCTGCTGCCAGGAGAGGTGCTGGAATGTGGAGGCTGATAGCAATGGTTGGCTGAGGAAAAAAGGTAAAGAAAAATCAATGGAAGAAAGATTTCTCCTTTGAAATGTTTAACTCTGCTTCTCATCCCACCTGGTAGCAATAATAACCTGGCCATATTTTCTCCTCTAGGGGTGTCTACATTGCTAAGAATACTCAAATCTAAGCTTCTAAGCTTTTCTCCAGTGACAGTCAAGACTAGTTTTATTGGAATTAAAGAAAAGCCTGACTCCTCTGACTTGGATGCCTGTTGGATCTGGTTACAGTTTGTTAGACACCTATGTCTTAATTTAGGCTCCCATCAAATAAAATACAGCCATGGGAATCCTCTTTGCAGGATTCTTCAATGTCTAAAGACATTTTTGGTGATTTCATATCTGAGTGTATCAATGCATCTCAATTGTTTTACTTTTGGGTTTATTTGTTAGCTTAATAGGGGCAAATGGGGGGAAATTTTAAGTGGTCTTTGGAGCCTTTGGATTTTTTTTTTTAATATTTAGAGAGCTGAAATATAAATAAAAATGGTGTTACTTGCTTTTTATGTTGTTCATACAAACTGAAATTGTTCATGCCCAACCTGTAGGCTAGCTAATAGCTTCTGGGCCATATTCCAGGCTTGTCTACCTTGTGCACTGCTATTCCTTTGGTCTTGTTGAACATATTTTGCCTTTGGTCATTCTCATCTTGGTGCAACAGTGAAAGGAATGAGTTTCTCTGAAGGGGGTTGGAAGAGTTGGTAAAGATGTTTGTTTAAAGATTTAACAAGGGCCAATAGGAAGTGCATTTGTCTCCTGCTAAATTTATGATGAGCCTGCAGCATCAGTTAGTTGCATTATCTGACAACCATTGCTTGAACAGTCTGCTGTCTTCTGGGTGGTTTTATAAGTGATTCTTTCTTCAAACTTTCTGTGCATTTGTGAACTGTAAAGCTCTCTAGCAACATTTGTGCAAGTTTATTTTTTCCTCCCAGCAAATTTCAAAAGTTGTGCTTAAACAGCAGCAAAATGCTTTTCCCTTGCAGACTGCTCACTGGGCAAAGTTAACCTCTGAAAGCAATTCTGTTAGAGGTAGGAATATATTTTATACAGAAGAACCCCAAGTATAGAAAAACTCAAAATTACTCAAAGGAAGCATAACAAATTGCTGGCATAACCAGAATTTTCATTTGTTGACATATTTTTTTCAAAGTTATGAGGTACCTCTTGCCCACTGGCAACTTCCCCAAGTTGATGTGGCACTCTAAAAATCAGCCTAGACTGAGGTTCTCTGCTTGTAAGTGCATCTCAAAATCTAGGCTTATACAAATGTTTATGCTTGGTGTTAAATCAGCTGCAGCCATCCTGGACCAGCTCCCTAAGGATTTGTTCAGCTTATGTTGCTTTTGCAGTTCTTCCTTTTATAACTGCATAGCTACCACTGCCCAAATGAGCTAGTTTAACTCTGCATTGGGTTTTATTATAGGCAGCCTAAACCTTTCTCAGAAGAATGCTTACTTGGTATTTTGGGAACTCTGTTCACTGGAGTAGCAAGCTGCCTGTGGGATTAGGAGTCTGCCTATCTCTGCAATCATGCTGCTGAGTGTTGGCCCCTGGGTTTATCAGTCATTGTGATTTGTGTAGTTATGAAAAACTGCTTGCAAGTGTTTACATTAGAGATGTCATCTTCATCTCTGTGTGTAAATATGTTGCTGTTCCTATTATTTCCCCAAACTGTCGATTGTTAATCTGTCATTTTCAATGATCACACCCACTGAACTCCAGTGTGCAATAAATTACCTTCTAATCAAAGTGGATTCATTTGCCAAATGTTGCAGGAAGCAACCTGGCAGAAATTTATACTTAGGTGATAAGAAATGTCAGAGCCAAATACTCCTATGTTAATTAGTTTACCAACAATGCTCATGTCCACAGAATTCCCTCAATCAAAGACAAAAAGGATTGGTCTGGACAGATCATGTCAGCCAGTTTCCACAGTTTATTACAGGATTCCTCTGC
Organism: Peucedramus taeniatus; assembly: GCA_013400575.1. Lineage (NCBI taxonomy): Eukaryota > Metazoa > Chordata > Aves > Passeriformes > Fringillidae > Peucedramus > Peucedramus taeniatus. Next base: position 50,794 of record WBNO01016591.1, read on the forward strand.
CCTTCACTCAATGACTTCTGAGGGCTTCCAGCTTAATTTTAAAGGAATCAGTGAGGGAGGATTTCACTATCTCTTTCTACTCCTGCAATGCCTTCTTCTGATGTCCATATTGCATTCTATTTTCCTTAATTTCACTCATATTGATATAAAAGTGTAAGTGTTGAATGAGTCTCATATTTAAATACTGTGTAAATTTAAAACATTACTGATGCACTCTGTAGCTTCTGATCCTTTTTGGGTTTTGGTGGTTTTATGTGGTTTTTTAAAAATTCTAAACTATGCTATCAAATATAAACTGCTGAACTGGAACCTAATATTATCCCCAAAAAACTCTGGTTGTTGTTGTTTTTTAACAGGATCTAAATGCCTGACTCTTTCAGACAAAAGCAAAGACAAAGTGACAAAGTATTTCAGTGTAACACTGTGTATTGAAAAGAGCTGTGCCAAAGAGTAACATGATTATTATTGCTATTGCTGTGGCCACACGGCTATTTCTGCCAAAGTGACATATAGATAATCTAGCAATGCTCAAGAGCTCAATCAGCACTTCACTACCTCCTTCATGGCTAAACAAGGCCACATCCCCTGATAATTGTGCAGTCTTAGTGTTTCTGTGTATTTGTCCAGTAAACAGATCAGACTGCCACTTTACATTTATATTGCTATTTATCAAGTGTTAAACTGAAGGAACCTGTGCATCTTTCTTCTGTATCTTCTTTATTTTTCAGGGATGTGTGTGTTACACATTGAAGTACAGCACTGTCAATTTGTGCAATGGAATTGTTGTCAGTTCAGATCATCTTTCCAAACAGTTCACTGTAAACTCAGTGGAACAAACGAGTGCATGCAGTCTGAAGGAATGGGAATTATGTATCATCAAAGCGATGAGTGAACTGCTGTGATGTTATTAGATTTTTTTAAACACATGAAGAGAAACTTTAGTTGTTTTATTGCATGTAAGAGCTGAAAGAAACCTGCAAAAATTCTATTTAATGCTATTAAAAATGACATTTAGGTGACAAGAGTCTGGAAAATCTTTTCTTTTACCCTTCCCTTTACTCAGACCTAATTGCCTTCTCAAATACGCTTCCTTGTGTAGCTCTTGCCCTCTACTGGAATAAAGGAAACACAAGCCTGTGTGTCACCACAGTAGGATTTGAAAATGGTGTGCTTAGTTTTGCTCTTCCTTAATGGGTAAAATAAGTTTCAATTAAAGTTTGTGTTCGTTTTGATCTAGAAAGCAGAAAATGTGCATGACTGCCATGTGCATGATTTCTCTCTGCTGGCTGGAGGTAAGTTGCTTGCTCTTTGGTGCAACCTTAACAGCTGTGCCCTGTGTTGGAAAACTTTAGATTGTTCTGGTGGTTGGAGCCTATGGAATACTTGGAACAAGAAGTCCTGTAGGAACACCCTTAGGTGGAGGTGGTCATCCCTGAGCTCTGTAGTTCACATTCATAGGTGCTTTTGAAACTGTGTGCTGGCTCCCTAACTAGCAGCATCTTCTCTTGTTTTGTTAGAACCAGAGGGAATCACTGTTCTGTGTGTTCTGACAAGGTCTGAAAACCATGAAATGGCAGATGGGCACAGTGGCTGCTCCAACCTCTAGAAAATATTCATCCTTGCTCTTAATGAATTGCAAATAACAACTAAAGGTACTGGTTAAATAAATAATTGTGCTCCTGTCTGGTTTTGTTATTACCTGTAACCCCCACCTCAACCCAAGTCCTATGGTGATAGGGGCTTAAGCACTTGCAGTTCAGCCTTGCTTTGTCTGGAGGGAGAAGTCTAATAGAGAGCCAAATGTATCATTCCTTGTTTTTTTAACTTCTATAGGGTGCCCATTTAAGACAAAACAATGGACATTTGTAACGTAGCCCATTTCTGGCGATGGTGTTGGGGTGCCTCTGTAATCTGCCTCTGGAGCAACAACATGTCTTGAGCTTGTTACTGCTGTGGCTTTCTTTGCTTCTGTCACAGTATTGCTCAGAACTGGCTTCACTGTTTAACCCTCAGCCTATTTTCAGCTCTAGCCAGCTCTGCTAGGTAGCTAACTCCCTCATTAGGAGATGTCCTCCTGTCCTACACAACTTCTCTCTCCTTGATCCTTCTCTCATTCTGTCTCTCTCTCCTCAACCCCTGCCCCATTTTCATTTGTCCCTTTTGCTTGCTGGGCTTTGCAAAGATTCTTCCATAAATGAATGCAGAGTTAGATCTATTGCTTATCAGAAAAATCTGCAGTCCTAGCTCTTCTTTTTGGTGTGTCAGAGGTTTAAACACTGTTTTTTTCATTTGCATCTGGTTTCTGAGGCAAACATTTCATCTCTCTGTCTTAAATGAACTGTGTTCTCAAACATGGAGAATTTTAGCCTTAGCCCTTTCAGAAATTACTCTCTTAAATCCTTCTGTGGAGAAGGAGAGGGAGAAGAAATCAATAACTTTACTGGGAAGGAGGACAGGAAATCACTGTGTAAAATCTTGCAAAATCCTATAAACCACTGAGTATTGCCAAGACAATTCTCTGGGTATCATCTGTGCTCCTTGGTAAAGAACAGGCCACAGGAGAGGCCAGGTTACCCTTCAAGCAAATAATCCTGGAGCTGGGAAGCAGATGAATTTCTCTCTCTTCCACCAGAATTAGAAATTTTCCAGTCAGTCAGAGAAGGGCAGAAAGAGTAAAAGGGCTGCATGGTAACAGTAGCAGGAACATGCAGCTAGTTAATGAATGTTAAGTAGCTCAAACATGCAGCCTAATATTAATATTACTAATACTAATATTAATTAATATTGTTAAGATTGCAAGCCTGTCTCAAATATTTCCAGCATGAAGCATGGCCATGCAGCCTTAATTCATCTGTAAGCATGTATCCCTCACAATGTAATCCCTCATTGCATTTCTCGTTCGTGGTTCCCCAGTATGGTATTGCATCAGCCTCTGCACAGCAGCTATCCAACAAAGGGATGAGGTGGAGCACAGGAAAGGAGCACTGCTACTGCAGGCAAACAAAGGATACAGATAAAGGGTGTGTCTCAACAGATAAATACAGATAAAAGTTGTGATAAAGGACCAGTACTGCTTAATCCCTTCAGCAATGACACAGATAGTGGGATTGAGTGCAGCCTCAACAGACCTGCAGATGGCACCAAACTGACTGGGGGGGTTGACACACCTGAGGGATGGGATGCCATCCAGAGGGACCTGGATAAAGTCGAGAAATCAAGAAGTGGGGCCAAAGGAACCCCATGAGGTTCAACAAGGCCAAGTGCATGATGCTGAACCTGGGTCAGGGAAAGCCCTGATATCAATTCAGCCTGGGGGTTGAAGGGATGCAGAGCAGCCCTGCCAAGAAGGACTTGGGTGGTACTGGTGGGTGAAAAGCTGGGCATGAGCTGGCAATGTGCACTGACAGCCCAGAAAGCCATTTGTATCCTGGGCTGTATGTGAAGAAGCCAGCTGGTGATCAGCAGGTCAAGGGAGGTGATTCTCCCCTTCTCCTCTGCCCTTGAGACTCCATCTGGAGCCCTGCAACTGGCTGTGGACTCTCCAGTGTAGGAAGGATGAGGACCTGTTGGAGTGAGTGTAGAGGAGGACCAGGAAGGTGATCTGAAGGCTGGAACATCTCTCCTGTGAAGACAGGCTGTGAGGTTGGAGTTGTTCAGCCTGGAGAAGTGAAGACCGCAGGGAGACCTTTCAGTACCTAAAGGGTGCCTACAAAAACAAATAGTGACAAAAGTTTAGCAGGGCCTGTTGCAATACAACAAGGGGTAAATGTTTTAAACTAAAAGAAACTAAGAGATAAAAGACATTTAAGTGTCCCTTCCAACCCAAATAATTCTTTGATTCCATGGTTTAAGCACTGTCCTGGAAAACACAATTCAACTACTGTTTCTGTGTAGAAAGGCTTTATACAAAGCCTTTCCTTTCAGTTATGCTTCATCAGAAGTGATTAATATTTTTGTGTGTTTTTCACCTATAACTTGACTTGTAGAAGCAGTGACTATATAGACATGTAGCTGGAATCTATAGACAGATAAAGGGCAAGAAAATGAAAGAGTTGGTTTGCATCACATGGTGTACTCAACCATACATTTATGAGTCTTAGAGATGTTTGTCTAGCTTTTTCTTAAAACCTGGGGTGACAAATCCTCCAAGCAAGCAGCTTCAGCATGCTATCACAGTGTTTAAAAAAAATTCCAGGTGTTTTATCTTGAATATTCATCTTGCACTAATATATAGGACAAGAAAGACAGGTTTAAGAGGACATTGAGATCATACTATTGTAGGGGTTTTGGTGGGGTTTGGTTTATCTTTTAGTAGCAGTCTTTTACATATTTGGAGACTTTTGGCTTCCCTTAACCTTTTAAGGCTGTACGGTACTTATCTCTCCAATCTGCTTCTTATAGGTGATGTGTTTTAGCTTTCTATCATTTTCATTTCTCTCACCTACATGTTCTTTAACTGAATTTTATTACTCTAGAAGTGTCTTCCACCAAATGAAATATTCCTAATGAGGTCTTATCAATGCTAAGTGCAATAGAAAAATAACTTCATGTGTCTTGCAGGCTCTTTACAGTGATACAGGAATTTGTATCTCATCTTGGATTTTAATAGCAACTAAACAGCTGTTCCACTGGGGTGTTTTCAGAAATGGATGGAACAGTGTGACTGAAAAATTCCAAAATAATTCAGCTCAAGGGGAAAAACTGCTTCAAGCCAAGTAGTTGGAATCTGGTGATTGTAGGCAAAAGGAAGGCTCAGGTAATCTTGAAGTAAGTTGGCCTCAACATTACCTGTAATAAAGCTGTAAGTAACATAGGTGTCTGTGCAGACCTTCAGGCAGATTTTCTTTACCACCCCAGGGAAACCTTAAATATCTTTACTGAATGAGTGATCAGAAAGTAGGTACAATGGCATGAACTTCATCAGCCAGTGAGTTTAATAGGAGCAGATTTAGTATTCAAAGAAAAATAGTTTGCCTAGGGAATTTTCATCCTCATGTCTTGCACTATAGGGTGTAGATGTGTTTTGGTTTTATTCTTTTGAGAATTCCAATGTAAGCTGGCCAAATCAAAATTCTCCTCACATTGGATTGAATGCTGATGAAGATATAATTTAGCATGTTACAGCTGCTTGCAACATAGGGAAGTTATGAAGTGTGCCTCTTTCATGTATAAGTAGTGTTCTTTACTGGAAAATAAATCTTCAGTATTGGTTGGTTGGTATAAACACATCAAATATTATATCCATTATCTGCTTCCCGTATTCTGAAAAACATTTGACTCCTAGTCAACCCCTGGCTGAGAGGCTCAGTAATTCTAATGAATATTTGAAATAAAAAGCAATGACTACTGTCAGCTCTTTCCAACAGGTTTTTGGGTTTGTGTTGACAGGCTGTGCAGGGGTGCACTGTGGTTCTTAGGCCTTCATCAAGAATTTGCAAGAATCCTTGTAATACTTTATTCTGTGGTTAAAACCTTTTGCTGTTTAATTCTTGGTGTCTGCTTCCAAGTGATTATTTACTCAAAGCTGGCGTAAGAAATGGACTTATGTAAAATGTTATCCACAAATTCTGGTGTCCAATTTGTATTAAACCCCATCAAGTAAAACAGTGCATTAGTTCAGGGATCTGGATAGTTTGTTGTGGTGGTCAGGCACTGTCAAGCCTTGGCACTGTCAGACTCATTAACGAGATTGCTCTAAGCTGCTAGAGAAACTGTTGCATTATTGTCATCATCAATGTCAAGAGGAATAAGGTGTGAGCTTTGAAAACAGGGGCAAGGGAAAATGAAGGACATAGTCTTAAAGGTGTCTTACTTCTTCATTCAGAGCAGCAATTACCTTTCTCAGACCCAGATGTCAAGAGAGTCTGGATACAAATAATGTAAAGATTAACATTTTCTCTGATAAATATGTTAAACTTCCCAGTGATGCCTCTGACATTCAGAAACATGAACATCATAGAACCAGATGCAATTCAAGTGGAAGGCTGAATTGATCTCTACATATGCAAACACTCCCAAATGCTTCTTCAGGAGACCAGATCTGTGTCCACTTCTAGGGAATTTTGCAAATCTTGGGTAGAACACTTCTTACAGAATGTAGCCTGAGTCTTACTAGGTAAATGGAACATTTACCTTCTTCATTTAATTATCTGTTATCCACATTTAGTTGCTGTCATTGATGTGACTGAGCTGAAGCCATTTATCGTGGTTCTAAGTAATCCTTTATTAACTAATTAAGACAGTGAACTTCTAAAATAGCTTCAGTATAATCCCAACAGAGAGGGAAGCCATGCTAAAACTCTTACTTTTGTAAGTGAATTGCTGTCACCTATTATTCTTCTGTATTCTCTCACATCCTTGGAGCAACGGGAGTCCCTCATGATCTAAGGGGATTGCAAGCATGAACTTTGTTGACAAAGGAGGATTTTATTTTGTGACAGACATTGACATTTCTCTCTTACCTCTTCCTGGGAAACTGCTAACTCAGATCATAGTCAGTTGCCTGTATGCCCTAGCCATGATTCTGCCTGAAAACTCTTCAGGATAATAGCTTAGCTGTGGATACCCTTGCTGTATTCATGGTCCAATTGAGGAAATGCTGTAGTGAGGAGCATAAACATCTCAACGTTGTCTGTACTGATTTGACAAAAGCATATAATGCTTTCACTTGATCTGCTTTCTGAGAGTTGGTGTGAACTAGATTGTTCTGATATTCTTTTAGCCCGTTCTACTAGTGATGGGAGAGGTCCTGTGCAATAGAAAATTTTTCTTCAGTGGAGTTTAATCTTTCTTCTGTGGAACTTCTTATGAAAGATGGAGTTGAACATGGTTGTAGATCCATATCTACTCAACTTCTCATTTCAGTACTGTGGATCTTGACTTTATCATGTGATATAATGAGGGTAATTTCTTCAGCCTGAGCAAATTTATTAAAATCTGAGTTTTGTGAAACTAGTCAGCAGCAGATCTATAGAATTTCACTGCTTTATAAGATCATCTAAACGCTTTTACCTTGCAAAAAGGATCTAAAGACAAGGACATATTTTGCCTTTCTCAAAGTCCTCTCTTTGTTGCAGTTACAAACTGAAAAGTACACTGTTCTTGATATTTTTCTCTCTCTTAATTGATTAATAAATACCTCAGTGTTCCTGGAACAGAAGTGTTTCTTGAAAGACATTTGAAAAATTTCTTTTTCATGAAGGAGGAATACAATGTTCAGCACAGATCCCCAATTTAAACCTTTGTCTGTGTTCACTTTGCACCGGCTTGGCACAGCATGGAGATGCAAATTCCAGAATGTTCAAGTATTGGAAGACCTCTTCTAAGTTAGACTGCTTATGGTGACAAACCACCTAAGTGACATGCAAGGACATCTCTAAGTCCTCCCTAACTGCATGCCAGATCAATGATTGTGAGGAATAAGTTTTGAGACATTTGGAGACACATCTTTCCTCGTATCAGCATAGCTCTTGATGTGAAACATGCAGGTAACTTGGAAGTCAAGCAAGAAAACATGTTCAGAGGGATTCTGTTGCCACTTCTTACTCACCTAAAAATCATATATTCTGCTTCTAACCATGCATGTTATGTGCAGGACTGTGAAATTAAATAAGGCTTATTACCACTTAAGAAAGATAAATTAATTAATTTCATTAATAGAATGAACTAGAGGAAGAGCGAGAACTAGAGGGAATTAACCAGGTTTTGGGAAGGGGTGGAAAATTTTCTTTGATATTTCAATATGACCAATGATGTTCTGCAGTCAGTGCCCTTCTGACTGAACTGAAATTAGCTGTTCCTGATAACATTTTAAATCAATGAATGTGCTCTATTAGTGTGATGCATACCTGCACTCTTAAGCATTATCTGTATTGCCTTGTGATGGCAGCTCTGTGGTGTCTCTGAATTGACTGGATAACTTGAGCCCAAGTAGGGCTGCAGTGGTGCCTATGTTACAGAAACCTCCTTAAAACCCAGACATCTCAAATCCAACACCATGTGCTAAAGGACTGAACTGCCTGTAGGAACAACTTTTGTTCTCATCTCCTCTCCTTTTGCCCTCTCCAACAGGAGCACCAATGAGCATGTGAGAAGCCCTGTGTGTGGGTGTTACTTAGTTGTATAGCTCAGACTCTAAACAGAGGAGTTGAGTCCCTGAAGCCATTAATCTTTCCCTAGAGCTAAATTCATGATATATTTTATGTTTTGGAAATCATAGTGTAAGTTAACAGGCTCAAGCAAAGCTGAAGAGAAAAATACAAAAAAATAGAGAAGAGGCATTTGCAGGGCAAAGACTGAAAAACAGTCTAATCAGATTGAAGGAGACTTTGTATCCAGTGCTGCATACAGTTAATAAGATACAGCTGCATGCCTTGCTGTGCAGGGACTTCATTGCACTGTGTGTGGGTTGCTATTGTATTTAAAATATAGGGGAGGCATGAGGAAAGGCAGGACGGATCTAATCTTTGAGAATGTGCAATAGAGGCAACCCCCAGGGAGGACACGAGACCTACTGGGCTCTTTCTCAACTTTGTGGATTGAAGCAGCTCTGTTAAAGTGGTGAAGAAAACCCCACAGATCCCTGTGCAGAGGTGCTCTCTGCTGCTGTAACAGCCCCTGCCTGTGTGCTGACACTGGTCATGGGGACCTTTATTCAGATTAAGAGATTACTGAGTGGTGCACAGTTCACTCAGGTTCTTGCAGATGCAACAAATCTTGATGCTTCTTAGCTCTGGACAAATGAACTTATTATTATTATTGGTGGTGCTGTCTGAATTCAATTTTGAAGCTTAATGGGTTTTAGATGTATGTACCAACTGGATTTCAGACAAAAGGGCAAACATCAGAAGTTGAAAGGCTGTAATATATTAATGTATTAATGGTATACAGGGCAGTAACATGTTCTGCCAGGTGAGATCCTGTAGTTTCATCATTACTATAATGGGACTATTTGTAAATTAAGTTGCATTCTTGCTGGGAGACTAGTTTTAGAGGTTTGTTTTTACTTTTTAGATCTTGACCAACTTGAAATGTAAATGTAAAATATCAAGGGTTTGGTATTCAGCTGATTGAGCTCTCTCAGCTCTAAAGTTTGGTCTCAGTAGTTAGACAGCACCTCCAAAAGGGTGCCCTTTAACTGTGGCATCTCCCTTTTATCTTGTACTTGCTCAGGAGGGAAGTGGAATAGGAGATGTTGTGCAAGATTTCTGGGCAGAGAAGAAACAGGACCCTAAGATGGCTAAGGTCATCTGTCACTGAGGCAGCATGTTCAAACAAATGTAAATTAATGTTGAACTTATCCAAAACGGAATAGCTGATCTTATTTGAAAAAAATCAAAGTCTTTATGCTTTGTATCAGGTTGGCTCAAATTTTTTTGTTTAGGTTTACTGAAGGAAAGTTGTAGATCTGTGTACCTTTCAAAATGTTCCCACAGAAAGTTTCCCTGAAGAAATATTTTTTAACTGAAAAATTCTTCAGCCTGCTCTGTCACTCAAACCTAGCAATCTCAGGGCCCTGTAAAAGTGGTGAATTTCTAAGATCGACAGAGTCTAAATATATAATTAGATAAGTGATAGAGGCTAAAAGGAACCAAAAAGCAAAGAAATTAATCTGGTAGTTGTCTGTCACATCTTTGTCAGATAAACATTTATATTTGAAATTTCATGTTGTTTTTACAAATTTCTACATTTGACGTCTGTGGTGAGTTGTCTGTGGGAGAGAAAATATAACAAAAGGCTTGTGGGTCAAGACAAGAGAAGGGAGAGATCACTCAGCAGTTACCATCACTGGCAAAACTGACTCAGCTTGGGGAATTTCATTGAATTTATTACCAGTCAAATCAGAATAGGATAATGAGAAGCAAACCCAGATCTTAAACATGCCTTTCCCCCACCCCTCCCTTCATCCCATTCTTAATCTTATTTCCAATTTGTTACCTCTGCCCCACCAGCGGCACAGGAGGACGGGGAATGGGGATTATGGTCAGTTCATCACACGTTGTCTCTGCCACTCCTTCCTCCTCAGGGGTCCCTCCCAAGGGATGCAGTTCTTCATTAACTGCTCCAGTGTGAGTCCTCCAAGGGGTCACCAGTCCTGCCAGCAAACCTGCCCCATCATAGGCTCCTTTCCCCAGGGGTTCAGACCTGCCAGGAGCCTGCTCCAGCTCAGGCTTCCCATGGGCTCCTTTGGGCATTCACCAGCTTCAGTGTGGGGCTCCTCCATGGGCTGCAGGTGGATCTCTGCTCCACTGGGACTCCCATGGGCTGCAGGGGCACAGCTGCTTCACCATAGTCCGCACCATAGGCTGCAGGGGAATCTCTGCTCCTTCCACCTTCTTCAGGAACCTTGGTCTGCAGTGCTGTTCATCTCATGTATTCTCACTTCTCTCCTCTCTGGCTGCAATTTGGTTCTGCATAATAATGTTTTTTCCCTTAAATATTTTATCCCAGAGCTGCTACTGCCGTCACTGATGGGCTCGGCCCTGGAGAGAAGCAGGTCCCCCTCGGAGCCAGCTGGTGTTGGCTCTGTTTGACTATGGGGAAAGCTTCTGGCAGCTTCTCACAAAAGCCACCTCTGTAGCTCCCGTTTCCAAAACTTTGCTACATAAGCCCAAATACAATGCCAAAACTTTTGGGCCTGAACCATACCTCAAACTCTTCAAAGCTTGCCTACAAGCAAAGCAGAGATGGAAATACTGAAGGAAAAGGCAGAGCAAGCCCGAGTATCTCTGACTGAAGAGTCTAGGGTGACAAACATTTTATGAGAAGTCTGTGCCTAGGTCAGGTGTAGGTCAGGATGTCCCCTCAGCTCTGCAATAGTCTAGGTAGTACAGCCCAGTGAAGGCTGAAAGGCAGCACAGAGAAACAAGCTGAATTGCTCTTCTCATGCTGGGATGAACTGGCCTTACAGAGACCTGTGAATGGTAATACTGCCTAGAAGGCTGAAACTGCAACTATTTTGATTTGATGTAGCTGAGTGAAATAGATTGTGGAAGACATCTGCTTTGAAAATGTATCTGGCACAATAAATAACATTTACATGACTCTTCCAGGAAATACCGCTGTGACATTTACTGTTGTTTGTTGTTTTTTTTTAACCTGTATCCTGACTTAACCTTTTTTGAGACTGAGATATCAGCTGCTTCAGATAGCTGATACTTGCCTTTCCTCCTCTGAGCAGTGGTTTTATTTTTATCACTAGTGCTACAGAAGACATATGGCATTTCACAGACACTTCCAGATAGTTACTCAAAGGGATTTATAATTTGATCCCTGATCCTACACTGAGTTTTTCAAGAACCATCCATTGAGTCTTGCAGAGCCATAGCAAAGAGAGTAAAGTGCCCTGAGGTTTTAGGGTTTAAGTACATGTAGTACAACAAGGGAAAACAAGAATAGGAAATGCATCCCAAACTTTAGCCCCCACCAAAGGACATGAGCAGATAAGAAAAACAGCAGTGTGTATGAAGTGCTTATTCTTACCTTGGCATCTTTTTAATCCTTTGTTTAAACACATATGTAACACAAATTCATTCATTTGTAAGCTAAAATCTAGAAAGAGTGGGATGTGAAGATGAAAGTGGCCTTGTGAAGATGAATAGTAGAAAGCAGATTTCCAAGAATAAAATAGAGGAACGAGAATCCAAAGTTTTGGGGTTGGGATTTTATCTATGTATCACAAACAATAGAAATTCACATAAATTTTAGTGTTGCTTTTTCACACTATTTTGGCAGTGATCTTGGTATTTTAATTAAGTCATGGAAGTGTATAATAATCTTGTATGTGCTTTTGCTTTTTTTTTTTTTAATTTAATATAAACTATTTGACATAACAGTTGGCATCCTGAAGAAGAAAAATGCGGGCTACAAATAAGAACCCTAAATTAAATGTAGTGATCATTTAAGGGAGTCTTGCTCATGATTTTTTGCCATGTGACTTGCAACACTGGGAAGTTATTTAAGGAAGGAATTGCTTTATAATTGCAATATCCTTAGTTATATATTCTTAGTTACTTATCCTATAGTTGCTTGTAGTTGCAATATGCTCCCTAACTAAAGGACCTTGAGATGAAATTAACCTAACAATAATAAATATGTACAAGGAAAAGACCAGTGTAATGGAAGAAACCAGCTGAAAAAAAAAATTAATGAATGTGGATATAAGTTCACTGCCAAGTGTGTGTACAGAAAAGACAGTTATGTGCAGAATGCTGTTCCCTGCTTTCTTATCATCTTTGGAACTTCTGTTTTAGTCTCCCTTCACAACTTGTGGTCGGCTCTTTTCCTAGCTTTTCTGGTTTGTGTTTGCTAGAGTGCATGCCCTTACCTGTCAGTGACTTGTTAAAACAAAACTATTCTCCATGAGGTTCTGGTGTCATTGCCATTGAGAAAAACCTTCAGCACAAGAGAAGAGCCCATCAACCTCTGTGCATATTTCCAAGACTTATTGGTATAAACAGCCATCTGACATCCTTAAGATTTCTTAGACCTTTATAGCCTTTCCATCTTCTCTGGTTTCATGTTTCCCATTAACAGCAGCTACTTTGTGCTGCTGCTAGATTATGTGTGACCTTCCCATGCTACCTTGATCTCCTCTGAGCAGAAATTCTCTTTCTGCAAAAGGCTGATATTCAAATCACCACCAAGTGACAATGATGACAACTTGATGTCATCATAACAGCAACGTGAACCCTTCCATATGTCTTTGTATGCTTGATATGGGCATGAGCAGGATACACACTCAGCTATTGCTGTTAATGTGGTAAAGGCATGTTAAAATGGAGAATAGGAATCCTTTTTGTGATAGTAGTTTTTGTTTTCATGCTTGGAATTGCACAGCATGTTGACTTTAAATCTCACCAATCTGCTTTCTTCCCTTCTGTCCATTTACACACACCTACTCCTGGAAAGTAGTTTTATGTGGATTTTAATAACTTCAGGACTTTCTCTCCTTTCCCCCATCACCCTTTCCCCTTCCTTTCCCACACCTTTCCTTTCATTATTTCAGTAAATGAAAATATTGTGTGGAGATGATACATTATGTTGTCAGATAACATTTAGTTATCCTCCTTTGTCAGTGAAGAACCAGAGGTGATTGATGAGCATAAACTGTGTTAGGGTGGAATCATACCAAGAGAACATGTGCTTATATCTTTAAAACTTGTAGTTAGAGGTTTGAGGTTTAATAACCCTTTTATCATGTGGTGCATCTGAATCTCTGAGGGAAATAGGGCAAAGATAAATAGGAAGAGGCCTTTATTTGTAATCTTCAAACTTACTCCAGGTCAGCAATGCAGAAAACCTGCTGGTTTTAGGGCTTATACAGGAAAAAGATCACACCCTGTCTTGGTCTTTCTGGACAGAAGTTGCTGGGATTGGATTTGTCATGAGTGACATCCCTGGCCTCTTTTAAAAGTTGGGTTAAATGTCAATGGACATGTGAAATTAATGGTATCCTTTTTATCTTTGTGTCTGTTTCCATTAAAAATTGCCTGTATACTTTGCAAAAAAACTGTTATATTTCTTTCCATGGATGAGTAAAAGAAGGCAGATATTAAAACTGCCTACTCATATCTTTGGACAGTATTAATTTGGGAGGAATGGTCAGAGAGAAGGGTGTTTTGTAAACAGTTTAGTCTGTAATCTGGTCCCTACTTATTCCAAGGTGCATCAGTCACACCTGAGCAAACACAGAGAAATTGTTTTCAGTTATCCTGATTGTTAAATTGATTATCTCTCAACAGGTCCTGAGTCATGAGGGCAGTGGTTGCTGTGTTTGGAAAAAGCAGTGAGGGGAAGGCTGATGGCATGTACGCAATGAAGCAGCATTTGCAGAAAAAGCAGTGGTAAGTGGCCTCATGGGTATCTTCCCTAAACATAAACAGACAGGATTATCTGTGTTGTGATTAAAACTGGCTATTTCCCCTGTATCCTTTTCCTTCTCCTGCTTCTCCCTGCAGTTTCCTTGAAATTTTTTTCATCACAACTAGAAAGTTCTGGAAATGTATCACTTCTGACCAAACTTATCAAGAACATTTGCAAAATAGGATGAATTGTAAAAGGGGGTTTGAGAGAATTGACTAGAATAATTGCTTGAGTTTTGCATACTCAATACATATGATAATTTGTGTTGACTCATTTAGAGAAGTTTCCCCTACCACCCACCACTTTTCCTATCCTTTTTAAATGCCTAGTACCGTCCACTTTAAAAATTCTCCAAAAATGGCCTTGCAGTGCCAAGAAAATTTTCTTCTCTGATCTGGTTGAAACTGGAAATCCTGCAAGAATGCGATATGTGACGTGGACTCCATAATGCTCTCATGGGATGTGATATTTTCAAGCTGCTTGTTCTGTGTGCAGCTAATCCATTTCCATTGGCATCATGGCTGCAGATTAAGCAGAGTCCATCTGCACACACGTTACCTTTTATAGGGCAGAAATAGTCCAGTGGGACTGAAAACTTTCTCATTTGCTGCTCTGGCCCATATAACTCTGAGTCACAAACCCATGTGAATGGATGTTACTCATTCAGAAGACTCAGCTTTTATGGAATTTAATGGAAAGTATATTTAAAACCCCCCTGCTTTTATTTCTTTTGTGGTGAAGCATCCTATATCATTAGCTTTCAACCTGTATTAGTCCAATAAAGGCAATTAGTTTTCCCCACGGCAGAAAGCCTGTTCTGTATTTGGCAACTGCCCTTGGAGCATATCCTTGGAGCAGATGGCTGCTTGCCTGCCAAATAAGATACAAATTAGATTTCCAGATGATTGAGTGACGGTGACAGGAAAGCAGCCGCTCCTCTTAACTCCTCCTCTCTTGCAAATCCAGTTAATCAGTGAGAACATAACCACTCTCTGTGGGCAGGCACTCTGCAGGGAAAACCTCTCTGTGCATGGGCCCCACAGCGAGGGGGTGGGGTAAGCTAAAAGGAAATGTTTTGCTATCTTAAATATTTATTTAAAATGAATAGCAAATCTGTCTTCTACACAAGTGAATCACCAAGCCTTATTTAGCCCATAAAGAAGGCAATAAATTAGTATCAATGGTCCCCATATGTGTCTCCATCAAAGTCCTGCACTGTCTTGTAACTAGGCTGAGCTTCCATGCAGCAGGAGGATAACTGTGGAGCTGTATTGTGTGGCAGATCTAATTATGATCAGCTTTTAGGTCCAAGCACCATCTCCCCATTAGCTGCATCTGTGTATCTATCAAATGGGAGTGCACTCTGCTTGGCCCAGGAGGACAGGCAGCAGCAGCCTTGTGTTTGTAACTTGTGTTTGTCTCACGTATTGTTTCTTTCTGTGTATAAAGTAAGACACAATTTTATATTTGAACATGGTTGTTTCAGTACAGTCAAAGGTAAGCAGGTGATTGCTGACAGGTAAAGGTGACAGCTGGACAAAGCACTTTAGTTCCGTTCCAAAACCCTTGGAAACAACCACAGACTCACCATGCACCTATGAAGTGGAGCCAAGTTACATTTGGAACCTCATGTTCTAGCTAGATAACTGGGGAAAAACGAACAGTGAAAACAAAATAGCTTTGGAAAAAGACTTGAGGGAATCAATACAAATATTTTTCATAGTGGAAAAATAAATTCAGTAGGACTACTAGTATCCTTGGCTACAAAAACGCATTTCCAGTAAAGTTGACAGTTATGCTGGTACAATTGTGAAGGGAATCTGGCTTAGCACAGAAGTCAGGGACCAGACCTGCAGGGACCTGATGCAAGTGCATGTAGTCTCTACTGAAGTCCAGGAGGCTATACTTATCTGCAAAAATGTAAAGAGCTGGCTTGAGGACAACTACAGTCTAGGGACTTCTTCTCCTCCGTATTCCATTTGCTCTTCCATAAAATGCAGGTTTCTCTGTATCTTTGTCTTTTCCTGCAGAAGATTTGTAAGCCCATAATAATTTGTCAAATTTTCAGTATTGTTTTCTCTGAGACATAATTCTTTCTACTTGGTGTATCAACAATTACATAGATGTAAAACCACTATATTAGTGTTTCTGTGACACAAAAAGTAAAATATTTGTTGTAGCTGTATTTTCAGATTGTCAATTTTCTACCCTTCATTAAAAATGCATTGCCTTCTGCAGCTGTCCTTCAACCTAAAGAGACTTTGTTAAAGAAATACAGAGTTAATTTTTAAAGAAGAAACGTAGAGAGGATGAAGTCAGAGTCAGCACGAGGTTTTTCAGCAGGGTCAGCAACACTCAGGTTTGCCATCCCAAGGGCAGCTGGGGAGTGGGGTGCTGAGGCTGGCTGGAGGAGAGGCAAGAAGGACTCAGAAGTGCTCAAGGTGGATGCAGGATCTGGGCACAGGCAAGGACAGCTGGGAGACCACCAGAGTTTTTCTCAGGAGACAGAGTTATGAGACTACAGCACCTAGGAATTAGCAAAGCCCATGGCAGAGGGGTTGGAACGAGATGATCTTCATGGTTCTTCCAACCCCATCTGTTTAATGATTTTATTGGTAAGTCAAAATTTTAATAGTATCTAGTATGGAATTTGATGAGGAGGAGCGAGCAGGAAGGTCTGTGAGGTTTGCAGTGTGGGGGTTCTCCTTTCTTACACACTTTTTGCTTCCCTGCAAAGAGGGAGTTTATAATGAAGTTCCAAAGAGGGTCTTGGAGAATCAACCAGGTTTTCTTCTCCTGCTGGTGCTCAGGGTGGGGCTCCAAATGGGGCAGCAATGGCTGTGGGGCTCCCTTAAATACCCCTCAGAAAAGCAGAGCTGTGTCAGCAAGAGACCTGTTGTGACAGTCACAGAATAATCCCACAGTGTCAAGACAGGGTGACTTGTCACCCCAGGCCACATCATATTTTCTGAGTATAGGTTCTCTGGAGGAAACTTCAAAGTTTGGCTGTGCTCTGAAAAGAAGCTAGAAGGGCTTTAAAGTTTCCACGTCTCTTATTCCTCAAAAAATGTGCTCAGTTTAGAAGTAAAAGAAGGTTCATTGTCCTGCTGTTTCTTTGAATGTTCAAGCTGAACATTTTCTCTGGCTTCCACCTGTTATAAAGGCATACTGCCCTAGATTCAGACCCTCTAAAGTTATGTGTACATTGGTTGAACATGCTATGAGATTTTCTTCTAGTTTCATCTAATTTTTGTTTATGTTAAAAGCTCAAAGTAGATGAAGTTGTTACCAGTGCAGGTGCATTTGGCTAGCTGAGTAAAATCCCCAGTGTAATTTTCAATAGTTCTTCTGTGGAAAAATATATTTTCATATATCTCTGTGCACTAGAGATTTAGAAGAAACTTAAAAACTCTGATCCTCTGAAAAGACACTTCTTTTTGCTAGTAAAAGCAACAGCAGTTGTACACCAGCGTCACTCCATTGCCTGAAAGCAAACAGCCATATTGATTTAAGGTGAAAAAGAACTCACTTTAATTTACCTCCCTTAGCTGTATTGGCTTTGAATTGGTATCACAATAGAAGCCAGTGGTAGCCTTAAATGAATAAGCCTAAAAATCACTAAAATCAGTGCACTAAAATCAATAAGCCTAATAGTCACTACACAAAGAAAATACATCTAAAAGCTAAGCCTGTGTCCTCAGAGAATCATGTTCAGCTTGGAAATATGAGTGGATATTTCTCCTCTTTTGCAAGGTTGGTAAGAGGTTATTTGGTTTTGGTTTTTATTAGTTGATGGACAAACTGAGGCATAAACAGTAGAAGACATGTCTGTTGTAGTGCATTGTCTGTGGCACAGGTAGTGCTTGAATTAAATCTTCTGGAATTTTTATTTTTACCTTGCTATAGCATCTCTAGCATCAAAGGCCTGAAATAGGAAATGCCCTGGCATATGCATCAGTATGTGCATTTCTATGCACTGCCAATAAAATCTGTCTTGAGAGCAGCATACAGGCAATATGTAGACAAGAAAATGAAATTTTTCAGCAGAGCTACTTTTCAGTAATCCTGTGGAACCTTTAATCTCCCATGAACTTTATTTATTTATTCATTCTTTCAGTTCATTTTAACTCTCCCTCCCTTTTGAGGCAAGACTCTTCTACATAGAAATGACACACTTGGAAAGCCTGGCATGGAGCACCAGGGTGAATTGGTGCTGTGCACAAAACTACAGGAATATTCAGAGATGGTGGATGCTCTGTGGTAGGACTGAGAGCTGCCCCTGCTCTAGAGGAGTCTATCACATAAAACAGCTGAGAAGTGGATGGCAAATGTTTTTTAAAATAATTTTTTCTTTCTCTTTGTTATGAGTCAAGTGAGTATGATTTACTAAATGGTTCTAGGACATACTGTGCCTCCTTGGGACTAAGGACCTGATTACAGTTAGACAAGGTGCTGGAGTTTATCCACAACTGTTCGTGCTCATAAATCAGAGCTTCACTGTACACCTAACCCTTCAATTACCTTCTCTCCAACAGCAGATTTTTCATGTCAGTGCTGAGCTTTCCTTCCAGGCTCCCTCCCTTCTCTCTGTCCTATTTATTAACTCTTATTAGACTGAATCTGCCCTAGTGGACCTGTTCTGGCAAATGTATTCATACTTCAGGCAGGCTCAGACCTATTTTAATTACTCTCCTTTTGGTTATTATTGCCTCTGTCCTCAGACTATTTTATCTTCTTTCCCCACTTTGAAAGCATTTGAAAGAGGTTTTGCAATTTTGCAACATCAGATAGAATTCTGCTGATCAACTAATATAATTTCTAATATAATTTCAGCTCCTCAGTAAATTGCAGCTTCTCTCTTCAGTTATCAAGGAAAGCAAGAAAACTTCAAATTTTGTATTACAGCAAAATTGCCCAACAGTTCACAGTATCCATCACTCTTACCTATCTACAAAAGTTAGGCCTCTGTCATTTTGGTAGGGAACAATAAGAAAGGACAGATAGTAAGCATAAAGTAAAGTAGTAAGTAAAGTTTATCATCAAAATTAAAGTCTAAATGATATAGAAATATTTTTCTGATGTTTTTATAGCCACTGTATTCCTAAAAAACCCATAAACTAACAAATAAGCGAAAATCCCAACACACACACACCCTTACCCCCCTTGTCCCCTTCCACTTTGAAAATTTTTGCTGTTGAATCAAAATCTAAAAACAGTTTTAGAAAAGGTGGAAGTTTGGTGTTTTGGTCTCATTTCAGTTAACTTTGAATCCAATGAGACTGCATAGACAATTGGAGAGAACTGCAGACTGACAAAATATGGAGTAGATGCCATAAATAATCTTAACTGTTCTGCTGCCTATCTTCATGTGGTGTGAATTGTATATAAGTATTCCATTATAAACAGCTTGGCAGAGTTAATCATGTAATCAGAATGATGTCTAAGCTATGATACTTGTTGCATTTTTATGGTTAAGAAGAGAGAAACTATGATTTGTTGTAAGTAGATGGTGGTTAAAATGGGTAAATGTTTGCAGGGATGGCCCTTATGTGATTCAAGGGGAAAATGCTGATGACATTTTCTGTTTCTTGCAGAACCAGAACTTACACAACTCTAATAATAAATGTGCTGTAAATTATTTTTTTTCAGAGCTTTGTGTTTGCTTGATGACTCCCTGATCTGTGACCTACGATTAGGATTTCTTACAGGAGCCTAAATTAAAAATACCAGTTCAAGGAAAGAAAGAAACCTCTATAGCCTATTGAGCTGGGCATTTTATTGCTGTATCCAAAATGTGCTGTAATTAAGAAGACAATAGAGAATTTGGGAAAAATAGAGCAAGATTTATGCTTATGTTTCTGCTACTTTCATTGCTAGTTGTCAACCAGTGAGACACAGTAGCTGGTAGCAGTCTAAACCTGTTCTTAATAATGAGGGACAAGGATGAAACTTGCATCAGGGATGGACAATCTTATTTTTATTATTACTATTTTTACATTTACTATTTTCTATTTTTACATTTACTATTTTTATATTTTTTATCTCCTTTCTTCAGTGTTTGGTATTGCTGTTTCTCAGCTATAGAATACCAAGCTAGGTAATCATGTACAAAAAATAGCAGCTAATCAATAAATGCTTTTCCTTGAACAGTACTTGTCCCTGCTTCGTATTGCTCTCTATATAAAAGCATCCATTTCATGCTCTTTGAAGGTTCTAAACAGAGAAGGGAGTTCATCTTGTTTTCAATGGTTTACTTTTTTTTAAAGTATTTTTCTTTAATTCAGCCATAAGTTTCTGGTTAAATGCTTCTTTTGATACAAGGTCTATTTCCAGTTTGCACAGATTTTTACTCTGATTAATAATTTTAATTCTGTTTCTAGCATGATATAGATAGTAGATGCTAGCAGCTACTCCACTGGCACTGTTCCTATCCTGTTTAAAGATAAGCCTTTTTTCTGGGTTATACTATTTCAGATTTTATTACTGAATATTTGTGCTGTTCCTTTATTTCTTAAAAGTACTTTTTGTAGTGTTGGTCACTCCTGTTCTAATGCAGTTGCTGGTAGCTAGTTGTCTTAAAAGATAACTTTCTTCACCAAGAAATGCAAAGTTTGCAGATTTGTTGCTCTTTCTTTGAGTATTGAATACTTCATTTGTTTACAGATGCAGTATCTCCAGAGGGCTAACAGTTGACCCCAATTTGAGAACGGAAGAGGAGTGACTTTGGTTTTGCCCATATAAGTTGGAAGGTTTGTATGTCAGCAAATGTCACAGTGAATGGTATTCTCTCTGACATTTATTTATTTGGAACTTTCTCTATATTTTTATATTTCTTTGCTAATTTTTTTGTTGTTGTGAAAAACTTCAATTGTTGTTGTTTAATTTTTGTTTTGTGTGGTTCCTGAACACCAAAAAAAAATTGAATTTTTCCTTCAGTTACTCTGCTACAGAAAATCATACAGTTCCTATTGAAACACTTCTGGAAGTCAGTATAATCCCAGTAGCATTGAGAACAACTGATGTGTGCTAAATGGGATTGCAAAGAGAGCCACTCTTCATAAAACCCTACATGCCAAAATCCATTTAATGCTTCCTTTTAAGAGCCCCAGCTGAGAAAGCACAGAGTTTTGTTAAGCTTGACAAAGTAACATCTTGCTCCCCAAGCAAATGCAACTAAGGTGGATGGTTCTAACAACATTGTAGGGAAGATAATTTTTATATGCTTAACAGTTGCAAGTTTAAATGCTTGTTTTCTTCAGAGTATGCAGAAATCTACACTCTGCTCTGCTGCCTGCAGGTTTGATGTGTTACTGTCCATACTTTTTGACCTCTACAGGGAAATTTAGTTATATACAATTAAAAAGGACCATGTTTGTGTGTGTCATTCTCATTATGGTAGAAAATCACAAGGAACTGGATAGCAAGGCTCTAAAAAACAGCAGGAGAAGTATTGATTTGGAACAGCCTTTCCTGACTTTGCTCATCTCTACATGAAACTCTAGGTTGGAGGGATCCTAGTGACTAAAAATGGTGACTGAAGCAAGAAGGTAAGAGAAGAGGTTAAGAGCCAATTGAAGCTGATAAATACAACATCAGGAAGTGTCTGTCTGACTTAACCCAGAGATGGAAGTCAGGAGATCTTATCCAAATTATCATTAGACTGAGCTTCTGTATTGTATATATATATACTATATATATATATACACACAATATATATAATTTTGTATAAAGATCCTTTGTGTTAAGCTAACATCCAGAATGTAAGGATCCTTTTGATCACTGAATAAACTGTCTTCAAATGGAAGCTGAAGTTTTTCTCAGGTAACTTTGCAGATTCCCATAGAAAGAGGTTTAGCTATGGTGTATGTATCATCTTGCTGGCCAGATCTTAACATCTGACAAATGAAGCAGGACCATGATATCAGGCAAGGGAGGCACAGAAGATCTGGCTGTGGCACACCTGGTGGGTGTGCTCCAGACAGACTGACTGGGCCCAAGGTGCAGTCAGACATGTAACATCATTCCTCCTTTATTCCCCTGCTATGGCACATCATGGTTGCTGTAGTGCTCACGCTTCTGGCGCTTTCACCCTCCTCCTTTCCCTTGAGTAGCACGTATCATTGACCACAGTGTCTTGTCTGCTGTCATATTTTTACGGCATACTAGACATTATTCCTAAGAACATGCATCGGTCTCCTTATGCTCCTTCTTTTCAGAGGGATTTTTTTCTTCTTTTTTTGGTGCATAATCAGCTTCATAGCATCTCTTTGGGGTAGGCCTCATCGCAGATTTGTGCTATCACATCCATGAATGTCTAGAAATGTACAAATTATGGGTTCCTGCCAGCATTCATAAAACCATGTTTGTACTTTATTTTTGCTGGCTCCTGGTCTATTGAAACTAATTTAGTAATTTTAATTGTTTTATTCATTTGGAATTGCAGTATTAATCAAATATTACAGTTGTCTCAACTGCACCTGTCTGTTCTGCTGTGCTCCACCATTGTGAACACTTGGATGCACAATGATATTACTTATAACCAAAGAGCAAAATATTTTTGCTTCACATTTCTTCTTCTCTTCTGAGTTTGTTCATTCAATATAGAAGTCTATTCTTGCATTACTTATGGAATATTTTATTGTTACTGCACTGTAGTCATGATCAAGCCCATGTTTTCTATTGATTGAAATTTCAAACTTTTGAGGGAAGTATATCCCACTCCCATCTAAAACTGGAGGACAGCCAATATCACCATACAAAGCAGCTTGATTCCTGGAAAGGCTAAGTGTTTTATACAGATCTCTGCAGAATGCACAGAGCATAAAACATTTCCAGTGCTTCCTCTCTGGAAGCTTTTTTTTTTTAATCACAATTAAGCACCATATATGAAGATTCATTTAATCAGTAAATTAAATGCTTTTATGTGATCCTGGGTATATTTAGAGCTTGGTTAAGAGGCTCCCAAAGTACTTGGAGTACTTTTGTCCCCTCATCCTATTCCTATTGTCACTAATATCTATAAATCTTAATTGAAATTACAGAGCTGAAGAACTGTGCTCATCTGTACTCAGCTGGGATGAAAAGTCACTCTCTGGTCTTGGGCCAGCAAAGTAATCAACGCTGTTTAACCACTTCTAATTGCACAGGATCAGTGCTTTAAAGTTTGAAATAAGATTGCCATACTTCAAAGTTAAAGTTAAACACAAGTAAGGGGCTGTGGGAGTTTGAGAGTGAGTGATGGAGTGGAAAAGCCCACTGATCAGGACTGTGATACTCCGTGTGTGTCTCTGAATACTAACCCATTAATAGGCAAAGTGCTTCTTATTTAAATGCTTATTTCTTCTGACTACATAATAATAAGGAATTTCTTTTCAGAGTTAACTCTTGGAAAAGGATACATCTAATATGAGGAGCTATGTATTTATCACAGGTTGTACAATGTTGATGTAGATGCTGAGGAACTACAGAAAGTACTTGGTACCTAGTTAATCTGTAATCTTCTGGTGTAGAAATGATTTTATGTTTAATGTCTTGTTGACAAGTTTGGGGGCTGAGGTATCATGGCCAAGACGAATAGTAAAATGTAGGATTAGGACTTTGTGCAGAAATTGTTCTGTTTCAACACAGAACGAAAAATATCTGATTGACCCCCAAGGGAAATCAGACCTGTTCTCTAGATGTGATTTCAGCTGTGCTTTTGGAGCACTTTCTCTCATGCCTCAACACTCCCTTTACAGTGAGTATATCTGTCTACAGCAGCAGTGTGGGATATGATCTTGCTAATCTGGTTCTGAAACTCCCCTCTAATTCTTCACTGCATAACTCAGATGTCTTTGCATGTGTGTGCTGGGAAGAGGGGGCAATCCTGTGAAGAATTATTCTGCCCTGATTTTTTGCTTTTGTCCAAGATTTTGGGTCAGAAATGCCTTTTGGTTCAACTCTCATCTGTCCCCTAGAGCTCAATTTAATTTTTACAGCAAATACCACCTCTGCTGTGCCTCCTTCTCTGAGGTGTTTGCAGCTGTTCCTGTCTTTGAGTCTCAGTGAAATGTTTGTTTCTGGTGTTACTGCCCAGTTTGAACTCTTATTGGAGCACTCTGTGGGCTCTGCTGACAGAAGCTGCTCTCCTCCTGCCCTTGCCTTTATCACGCACTGGGTATATTTAATCTCCCCTGCTCTGATGTGGTCTGAGGTCTAGCAAGCTGTTGCCATCTTCCTGAGGGGACAGGACTCTAGGGACAGACATGCTAGACTGATGGCAAGAGAGAGAGGAGGCTTTTAAATATTGTGTACTGCCTGTCAAAGTAGAAAAACACCAAGAAGTTATAATAAGCAGGAAGAGTCTCCACAGACTTGACAGCTGAACCTCTGAATGAGCTGTAAAGTGCTTTTTAGCTCTTTCATGCATTGGAATTTAAAATGGTAACTGCTCATGAAGATGAGCACTCTCTCTGCCTTCTGCTGACTTCTGCAGAAGGTGTGGGGAAAATGCACCTGTCAGACTTTGCTTCAAGGAATTGAGGCACTTGGGTTTGATCAGCTCGGAGACTGCTTCAGAGAATAGAGCTCTGTATAAGCAAACATACAAAAAAATCTCATTCACTCTTCTATGGAGGATCATACAATTTTCAAAGAGATTCCAGAATTTAAATGATGAGCCCCAAGACTCCTTGGCAAAGTCGATGCATCTAGATTCTTCTGGTGGATGGTCCATGATTTCTGTGTAGAATATTGCACAGTGTTCCCCTGTGAAAGCCTCAGCATGGGCACTGAGAGGGGCCCAGTGAAAAGACAATGTCAGAGTAGAGGCTATCAGACTATAAGGAAAAGGTGCATACAGTATCCAACTGGTAAGACAGTGCCCTTATTCCAGTCCTCTTTAATAACAGAATATAACCACAAAGGTATGAGCAGTGATTATATCATATGAACAACTCTTGTTTGAGAATTGTTGATGCATCTTGCTCAGGTAAATGCTTTTTGGTTATTTGAATTTGGGCTTTTTGTTGTCATTGTTGTTTGTTGTTTGTTTCCTTGAAAGTAAAACCTTTAGTTTACTTTTACTTTTTTGCTTTTACTTAATTTTTTTTTTACTTTTTTGCTTTTACTTAAAATTTGTTATAATGACTAAATAATAATTGAAAGTAATGACTAAATTTCAAGAGAGATTATTCTTTAATATATTAATTGCTAATAGGTCAAAAGAAAGATTTTTCTTATATGTCTAACATATTTCTTATGTAGGAAACATTTTTCTTCTGTATCACTGTACACATCTGAGTATAAGATGGATGCAAGAAAAATTACAAATAGATCATACAGATGAGAACAAATTAAGTGTTCTGCTTGTCCAATAGCGCGTAAAGATATGCTAAAAAGAGGAAGGAAATAATGACCCACCCAAAAAACATAATTTTTTTTTTCTAAAACAATTATGCCTGATTACTTTTACTCATACTCACTTGGAATGATAGTCTTATAAGGCTATAGGATTAATTCTTCATTATTTCTTCTTACAGTACATGTGTAAATGCCTTAGTGGAGAACTGTATGAAAAATGTAGGTTAAAGATGGTAGCAATATTCCTAAAATCATACATTATGTATTAAATTCTGTTTCTTGAATTCTGATCTGGTGTCAGCCACAGGAGATGTATAGAAAATGGACTTGATCAGTATAGTCAGGCAATTGACTCTGCTCTTGTCCTAAATTCTTATTTGACTAAAATATTTTTTTCTTGGAGACAGCAAAGCATTTCAGCTGATTTCCTCCTCCAAGTTTATGCTCTTAGGGAGCCAATTTCTCCTGTTCTGTAAGGCTTTTCTTGGGGGGAAGTTGAGTGGTTGTACCTTGTTCAGGAATCTTATCTACTTATTCAAAGTAGCCATTACCTTTCATACTTGGTGTTTTCTGAAGAATTTCTGGTTTCATTTTATAACTTTTGCTCTGACTCTGCTTTCTGATGCCTAAGAAAAAATGTACTACTGCAACCACTCTGTGCCCTCTCTGTCCCTGTATTCAGGATCTTTTCCTTAGTTGCTCTTAAAGTACACTCCACGCTTTATCTGGGCTTGACAGGATTTACTTTTTTACTTTTTATTGGTTAACTGATTTGCACACATCCAGACCTAAAATTTGTTTTGTTGTAGTTTTCTCTAATGCTGTAAAGGAGGTGATCTTCCACTCACCAACCCTGCAACAGTGAGTACAGCTATTATAAAAATGCTCAGCTTATTCTGTTCAACTACAAGGAAAATGGAGGACTTCTTTAACTGANATCGCCTCACTCGAACACGGCGAAAAGCCTTGGGGGCACTCCTGACTCCCCGAGACGGGAGAGTGCCCCCCCCCCCTACTGTCCGCAGAGCCGCTGCTGGCCGGGGCTCTCCGATAAGGGGTTTAAAAAGGGCTCTGCGGCAAACTGTAATCCCTTTCTTCCCACCCCTTGCTTCTTTTTGTCATTCAGAAAGGACTCCAGAGTTCAGTTTCAGTTGGGAGCTTTGTAATAATGCAAAAACATAATTCCTTATATGATCCAGCAACTTGTTCCTTTCAGTAGTAATATGAATGCAAAATTAATACAGAGGGTTATTATGACCATCCTAATAGTGTAACATTACTGTTATTGTAAACTCCTTTTTATTGTTCAGGCTTTTGGTCTCACTGCCTTGTTTACCATCACAGCAGTTTTCTCTTTTGATGTGACTTCACCTGCTTCCAAATAAAGGAAAACAGTGCTTTTGAACTCAGAGAATGTTTTACACAGCAAACTCTTAAAATAGGGTGATTTCGAATATGAAATATGTTTAGAATTTCAATAAGGTTCAATCTTCGTTAAATCAGTCCTAGGTGAAATCTAGTGTGACATATTCTTTCATGATTTTGCATCCTAAATTAAAGGTTACTTATGCTGAAATCTGAAACTTTAAATCTTCTGTCAAATTTGACAGTAAATATATATAGATTTAGCTGGTATTTTGGCAAATATTGTACTGCTAGAACAAGAACTTTTGAGGGTGAAAGTGGCAGTACAATTTCCCAGATTTAATAAGGTTAAGGAAGCTGGAGGAATTTTTTTACTCCTTTCTTTTAAGTGATTTTGTAAAAAGAGCATTTTCCTCTTCCACTGCTATCCTTGATAAATCTGTTGTAAAAGTTAAAACATTTATCAAAACTGCCACGGATCCTATGACCCATAGAAGAAGGACTATCAGACCTTAATTGCAATAGCTGTGTAATTGCAGAACTTCCCTTCCCTTGTTCACCTACTCTCTGACCTTTATGTCAGCTTCTAATTTCCTTCTGTAATTGACTCTTTTTTCTAGAGCAGGAAACTGTGGAAGCAAATGCATCTTAGCGCAGAGGAAGATCCAAACAGTGCTGTCAAATGCCTATCAAATTTACTTTATAATCAAATTTTTTTGGGGAAAAAAAAAAAGCAGGTAATTTGAACAAGTCTCAGATGAAAAAGAAAATAGTTTGCCTAAATCTTGTTGTGGGCATTATGTTTTCAATATATAAAGTTAAGTAAGGACTTAAAATACTACCTTACAGCATGTGCAAAAGACAGCTGTTTGCTCCAACAATTGCTCATTTCAGCAACACATACTAATGGAAGTCCACCCTAAGTTTACTTTGCATCAAGGGACAGCTAATCAATTGAGATAGGAAAGGAAAAAAATATACCCTGAAAACTCTCAGTATTCTCATGCAAAGTGGGGTTTCTGTATCATGCACATTTCTGTATCTTTTCTATGTCACAGTATCTCAATCACAGTGTCTCAGTTTTACTTCCTTGAAGAGACTTTCCTTTCAGCACTGCCTGTCCCAGCTTTCCCTGTGTTTATCGAATGATCCAGGAGTGATTTGTGAATTTACTGATGAATGTCCAAATCTTACTGGTTAATCAACAACACCGACAGTCAGTAATCGGAAACAAAAAAAAATGGACTTAAGTTCCAGGCTGCTCCAGTAGGAAGTAATATTTAAACAAATCAAAGTATCTACTAGTAAGATAATGTTATTGTCATTTAGAACAACTGGATTCTGAGGAATTACCTACTTCTTTTACACAGCTAGTGACCACAAACGTAAAAGATAAAAACAATTCATCTCGTCAAACTTAACAGACTTAACAGACCCCTCTACAGCTTTACAGGACCCAGAAGGAAGTACAATAACATGAAAAGAATAGTTGTAATTTTTCATGTCCCCTTTATTCCTGGGTTAGGGAAACAAACTGTAATAAAGGATATTTGCTGTAGACATTGTACTGCCTTGTAGTCCATAATTTTTTCTGCTATGGCACCACTAAAGGCAGAACTTCATAATTTGCCTTAATTCTCTCTACTTTGTTTTTAAAAATAATCTTACTACAACTGAAGGGTCAGCCCTTTGAAATGAGGAAAGAAGCAACTGTTTTTAATGTTTAGATAAAACATACAAACTTCATCTCTACATCCCCTTCTGAAGTTATATTAAGAACAAGCATGGCCTCTGCTATCTGGTCTTCAATATCTTTTGTGTCACATGCTATTTTAACCACCTTTGGCCTCGATGGGGATAAGCATCCATCTAGAAAAGAGCCTCCTTACCTTAACCTGTTTGTCTTGATTTCCCTTCCTTTCATGGGATTATTCGAGATCTCAGTCCCTACCATCCTTTTTGAAACCAACTGTAGCTTAAAGAACAGCTATCTTTGGAAATCAGGTATCCAGCATCAATTTCATTCTCATCAACTAGATCAATTCAAGACACTCCTTGAACATTAAGATGAATGAAAAGTATATGTTTACAGAATTTTCTAAGATTTCCCAAGTCAGTGAACATTTCAAACTCCTCCAGGATTGGCGAGATAGAGTCCCTGTCTCTGAGACAATATTTTTAGGAAAGACAATAGCCAAATAGGACTAAAAGAAAAGAATTGCTGTCCATAGGAATTATCAATACACTAATATGCAAAATAAAAACTGCTGAGCCAAAGCTGTCATACATACATGTATGTATGAAACAGGCATGCATGATCTTCACTTTCCTTGGATTAAAACATTCTGATACTCAAGAACCACTGAGCACTAATCAGACTGTAGTAAAAATTTGCTAGAAACCAACAACATCTGGCTTTTTTGATTTTATTGAGGACAATCCAGAGATATCTTACAGTTAAATGTTATAGTGCTGAACTAAATGAAGGTCTTAATTTCTTGAAATGGCCAAAAAGTTTCTTCCATATTTTGCAGGGTGCCTGATTGGCTTCAGGAAAAGGAGGCTCACATCCTAAAAGTTTCATTATAGGCATGTTCCCTTTTCATTTTTTCAGAAAGCACTGGATATGGAGAAGATAGGAGATATTCCAATATGGGAAATCTGGTACTTCTATTATACATTATGGATTTGCCTCCTGGAGTAACTCAGAGCAAAATCTTTACAGGGCCAGTGGCTCTTTGAAATCATATAATTATTTTCATTCCACTTTCTTCTTGATACTCCTTACTGACTTCTCTCCCAACTACAACTAAAACAGAATATTGAAGGGTATCTCTGGAATTTTAAAGGAAAAGAAAAATGACCATTCCTTTTCAATGACAATGACAGAACTTTTTATTCCTGTCTTTAAGGTTTCAGATTTGCCAACTCTTAATTCACGGTGATGAAAGGTGGCTCAGGCCAAGTGTCAGAATGATTCAAAGCAGTTGACACGCAAAGAGATGCTCCCTCCTGTGTATATATTTCACTCACAGGAAATAACTGCAGGTTTGTGTAGGAGCAGTAACTAGATTAGCTTTGGTGGCTCAAGAGCTCAAAACCCAGTTATCCCAGCCTTGTGCTGTGCTCCACATCAATCAGGGAGTTCTCAAACAGATATCCTGGAAAAAGGCAAGTATACTGTTTTGCAAAGATGAGTGGGTTTTGTAACTACAGTATAACCAGAAAATAATACTTTGCATTATTTAGATTGACTTGGAGTCCTACTCATCATATTTCCTAAGTGCTGTTGTTTGTGTACACCTATGGAGGGGCACACATAAATAGCATAGTTCCAAGAGAAATGGATAAGATCAAGTTGTTGTGCCTACAGTGTCTGTAAATCAGCAACAGAAAACCAGGAGAGGAAAAAAAAAAAGCTTAGATGAGATAAACAGATAAAGTAGCAAGAATTAACAGAAACTTAAATAGTAAATGTATTTTAAAAGTGGTAAAAAAGCATCAGGAAACACCAAAGGCCACTTCAGTGAGTTGGAAATGTGCATTCACATGTAAAGTTGTGAATCAAGTAAGGTACAGCTGAAAGAACAGATTTGGTAAAAGCTCAGGTGGAAGGGGAAAGGGAGAAGTAACACATGACTAACACAGAAATAGGATGCACATTTTGTCTGATATAATAATGCCTCTTTGGACTGAGTGAAAGGTAGGAATGGTAATTAGACATGGCTTGAGACATGCTGGGTAAGCTGAGCAATGGGAAGTAGCAGAAGAAATTAGTTTCTCCAGGGAACACACAATGTGCACTGGTCTGGCTAGACAACCTTGTTTCTGCATCTCCTCTGTTTATAGTGCAGCTGCTCCCAGCTGTCAAAGAAAACTCTGTATGATAATCTCTAGGCATATCACTATTATTACTTTGCACATATTGAGGAAAGTACAAACTGACAACCTACTCCCTGCCCTAGCAGACAAGAGAAAATATTTTATATTCAGCCTAAAAGATGTTTTTGCTACTGCAGCTAATGTCCAGTCCAGAATTAGTATGTTGATAGAGACTTCAAATGACATTTTCTCTGCATATAAAGAAAGTACTTGTCCAATCGTATTATCTGAAGATAAGCAGTGATCCAAGAGAGGCAATAATGTTTACCTTTTTTGTAGTTATATCATGTAGCTTAAAATATAGGCTAAACTTTGAATTTGTTCCCTATGTATGAAAGAAAAATCACTGATGTCTGAGGATGGAGAGCAAATTGATACCATACCCATGGAAGCTTCGTGTTTTTATACCATACCCGTGAAGCGAAGTGTTTTTAACTGTAGCATTGTGTGCTACCATTTCATACTGTACCTAAAAAGGTTAGGGAAAAAAAAGACAAAGATGCTAGTTTCAGAGTGATGTGAGGTTTTTGTTTTGTTATTTTTTTTAGCTGAGTGTTGAATTCCCTCAGTCAGAGATCATTTATAAGGATTATTTTTTCCTTAAATCACCAATATAATTGTAAGGGACTGACTATTACAATGGCAGGTTGTGCTTATTGAATTCCCGTTCCACACAATCTAGAGAGCCCCTGCAGGGAACACAAAGACACTTGGTAGACAAAACAGCCAAAGAGGTCCTCAGCCAAGGGAGAACAGGTAAAGAACTTCCATTTCCATGACTAAAACTTCTTTTCTTCCACTCACTGCTCAGTTTCAGCAGATTTCCTTAAACCCTCAACCTTTTGTTCTTCTCTTCATTATTTCCTCAAGAACTTTTAAGTAGAACTCCCTTGGGATTATAATGTCTGAACCCTTTTTAAAGTAAGAGCTTTTGTTTAAATAAACTTTCCCCTTTTCATTAAAATCACTTTGCTCTTGTAAATTAAAACTAACCTTTGGAATATAATAGTGATTATAACCTGATCTTCTGCTCTGCACACTGAACTGGGGCACCTGATCTAGTTCAGAGTGCTATAAAAATGTTATCCTTTAACTACAGTTTAAACATGATCATAAGTCTTTTTGAAATTAGGTGAACTAAACAGGCTTATTTGCAAGCACAACTTACTAAACATTTTGAAGTCATTTGCATGAAATATCTGAGATATGCTCCAAAGAACTGGAATTAAATGTGAAACTGGTTGTAAAATCAGTGAGATGGCCCTGAAGGAAAATTTATTCTCTTAATAAATGTTTTTGCCGTAAAAATACATTTGTTTCCTATGTCAAGAGATTAACTGTTTTCTAGCTAATATTGTTTCCATGCAAAACCAAATTGCATAATCCTTGTGAAATGAGAATACTTTAAGTCAGGAAAAAAAATTATGTCATATATTGCCAAATTGATTATCCATTTATACTAGACAGTCCTCTTTCTAAATATGAACACGAGATGTAACTCATGCTTTAATACAAAACCTTGCTCCTGACTTTCATTAAGACACATATCCCACGTCTTAGAATGCATGGAGAAGGGGAAAAAATGCCAAAAATGCAGCAGAAATATTTATGACCAAGCCCTTACTTATACTGAACTAAATAACAGTACGACCTTTTATATTTTAGCTGTATGCTCAGACTCACCCTGCATATAATCAGGCTCATCTTACCCCTGGCTGAGCTCTAGGGATTTTAAGCAGTAGAATAAAAACACTGAGAGTGGAAGCTCACTTTTGTACACTTAACAGTTTTGGAGCCCAAAGAAAGAAACTTTTTTCAGAGGTAAGGCTGGGACAGCAGGGTATTTCTTAGTGGACAGCATCTAAATATCATGGATCATCAGCTGGTAGTGTAAGTCCAGTCAATGCAGCTGCTGCCAATTTTGCTAAGTCAAGGATGCTGCCTACAGTCCTTCTGTATTCTTCACTCCCACCTGCCCTTCCCAAGGGTCTGAAGCAACTGATGGCTTTGGTGCAGGTACAGAAAAGGGGGGTGCAGGTCCTGGATCCTGCTGACAAACTCAACAGCTTTGAGCAAACAGCCTTGTGAGGTCTCCGAAATAGTCTCACTGTACTTGTGTCTCTAATTAAATGCAAATGATATAAACAAAAAGCACTATGTTTCCAGGGTAAAAAAACTAGGAAAAATATGTCAAAATGAGCTGGGCCACAAGTCTGCAAGTGTCAGTTTTAGGCTTCTACATTTTATGCTGAGGAAAAGACTTCTGTGTTCAGCCCTGTATTTTTTGAGAGGAAATTTTAGGTAAGAGACTAGCAGAAGAGAAACAAGGCATGGACATAGGGCTAGAAGGCAAAAGGAAAAGCTGCTTAAGGTGAGGTGGCTATTTTAAACTCTGCTAAAAAAGTTAAGCAAGAGCAAGAAACCCACCAAGCCAAACCAAAATTTCTACCTCCCAAACAAACAAAACCTAAATGCCAGCCTAGACCCCACTGAACAAGCAAAAAGAAAAGAAACAAACCACCCAGCAAAAACCCCTGAACCCAAAACACAGAAAAAATCCCTTAACATGCAAGGAAATGCAAAACATGCTAAAAAACCAGTCAAACCACAGAAAACAGCCAGAGACCAAATGAACATAACCCCTGTAAGGAAAATTAATCCACANACCCCCCACCTTACTACTCATCTGCCACCCAGTGACTGTATTACTCTGTTTTAAGAGTGGGTCCTAAATCCTGCTGTAATGGAGTCAAACCTGCTGCTGTTCTCACAGGTACCAGAACAGATCTGCAGCTGTAAAAATTACTAAAGAGTAGATTGCCTAATTGACTCTACAGCAACCTAAGACAGAGT
Organism: Peucedramus taeniatus; assembly: GCA_013400575.1. NCBI lineage: Eukaryota > Metazoa > Chordata > Aves > Passeriformes > Fringillidae > Peucedramus > Peucedramus taeniatus. The sequence goes on from WBNO01016591.1 coordinate 84,097, forward strand.
CAAGTAACTTCCCCCTGCTACCCTCCCCTAAGTTTTTAGAGTTGAGACATACACCTCAAAATTACTGACTGATTTAAGAATCATGATTTCTTAATGACAGGAATTGATCCTGCTGCTACACCTATTACCCTGTGGTTGGAGCAAGCATCTTACTGTAATTCTCCTAGCAATTCAAAACACCTCTCATGGCTAATACCATGTGACCGATTTACAATGCCTCTATCATAATTTGCCATTCAAAATGCTCTCTACCTCCTATTTTTTAGTAGCTGCATTTTCAAAGATAGCTTTGTGCAACTAAATAATTCATCATTTTTTAGTATAAGATAGTCCTTTCAAAAATGCAGATACAGGGGAAGTGGTGGCGTTCTTCACCCCCTAAAAATGTGTTTGCAAGACATTCCTATTCTTCACTGGGACTTACCAGAAAGTGCAAATATAGACCCATTTATCACACTCTCAAATTCTACATGTTTCTTTAAATGCTGATTTTTATTGCAAAGGCTTTAATTCCCCAAATGGAATCACTAAGCACCAGCCCATTTTGTTTCTGGCAAAACTGGAGGAAAGCTTATTTCAAATTTCTAATTAAAATTCTTTCTTGCTGCGTAAGGAGCCCTGATGGGATTCCTCAGGGTAGCTGGATGGGTTTCTGATTGAATTACAACTGGCCCAATTGCGTGAATATTTCATTTAAATGTTGTGAACTGAAAACAGCAATTAACGACAACCTGAATAATAAAAAGCACTACTTTACCTTCAATCCTCTCCTCTCCCTCAGCTGATTCAATTTAAATGCTTAGTCACTAGGAAAAACAAAAGCAACCAAAACAACCCAAAACAAAACAAACAAAACCAGAAACAAAAAGCCAAGCAAATGTCGCTTGTGGGGGAAGATGAGACAACACTTTGCCTGGAGTTGATGACTGTGGATTTAACATTGTTGCAGAACTGCCCTCACTGTGCTTCTGACCTGCCACTTAGTCAGTATTCTACACTGTGGTTTCTGTCCAATCCCACTGAAGGCAATTTCAGTCTATTGTCTCACCTTTATCATTATCATCAGCAATTTTTTTTTAATTAGAGAACTACACTGCCCATAGATTCACTGGTGAACATCTGCTAATCTGGTTAAAATTTCTGAAACTATCAGATTGAACAAACCCTCCTAGCCCTACACATGACCTTCTGAGTGAATTACCCACATTTACAAATTAACTTTTAGGCCAGGGCAATTAGGAATGATCCAGCTGTGCCTAATTGCCTGGCTGGATTATAAATATTTCCCAAAGAATACAGTAATATGAGCTGATACTTAGTATGAAAAGACAAGAACTTTGGGAGAATTATTGTAAAACAAAATGCTGGGATGACATGCAATTTCTTCTGATACATTCTAGAAAGCCACTATTGTATGCACCCTGCTTTCAAAGAATCTTCTCTTGCATTTTACAGCTTTGTCAAATCTAAAAATTAAAAAGTTCATGAGAATTGGTCTAAATCTGGCCCAAGATCCACTGTTTCAAAAATATTCTTAGGAGTTAATGAATGATTGGACCTTGACAACTGGAAGAAAATAAGTTGATTAATTATAACCTTTACAGTTATCTATTAGTGATCCACAGTGTTTAAATTGCTGACTTGATTATCATAATTGCAACAGCATAGTGACTAAATCAGAAGAAGCTATTACTAGGACTAATGTGTTCCTATAATAGAGCTTTCTATGACTGTATCAATATCCATAGTTCATAATAAAACCCCTCCTTTTCTTCTCACATTAGGAACTGCTCAAGTTAAGCTAGCACAGCTATACTGGGAAAAAAAATCCAAAATCAAAACCAGAACCATTGAAAAAAAACCAGGAAAGAAACCCACAAGTCAATTAGTCTTCTGAAGCAGCCATGATGATTTCATATGTGAAATGGAGTCAGCACAAAGCACCGCATGAGGATCAATGTTGCAAGCCTCAGATGCAATGATACAGCTTTATTCTGGCAGCTGCAGACTCTTCTGGCTCTGTCTGTCCCTTGTCAGCACAGAAGACACTGTCACTTTGTCTAATTAGTGTGGTATTATCTCATGGGCTGCTTCTTCCAAAAAAAAAAATGAGCCGCTCTAATTCGTTTCAGTATTCCTCAAACTGATTTGCAGTTGGAAATGCATCAAAATTGCATTTACTTGCTTAATGATGCTATTTTTCTATATTTTGGGGCTTTCTTCTTGGTGGCAAAAATCTGTAGATGATAGCAAATTTTAATAATATAATTGAATGTCTATATTTATATAGGTGTAATAAAATATGTCAAATACAAATTGAATCGTGTTTTGCATATTACTTATTTGCAGTTTATTGTTCTTTTTCTACAAACTAATCTTCATACTTAAAAGGCATTTCCTCCCCTTTGTGAAATTCTTCCTTTGTTTGTGAGCTACTATCCTCACACTATGAGCAGTTGTCTCAAATGTACTCTGCCTGAATTTCACATTCTAGTCTTTGCTCCAAACAAATCCAAATCTGAAAGCAAAACTCAGCTGAAAGCAATATGGCTTGGACTTCAGGAAAGGTCCTCACAATCAGCCATAAGGTTTTTTTTTTTGGTGCAAGTTTGTGAGCCAGCTTTGGCACTGATAGAGTAAGCCACAAACAGTCTGAGATGATGAAAAGAAAATCAATTTGTAAGCTGGAAACTAGCTCATACCAAAATCTCCACAAGTTAGGTCCATGCATCAGCGAGCTAAAGTGCATTTCAAATCACCCTTCAGATCTAACACTGAGCTCAAACTTCCACCGCCATCGAAAACATTCAGACTGCATTTGGATACTATACCTATGAACAACTTCAGAACAGTCCTGGGGAAGTGTTTAACAATGGATCCATTTTTATTTCATGCCCTTTGCATTTAAAAATTTACTTGGATATCAGTTCGGTTCAAGGCAGACTTTGGCTTCTAGGGAAAAGAGAATAAATATAGATGGGCAGGCAGAAGGACAAATTTTAAGTTTAGTTCTAGGCCAAAAATAGCAAACTGATTTTTTCTCTGTTATGAAATGTAAAATAATAAGGAAAACATATCTGGATTTAACCTCCTTTAATGTGTGTGAGCCCTAACTCAATGTTAAACTTGGCATTTGAGCTGTATGTGATAATTGGTGGCTCAGTCTGTTTAAGTGAAGACTTGACATCAGGTTTTTGCCTTTGCATGCACTGATATCAATCAAAGTCCCAATCTAACTGGGCATTCAGATTTTGTGACTGGTAGGTTGACTGATTTTTTTTCCTTTTTGTGCATGTTCTGTTTTAAACTTTGAAGAAGGGATATTCTTATGGTACTAACAGAATCATTACCTTAAATCTGATTTTGATTAAGTATAATTGCCCTAAACAAGGCGGGGGGCTGGAGCCAAACTCAGAGTAATCTACATGTTCCAGGAGTTCGAGGAAGGAGGTTGAAACTATGTTCTTCATCAGCTGCATCTAGCATAACTAGACTGATCTGTTTAAGAGGAAGGGCATCCACTCCAAGACTGATGTTTTTCAGAACTGTGTGGGCTTCAGTCATCCACCCTAGCACAATTTAGCTTTACCAGCCATTTATAATTATAATATTCAGGCTATGTTCAGGCAGGTCATCATTCATCTCTCCTTAGCACTGGTTAGGCCATAGCCTGAGTGATGTCTCCAGTTTTGGGTGCCCCAAAATGAGAAAGACATTGATTTCCTGGAAAGAAAGGTACTGGAACAACTGTCACACAAGGAGAGAATGAGAGAACTGGGAATGCTTATCCTAGAAAAGTCTCAGTGGGGATCTTATTAAATGTGTATAAATACCTGATGGGAGGGTGTTAAGATGACAGACTCAGAATCTTCTCAGTGGTGCCTAGTGGGAGGGGGCATGACAGGCAGTAGGAACAAGCTGAAAAACAGGAAAACACTTCTTTAGCTGTGATGGTGGTTAAACACCTGAACAATGTTTCTCAGCACAAGAAAGACGTGGGATGTTGAAGTGAGTCCAGAGGAGGGCCACAAAAATGATCAGAGGCCTGCAGCACCTCTCCTGTGAGGACAGGCTGAGAGACTTGGGGTCATTCAGCCTGGAGAAGGCTCCAGGGAGACCTGACTGTCACTTTTCAATGCCAAAAGGGGGCCTACAAGAAATATGGAACCAGAGTTTTTAGTATCCCCTCTTATGGTAGGACAAGTGGCAATGATTTTAAATTAAAAGATTCAGACTAGCTGTAAAGAAAAATGTTTTCAACAAGAGAGCAGTGAAACACTGTAACAGGCTGCCCAGAGAGATAGTGGATGCCCCATCCCTGGAAACACTCCAGGCTGGGTTGGACTCAGCTCTAAGCAACCTGGTCTAGTAGAAGATGTCCCTGCTCTCTGCAAGGGTTTGGACTGGGTGGCTGCTGAAGGTTTCTGCCAACCCAAACCATTTCAGGAGTCTGTGATTCTATAACAGCCTGTCCTGAGAGACTGTGGAGTCTTCGTCTTTGGAGGTGTTCAGAACCCACAGACATGGTCCTGGACAGCTTTCTCTAATTGGCCCTGATTTAGTCAGGAATGGTTGAACTAGGTGATCTCCAGAAGTTCCTTCCATCCACAGTAGTTCTGTGCTACCTGTCAATGGAAGGCAAGCTGTGCATGGGCTTACACCAGCAGTTCTTACTGCTATCCCTGGGGTGGAAATCCTACTGTAAACTTTCCCACCAGTGAAGTTATATGGGTTACAAGGAGGGGTGAAGCCAAGGTAGAGAGGGTAGAGAGATGCTTACCTCGCAAGCCCAGAAATCATCCTGCCATCACTGCCAAACTGAATTTTTCTAGCTATAGCAGATGGGCTCGTGTACCATGAGACAATCATTTTTTGCCTAGATGGTGAAGAGCCTTGAACATGCACTCTCACACATTACGAGAAGCTCTTTGAAGTGCACCACAGGTTTTAGTTTTGCTGTGGAACTGTTTTACTAAGTCCAAATTCCCAACCCCCATGTTATTTTTTGTTCCCTGTGGTATTAGATATGACCTTAAAAATGTGCTGAAGAATAGTGAAAGGCTAAAGCCTTTATTTCTAAAGAGAACTGGTTTAAGGATTGACCAGTTTGGTTTTTCCTATGGAAAACATTTTCATCTATCTTTATATTTAAACTATTTCAAAGAAATTTCATTTTGGAAACATGGGTGAAATATTTAAAGCATCTTGTTTGACTTTTTTGAGAATACAGCATTTTGATTTTGCTCCAAAACAGCATGTCTAAATTGAACTAGTTTTAAAAGTTTCACTAAATTCATAAGAGGTCAAATTAGTGTGACAGGTTTTGATTTTAATCAAAGCCAAAACAATTTAGTTTTTCCAAGGCCTCAGAGCTTTTATACATGAATTTCTTTTCACAGCAAACCTAGAATGTCTTCTTTTGTTTGAAAATATAAGTAAATATATTTAGAGATCACAAAACTTTTTACTAAACAAAAAGACTGTAATTTCCATTTCTTTCATAACAAAAGATACTGCATTTATGTCTTTAGATTGCTGTTTCCAAAACCTACTGTCACAAATAGAAATTATTATAAATCATCATTATTGTAACAATTAATCAGAAATATCCCATAATTGAGTAGATAGAGGTATATATTTTTTAAATCTGCACTTCTAGCATCCTTCCAGGTGTTGAATAATCTAATTATTTTCTAGTTGAATTTAGAATTCCTGGAATTGCAGAATATAAAGACCCATTATTACTCTTGAATGTCTCTCCAATTCTACATGGCTGCAATTTTCTATCTATTCAGATTAACTATATTCCCGCTAGCTAGGAAAAAATGTTTGTCTGCAGAGAAGCTGCAGGTTAAAAATACCAAAAAAAAGCAAGATGGGCAACCCCCTCTGTCTTACATGCAGCAGGAACATATCTTATTAGATTTCAGATTTCAGCATTTTTATTTGTGGAAATGAGTCAAAGCCAGCTGGACAGCTGTAATTCCAGAGCCCAGTTGGAAGTTCTAGTGACAATACTTAATCTCTCTTTCCACTGTATAAATGGAAAACTAGGAGAACTAAATGTAAAAATCACATAATGACTATCATAACTTATAAAAATAGATTACGCCATGCTTTTGTTCATTTTTTATAAATAGGGGAGTAACAGAGGAGTTAATTTAAGGGGAAAAAATGGTGATCAGACATTATCAATTTCTCTGCTTCCCTAGCATATAAAACTAGCTCAGTTAGAAGGAAAAATTATGTCAAATGCTGAGCTATCAAGGCTGTAATGTGAACGTTTCCAAAGTCTGTAATGTACTATCAGCTAGGTTCACACAGGACCCAAGTATTTAAGTATCACTTTAAAGACATAAACCCACAGCTGAGATCTTCAACACCCCTGCCCAGCTGTCACTCTAGAGATAAATGAATCGTGTGCCACTTTGTGTTTTCCACTAGACAGGCACAATGAGTCCTGGTGGTGATTAAGCTGCTTGGTGTATAGTTCCTGGCCATCCTCCACCTGACACGTTTCTTTTCCTGGCTTGAAAAAATTACCTAATTAGACATTTGTGGTTCAACTACTCCACCTGTCTTTAACTCCCCAGAAAACATGTGCTGTGTGGGTTGTTTTCCTTTTATCCAGTATTTCCTTCAATGAAGTCTATGATTCCTAGCCACTTGCAATAGGCAGTGCATCAGTGACAATATCCAGACACCTCAAGGAAAATAGAGCCAACCATTACCTGTTAGGATGTAAACCACTAAGCAAGCTTAGCAAGATTTCTGTTTTTCCTTATTCTCATTAAATATGCACATCACTATATTCTATTTAAAGTGTCTATCAGGCATATTGTAGCTCTAATGCATTTGACACAATTTATTTTATAAATGAAATTTGGAATTTCCCCAGGTAAAGACTGGGTTTCCTTCTAATTAGTTTTGGAACCATTTGTACAGGTTAAATTGTACTTACATGGATTTCATTGTTTAAAAAAGGAAAGCTATTCAATTTTAAGTTGAATAACAGCATTTAATTCTATAGATTCTTGCTCAGAAGTCTAAGAGGTGAAAGGAAGATAAAACCTGTTTATATGCTAGAGTGTCTTTCCCAAAGCTACAGGTCTGATAGTGCTTTTAGACAAGAGTAGTGAATTCATATCCCAAGGGCATGCAAACTGTTTTTTAGTGTTTTCTTGACTTTTAGAGGAGACAGAATAGAGTGGATCACAACACACAGCACTTTTTTTGATTTATCTTGATGTTTAGATTATATGGATTCTGTATGAGAAGTTATCATGTACCTTACATGCTGCAAATCAACTGCTGTGTGAAGAGTATTTCAGAGGAAATAGCTCACAACCTGGAGTCTATTCAACAAAGTCCAATCAAATCCCCTCCTGCCCCAGTCCTAATCAAAAAGACCCAAACCTACTGAAAACACACAGACAATCTGAAACAGAGTGACCTGCCCCTCTGACTTCGAATAAATTGCTTTCTTAGTATGCTGTGCTGTGGTTTTCACTTCAAAAAGAGATTGGAGTATTCCCAAATAGCTTTTCAATTATAAAAGAATTCTTGGTCTAGCAGCTGGGAGACTTGGAGGTTGGAGGTTAAGGAAACACATCTATTACAGAAGACCCGAGTATGCAGTAATTAAGTGCCACAACTGAATCATGACTAGATGAAATCTCAAATCAGGTTGCATACACACAACTGTATTCCTGCTCCTATAGCACAATACACACTTCTGCCATAACTGAGTAATTTTGTTCCATGCCACAGCAGTTCTCATTAAGAATACTTGCAGAGAAATTACCTGGGAAACCAAAATGAAAGTGTACACTGATCATGGATTTTCCTCTTTTTTTCTACCTTTTTTTTTTTTTTTTTCCCTGCATTTGTTTTCCACTTAAAAGATGGATATCTTGTCAAGTATGCCCACAAACACCAGCACATATGAAACACTGATGCAACTGGGAAAGGCGTATGAACTTCTGATTAGTAGTCAGGAGCCCAGATATCTTGTTTTGCTCTTTTATTATAGTGGATTCATAGAATGGCTTGGGTTGGATGGGACCTTAAAGATCACCCAGTTCCAAATCCACTGTCATGGGCAGAAACATCTTTCTCTAGACCATTCAACCTTCAAGAGTGCCAGGGCTGGGGCATCCACAAGTTTTTTAGGCAACGTGTTCCAGTGCCTCACCACCCTTACAGTGAAGAAATTCTTTCTAATATCCAATCTAAACCCACCTCCTTTCACCTGAAGGCCATTCCTCCTTGTCCTGTCACTATGGACCCTTGTAAAAAGTCCAGCTTTCATTAATTCTCCATCTTTACAATTAATTTTATTTATTACAGAATTTGTCTTGGAGCTGTCCAGAAACAGGACACCTGTTTTTGCTAAGCACTTTAACACAGAACAATTGGGGTAATTTCTTTATGGGGAATCTCAGGAGAGAGCCAAGCTGCATTTCAAAACTTTGCATTTAGTACATACTGGACAATCATATAACCAACCATTCAGAAATAAGCTTCTTTCTATTCAATTCAATTAAATCAGCCTAAGTGAGTTAATATTGAAGCATCTCTCAGTTTGTTAAAGCCACAAAAATCTCAAATTAAAGCACAGCCTTCATAACCAAGTTTATCCCAAAACCAGCCTTTTTTACAGCCCTGGAACTCCTACCATACTTCAAGTGATGGACAAGTAATAGGAACTTGTGGTCTACTCTTTTTTTTTTCCAAATAGGAAGCGGAATATTAGGGTTTTGCTGCTAACACAACTCTCAGCTACATACCATATGGCCAGTTTTAGATAGCAAAACACCATGCTAGCAAGAATTTACAGTGCAGAGGGGGTCTTGTAATTTAAAATCCAATACAAAATTCCCCTTTTAGATATGCCTAGAAAAAAGAGAACAGAGGAAAGGGACACAGGACTATGGTTGCAAATGGCAAAGCTGTTATGTTAGGTACCCCTACAGTTTTCTTTTTCACTGGCCCTATATGTCCCCATGTCCCTCATTTTCTTTCTTTTTGATAGTGGCCACACAGCACGTCACAAATTGATCTCATCTTGCTGCTAAGTCCTGGTAGGAGTGTGCAATGTGTCACACTTCTCTGCAATTTTTGGCATTCTCAGAGCACATCTTCCCCTCACAAGCAGCAGAGAAATAAAGCACCCCACCTTAGACTTAGTACTGAAATAGAATATTTTCCTTCTCCACACAGGAGACACAAGTACAAGCCTGCCCAGCCTCAAGTAAAGATGTATGTCAAGTGACAGTATAATGGTGAACCAGCCTAAGAACTAACTTTCAGGATATGCAATTGGGATGTCAACACCTTCTGTAGAAATTCTTTCACTTGCCATAAAATACTGAAATAGGGACTGATAAGCAATGGGATCTTCAAAACAAGTCTTGGATCAGCTGTACTAGAGTGAAATATTCTTGACTTGTTGCATCTTGTCAAATCAAACTAGAGACAGACTTAGCCAGCGACTATAGGATATTTTGGGGCAGGGTACTGTCTCCTGGGTAATGCATCTATCTTTGTACCAAATTAAGGAGAGAAAAAAATTAATTTTTGTCTCTCCACAAAAATGCATATGTTTTATGTGTAAGCTTTTAAGTGTGGCACTGGTGTGCATCTCTTCTTTTTTATTTGATGAAAGGGCTATAAAGTTGGTGGGATATTTCCCTGAACCTCGAGGTTAGATGCCTGGGCTTGGAAAGAGTGGCTCAAGAAAACATGATTAGAAAGGTTCCTGGGGAATTTTCTAGTTCTTGTGAATCCTGTGAGTATGCTGCCTTCCTATATGATACCCTGAAAAGTTACCCTGGGCTCTTAATAGGCTTACATTAAAAAATGAAGCTCCCACAGTCACTGTAAAATGACATGCCTGCATGACTAAGTAGCATTATTCTAATGATAAAGCTGTGCAACCCAAATGTTTCTCATAATTTACATAAATACATACATAAATAAAATAATCAAAATCTTGATGTTGTTTTCCACACTGCAGAGCACAATTTCGATTTGTAGCTATTTCATCTGGCTCAAGTTTGGTTGCTTTTGTTATTCAAGATTGCTAGGCAAGCTCAGCAGCAAAAGGATGTGGGAAAAAGTTAGTTTTGTAGCTCTTATTTGACCTGAAGAAAAACAGGACCTGACATCTGATGGGGAATATTTGTCTTAAAGAGAAGTTTTTTAATGCACAAAATCCTCAGTGAATGTAAGGCTGCACAGCCCCTCTGCAGCAAATACTCATTTGTGCCATCTCAGACTACAGAGCACTTTTTCTGGGCTCCCATGCTGTACCTCCCCACCTCCTGTCACAAAGGCTGCATTGCTATGAGCATCAGTTGAGAACCCAGGAGATTTTGGATGTCTCAGTAAGTTTAAAATCCAGTTTAATCTTAGAATGTAGATGGAGGATAAACCCAAAGCTTTGTTTGATTCTTTTAAAATCTCTGGGGAGTGTGTAATTCCACCAATATTTGAACAATACTAATCTGTAGAAAAAAATCAGGGGGAAAAAATCTCACTTTAATTCCTCCACTTCTGAGCAATGTGTTGAGAATGAGGCTTAAAGTCAGAGGCACACATCCAATTTATTTGAATTTCAATTACACTGTGTCTTTCCCATCTCAAATCTGACAAAGCTGAGGGCATGTGAAGAGCAGTGTTTCACACAAAAAAGAGTTTCATACAAAATACTCATAACTTCACAAATATATGAGCAACCCTGAGGAACTCTAAATAACTAGATCTTATTTAGCCCATGGAGAAACTCAGTAATTCTGCTCAGAGATGGTGCATATTTTTCCTCAGCCTCCACAAATACACCCACTTTTATAAGATCTTTTCTCCTTACTCTAACAGAACATTTTTGTTACCTCTTGGATACACAGCTGTTACACACAGAATCCCACTCCCCTCTTAAAAACAATGTTATTTCTATGTCTCAAGGAAATTATAAAATCAATCTGTCTATCCTAACAAGCAAAGAGAATAATGGTAGTTCTTTGATTTCAAACTAATTTGCACTAGCAAAGCCAACTATTCCTTTCTCTGATGCCTTAATTAAATGTATTCATCTGTCTGATTTCAGTCTAGAAAAATGAGGAATGTGGAAGAGGGACATGAGCATATTTTATTTTACATAGGCACACATGATTTAGAAAGTAGATTTTACATTACCAGCATTAGTGGCATACGTTCCTGCTAATAATAATTCCAGCCCTTTTCTGGAATATTCAGCCATATTCAAACACAGTTTTAGATAGAGGACCCTGCCCAGACACATTGGTTTGGCCTGTGATCTGGATTTGAAGTCTAATTTTGTGGCTAAAACCAGACTGTTGATACCTTAACCACTTTAACAAACGCGTAAGTGACAGAACTGAGCTGCACATATTGTCTATCACTGGCAGGCTTCCATAATCATCTCCCTTAAAAACAAGATTTTTTTCAAAACAAGACAGAAGAGAAATATTGTCAGATGCTTATTACCTTTCAAAAGAGTAATGCTGCTTATCTGCATCATGCTGTCTATTCCAACATGAATAAAGTTATGTTATATCCAGTGCCTGAACATAAAGTGTTTCCCATTGCAAGGCTTTATGAATGGTTTTAATCTCATTACTAAATAATTCAACCCCAGCTAGAGAGACATTTAGAGAATGGCCCGAGTGAAAATCTTTGTAGTCTTCTGCAGCATTACATCTATTAGACTCTCTTACTTGAAACTGTAATTACAGTTCCATGGAGTAAGGAGCAGATGCTCCCAGCAAAATCCTGCTCAACCTTAAGAAATGCTAATGTACACTGATTTATAGACAGATCAAAACGTGCTACATGAGATCACCTGACAATTATCTCACAGCATGAAATAAATATAACAGATTTAAAGGATACTATTTTCTGTCTGTAAGTAAAGTATATAAATCAGTCATCTCACATGAAAATGGGAGGGAGAAAGAAAATAACTACATATATAAATATATATTCAAAATGAATATATGCCAGAATAGCTCACAAACCAGAGAACCTAACCTAAAACCCTCTTCATTTGTAACCTTTTCCTGATTTCTCCAGTCACTGCAATAACTGGGGAGAAAACCATGGTTAAAATATATTCTGTAGTGCACACAACGCTGTCTTTTTGGCATTTTTGGATTATGGCATTAGGCATGCATTAGCTTCCTGCAGCTTTTGTGGAGTGTTCCCTTCCTCGAGACATGTTGGTGACAACAGGCTTGTTTTAGTGTGAGCTGCTGCTGGAACCAGGAAGGCCTCCCTTATCACTTTGCTAAGGGCAGTCAGTATTCACCAGGCATATATCCATTTTCAGAATTTGCTCATTAAGACCACTTCATGCCTGAATTCAGAGACTAAAAGCTAGTACAAACATATTAGAAGCTCTCCATAAACTGCTGCAACAATTGAATGCTACTTGAGGGCTCATATAGATGTACACTACTAAAAATAAAGAACAGAGTTAAATGAAGAGCAGAAGAGATATGAATTTGGTTCATTCAGAAACAAAGTGTTGAACACATCTATTAAATGAACCTACTTAATGCAGCTAAGTAATGCAAATGCCTAGAAAGTATATAAGCAGACACCCCTATCACTGACTTGATTCTTTCTGCAAGTTCACGATGTCATCTTCCCTTTGCCAAGCCAGAAGTTTCTGTATAAAACAGCATCTAAATTAAACACTATATAAGAAATGTCACTAGTAGCTTTTAAATATAAAATGCATGGGAAACATCTGAGTTGATTCTTATGTTGAGAAGCAGGGAGAGAAAGAGACTGGGGTAGGAATCAAAAAGAGGTTTATTTCTTTCAGGGATTCCAGCTGCATTCACTCTAAGAAAATTTACAGCATTTGGAAGCCCTTCCAGTATCCAATATTGCTGTCAGAAATAATCTGAAGAAGATTTAATGAAGCTGCTGTGGCAATCAAGGTCTACTGAAAGCAATTCTTTCTGGTTGTGGAGACCAAGATAAAAATCCAGTTTAGGAATATATCCAAACTTTCATATCATAAACATAAAATTTATCAATATTTCAAGACAGAGGGAGATAACTGCCACTAACTTTCATGTGTGTTTTTAGAACAATTAAACATAAAATCTCAAATGCATGGTTTTGAGGATATATTGGTTTAGATTTCCCAACCTTCATGTGTATATCTGTCAAGAAATTGGAAAATTTTATCAAGCTCACATTTTATGATGGTGTTTTGTATTTCCTGACCCCAGAAGAATCAGGCTTGGCATTTTTTTAGGTGCAAGTGAAATCATAGTGATGGTTGTTGTCACAGAAAGTGGAAGCAGGGGACCACATACTTCAAAAGTAAAATAAATCCTGAATTTTTTTGCAAATTTGAGCAATAGGTCTACCTCTTTGCCTGAATGGGTTATTCAGTTTTTACATTTTTTGCAGAATACTGCAAAAAAAAAATCAACATCCTCCAAAGAGCCTTTTTTTGAAGTGGATCCCCAAAACCTAATGTTTCTTAATTTCCTCAGCTTTTTGTTTGATATAGGAGAATAGAAGTGTGACTCATTAGTTATATCCTAGGCAAATGAAAATAGGGTTTTACGTAGCTGTTTTTAAACTACCAAATCAAAGCAAGCAGTCAGCAAAATACAGCATGCAGAAAATGAAAGAGTTTTCTCATTTGCCAATTGATAGGAAGACTGAATGGTGAGAGCATTTTCAGATTATCTAGCAATATTTGCAACTATTTAAAGCACAAAGGAAAGGCAGGTGAAGAGGCAGGTGAAGCATGCATGGGACAGAGGTTATAAAATTACAGCTGTAATAAAGTCCTTCATCCAATTAAGCACATAACCTGGTGCTGCAGATTTCATCTGAAAAAATTAGCTCACTTAATATCAAGAGACCAAAAGGAATTTCATTGCAAAGCAGTTCTCCCCCTGCCCTCCGTGCCCCCCCTCCCGCAACAAAATGACACCTCTGCAAAATTAAGCCTTGTCCACATTTCTTGAGCTGCTGTTTCAGCTCAGAAGGAATGAGCTTGCTCTCTCACTTCTGACACTCCCCAGCAGGATTCTGAAATGATCCAGATTAAATCAACCCAAGCATATACAAAATGCAAACAAAACACTGCACCCAGTCTTAGCTCCATGAGGAAGTGTACTCCAGGATCCACCCTCCCAAACATCTGTCCTAAATAGTTCTGTCATTGCAATCTGTCTGCAATCGCCCATTGCCCAAAACCAAAGAAAAATCCTTCAAAAATTTGTTCTGTTTGACCTCTTTGAATAATCTCTTGTACTACCTGCTGCCTCTTGCAAAATTATTTGGCCTGTCTTGCATTGGTCACTTAGCATTTTCTCCTTACGGTATTTTTGATAAAGATTTCCGCCCTCAGTCTTGGAAATGAACTAATAAAGCCATGACCAAGTTCCATTCCTAATCTATTAAATCCTTCCTTCCTTTTCAGAGACTTATATACAGGCAGAGACTCTCTTCTGTCTGGAGTTACACTTACACATAGTCTCCAAGAGATTTTTTTCCTTCCAGTTATTCAATGCACTATTCAAATATTATATTTCCAGCATCAGTTTTAATTTGGATTGACAATAACAATCTTTCCTGAGTTCTTTGACCTTTCCCTCCAGGAACTTATCCCAGTTATCCCCAAGGCAATACAAGGGACATGCCATTACAGAGCTGGGACAAAGTGCTTTGTTAGAGTTCAGTGCCTGAATCAGCAGTATGCCAGCTTAACGAGCTGACACAAATTATTGTGCCTTTCTGGAAATAAGTGGCCTTCTTGTCTCAGGAGACCAATGTGAAGTGACATATTGAGGCAGTACTGGCATTTCCATCATCACTGTTCCCAGGGCTTGAGCCTAAGGACAAGGGTACCACTCAACTAAACAATGTGCAGCAGTAGTACATAAAATGTACATGCAAAAATTTGCCAAGTCATAGTAATAAGACATCACTTTGACTCTTTTTGAGCCATGGGTTAAAGTAAGTGAAGGAAGCTGCAAAATGAAATCACGTTCATTACATCAATTTTTACATGGGGCTCTGTGTCTTCTCCTTGCACAAGCCTGGAATCATGAATAAAACCAGGGAAACAAACAAAGACCAGAAAACAAGAAAAGGATATTCAGCCATTTTCCTCATTTCCACCCCTGCTTGCCTTCATGTCATACCAGGTACTTCGATACATATCTTAGTCCAGGTAGAACAAGAGAAAGGTAACAGAGAAAGAGATGTGTTTGTGGACTAAAAGTCCAGTCTTTGGGCATTTCAAGCCAGTGTCAGTGTCTAACACTTCCTGACCTACCAGATGCTGAGCATCTGGTACTTCATCCTGTGGGTATCCCAGGGAACACAAACTGTTGTACTATCAGACCTAATCCATAATTCACTTCAGTGTGAGATCAACAGCAGGTATCAACGAGCTGCAGGTATTCAGGTTACCTTGAGGGACAAATGGGCAAGAATCAGCCTCCCTGTGACAAAATCTCTATTTAAAGCAATGAAACATTGCATACAAGTAGGGAAACCTCAGTTTAATCTACTTTGGATTTATGCCAGTGTGCCTCTACTAGTAGGACAGAACACAGGAGAAATGGAAGGAAAGAATAGAAGGAAAATGTGTCAAATCAAGACTTTTTTTTAACATCACCTTCCAATTTCTTTTAAGGTTATTTTTCCAGTACCCTATTCTTCCCACCTTACTTCACAAAGAGAAACACAAACCACCAGAACACAGAGGTTTTGCCAGACAGCTTGCTGTTCCCAGACAGAAAGTATTTGGCATCATAGTGTAATAAAAAAGACCACCCCAACAGAAAAAAATCCCTATAGTCACAAACATCAGTCAGATAAGGTGACTGGAATAGTGGAGCCCTCTTGCTGCAAAGGAACAGACATTAGTGCTAGCTTTGAGCAATGTCTCTGTACCTTCCCAACGCATAGTCCCTGCTGTGCCACACTCAGAGTCCAGGAGTGTCTTCAGTATGCCTTTCTCTCTTTTGGTTATTTGGTGAGATATGAGCAAAGGGGCTGCTGATCCACTGAGCATTGGACAACTGAACAATTTTTATTCATCAGCTCCCTCTTTAGCCATTTCAGCTCTCAATAGGTGCTGCCAGCAGACAAGAAGGCAATTTAAAAAGCTTCAGCCTGTCTTGGATAAACACAGAAAAATAATGCTACATTTTAGTAGTCCAGTCAGAATTCAACTCCCAGCAAAAATGTATTTCACTGCAGTCCACTGCAGTTTTTTCTGACACTGAAAACCCTAATGAAAATGGCCCCTATCCTCCTGGTGCACTCCAGTCCTCCAAGGACTCAGTGCTGACAGGTACCTCTGCATGATTTTTGTTGTGCACCAAGTGCAGAATTAGTCTTTGGTATTTCCTAAACAACAATCATGCTGTTCTATTCCTCTTGGTCCCTGTTGCCTCGGAGGTGGAGGTTCCCCAGCACTTCCCTCAAAGTGTAAGACAGTAATTCTTCATTTAAAATTATGTTTTTCTCAGTCTGTTGAGCATGGTTTTTACTGTACTGTGAGCCTACATAATACCTGGCAGAGCAGGGAAATAGAATTGTTTATTCTGTCTGACATACAACTAGAAATTCAAAGTGTGCTAAGCAGAATGCCTGTTGAAACACGGGAAGCCAGAGCTGTACTTGATTTCAGTTCAGACTTTCCTCATACCTGTGACCCTACAAAGCTGTGATTCAGCTGTGTTCCACTACACAAAGAAAGGATTTACTGACACTGAACAACTGAGTATTCAGTACCTGCACATCACCTGGTTTTAAATAACCCAGCTGGGGTATCAGGAGCAGCCTCCCCCTGTTAGCCTGGCACTCTACCCAGATGCCATGCACTGAGCTCAGCAGGCAGAACTCAGCTCAGCTCAGGGCTAACACAGCTCTGCTGCTCTTTCTGGACCAGCACAGGTAGTTCTGCTTGGCCTCTCAGGAGTTGCATCAATGCACCCAACGTGGTTCATCCACAGAGTTTGTTGAAGAATGGAATTAATCAGGCACAACTGAAACTATATGCTTATACTGGTCCAGGATTAGCATCACAGGAGAAAGCGAGGGGAGCTAAAGTTTCCTAATGCTGGTCAGAAAGTGTCTCCATTAAATGCTTCATGGAAATTCACTGATTTTCAGAAGTTCTATGTGTTGTTGGTTTTTTTTTTTTTTTTTGGTTTTTGGTGGTTTTTTTTTTTGTGAGGAAGGCTGCACTTCAATTTTTTTTTCAAATTTGCATCTTGAAAGCATTACAAAGTAATCTAAACACTTTAGACATTTTCGAAAATAAAGAATTCCCTTTTGTTTATAGTGATTGCTTTGAAACTGAAGCAGTTAAAGTTTAAATCAAATATTTAGCTTCAGCTTATACTTTGCTTTAGATTTTTTTTATTCAAAAACTTCAAACAAGTCTCAGTTTGATACAGGAATATGTGATACAGTAATATCTGCAATCTCTGGCTTTCTCATCCTGTCCTATTCAAACCAGTTCTGCATGTCAAGAAAGAAATCCGATGCAGAGAGTTTGCTGAATCACTGTGCTATGTAGAAGGCTCCAGAAGGATCAGACAGAGGGTGAACTGCAGCAAGAGTAAAAGAGGCTCTGAGGCAATCACTGGTTCAAGGGAAACTTGTTCAGCCTTAAAGTGTCATAAGGATTGAAAAGTAGGTGGTTAGGTGAAAAACTGCAAGGAAGGAAAGGAGTGAATATATATTGGGGAGGGGGTGGGTGGGTGCTGAAACTGGAGAGGAACACATGAAAGAAAGTTCAGGCTCCATGTCATTGCCCAAGGTAAGAGCAACTCCAGCCTGTGCACTCCTTCAGAAAGAGGATAGTGCTTGACATGCTGCAGGATTATGTCTTCATTTAGCTTATTTCCTAGCCAGTGATATTCAAAGAGAACATATCTTACAAGAAAGAGTTCATAAATCCAAATATTATGGTTGGAAACTTCCTTCAACCTTTAGTAAATTTAGCACTGGGTAAGAAGTTGCCAAATTGATAGCCCTGAGAAATAAAGCCCTAAATTTATCAAAGAGGAAGATATGCCAGAGATGGTGTAATTGCAGACCTTCTGCATTTTTTTGGAAGTCCTGATGGAGGATATTTAAGGCTAAAGAAGGAATTCAAGGCCTCTATCTCTGCAGCAGCTGTCAACAAATGATCTCTGTGAGATTCTACTCTGCTAGAAGTTGACCAGAATTATCATCACTGGAGCATTCACAGAGCTGTAGTGAAGGTAGTGGCCCTGTTCTGTCTTCAAACCACAGAGTTGCTGCCTTCAATCCAGTAAGAGATTTTTAAATCAAATTGCAGAATCTGAGATGTGCTCCTGCAAACTGCCGATCATCAGTGCATTAAATGAATGGAAATCCTTCCTCTACCTTGCCCTATTTTTTGAGCCCTCAAGGGAATTATTGGTGACACCCATACTCTGCAGCACTGAAGAGATTATATCTCTTTTAGTTTGAGATGATAGTAGCATATACAATGAGATCAGCAAAGCTCTTGCAAGCCCTGTGGCCAGCCAAGGGTCACTGAGGGGCACAGGCAGAAGAGGTGTGTGCCTTCTCTGCTCTTGAGAGATACACAACAGTTTCTTGGATGAACAATTAATGCTACTCACAACTGATAGCAGCCTTTTGGAGAGTTTTATTCTCTTTTTCCCTCCTCAGTGTTTGTCAAATTGGTAGAGTTTTCATTATAAAATATTTACTAATTTCAAGTTCTTAATCATCTAGATACCATTTCTCTTTCATTTACATTTAGGAATACATATCTTTCAACTTTCTTACTCCCAATTGTAACCTGACCAATGGCAAAAGTTGCAGAAGTGAGTGACTGATTTTTACTGGACCTCATACAACTCTCTCCCTGCAGTGCCTTCTAGATAGTTCCTATTCTGAGAAGCCTGCCCTGGAAACACATCCTAAAACCAGGCTCTTTACATCCAATGAAATTCTGTATTAATCTTGCTGTGCTTTGTTTCCCCAGATAAACAGAGGAGCACTATCTTACTTCTACAGATAGGATTTTATAAAAATAAATACCCCATTTTTAAAAAAACGATTTTGATTCTGTAGTGATCAGAGAATGCTAAATGAACCTAGCCTAAACCAAACCAATGCATACATAGATTTGATTTCCTATCTCTTCCCTTCTCACTTTCTTACAACACTTTATTTACTTATGGTAGCAACACTGATATAAAAATCCATCACAGTGACTGGGGTCCAAGTACCTGTAAGAAGCAGGAGTTTGAGCAGTAAATATCTTGTTAATACAGCTTAAGAAAAGCACTCTCTCTCCTCTACAAACAAGTAATGACAGGCACTGGCTGTAATGCAAACAGCAAAGTTTGTAGGGAGTAGCTGCAAACAAAACAGCTTTTAGATTCCAATTCCTTCATCAGTTGTATCTAACTTATATTTTATGTTCTCTAGGAGTACCTTAAAAGAAAACATGCAACAGATGAAAATAAAGTTTTGAGTTACCTGAAATTTGACTTCCAGAGCTCTTCTATGATCACAGATCTATGGGGGCAAAGAATCTCACACCAATGTTTCAGCTGCGACTGGCCATCTCGAACTTGTAACAAAGTTTAATGAAAGCTCAGGCTCTCCTCCCTTGAAGACTTTCAGATTCTGCTTCTGAGATTCATAAATTTCATATGCAAGCCATCATTGGGTTAGAAATTCTCCCCCTTACTGGTTCACCTGGTAGGACAAAGGGGACCTTACAGCAGAACCACTGAGGTCACTGATGACCAATCAAAGTTATTTGCTGCATTCTTTATTTCTCATCCTTACTATAAACCTTTCATCCATGTGTGCCACCACAGCTTCAAATCACACAGTATGAAGTGGACATAGCTCTTTGATCATTTATTATATTTGGGAAGAATTTCCCTTTCTTAGCCAAATACCATCATTAAGAATTTTTTCCAGATCATCCTGCAGTTCTGTGAGGCTTTTATCTTCTGAGTGTCTTTTGGCTACGATAAGCTAAATTCCTCCATTGGAGCACAGAACCCGTCTTTCCTATTGGAACAAAACAATGTGATATTGTGAAATGATTCTGTAATTGAATGACTGCACATTCAGAGGGGAATAATAAGCAGTCATTAAGATGCTAAACCAAGAAAAAGAAATCAAAAAGAATTCACACTAGTATGGATTTTCTATACAGTATTTGAAATAGATCTTACTGCTTAATCCCAGTTAAGGATACCACTATATTGCCAGGGAGTATCTTTTTTTCTACTATTGGGCTTTCTACTCTTTCTGTGATTTGGTTAGCTTATTTTCTGTTAAGCCATGCTGGCTAAAGTCAGTGCTTTTATAAGAGATCTTGGCAGGGAGTGTGGGAATCAAAATTCAGCCAGGTACAAATGATGATGTCATATCTGATCCACAGTGTGTTTTCTCTGTTTCTTATTTCTGAAGCAATGACACCCAAGAACATTATCCATTTAAACACTTCACTAAAGTCTTATGTTGTTGAAGATGCTATGACGTACCTCAAGATTTGAAGACTTGCAATTTTTCACAGAGAGTTGTTATAATCATCTAGGCTAAGAATTCTAAGCAGCAAATTTGCAGGACGTTTTAATTGTGGCTTTTACCTAAATTTGTGTAATACTGCTATACTCCTGTATAAACTGGCTGAACTCTCTAACTGCTTTTTTTTGGTGACTACAGAAGCAATCTCTCTTGGGCTGTTGTAGGAGAAGAACTGTATTTATAATATTTAGCTAAATCTACTTGCCTTCCAAACCATGACTCTCAAGTGCTCACTATCTTTGGTGCATTTTCCCCTTCATATTACTGCAATGATTAGGGAGCTATTATTATGCAGATACATAAATGAGGACCTGAGGTACAGAAAATAATGGCTCATCTGTAGTCATAGACAGAGAGAGCTTGAATAAATATATTTCATTTCCTAGAAAAACTCCTCAACAATTCTTCACTGATTCAGTAACAGTCCACTAAGGATTTAATAACAAAGCTTACAGGTAAAGCACTTGCATTCTGTTTTCAGCTGTAGGGAACTTGGAGGTCTCTGCTGCATTGACTTGTGTGTGCCACAACCCAGCACATCACATGTTCTGAAGAATTTTTATTTCTTCCCCAAATTGTTCAGGTTCCCTAGTGTTTTAAAATCTGACTGTAATACCTGGTTACTCTTTGGCTTGGGCAGAAACAAGTAATAGCACTGTAAGGTCTTTCAGAGAAGCTCAGACTTAGATAAATTTAGTTTACTGTATTGCTTGCTCTGGACTTGGTGTCTAAATTTCAGAGAGGACCAAGCAGCAGCAACCCTCCTACTAGAAGGTCCTAACTCAGATCACTTATTATAAGAAGCCAAGAGAGTCAGAGAGCAGGTAGTATGAACTCTTTTCCTTGAGTGTGAGGGTGATACAACAGACACTTTCCAACAAGGCTGAGTGGCCACAACTAGTCTCAGGACACAGCTGAGACCAAGCTGTGCAGTGGAGTGTAACAGACCAGATTTGTTAGGCCAGGAGCATTGTGCTTTCCGTGAGCCATGCTGCCTTTAAGTCCCTTGTCTTGAACATGCCACTGTCTCCATCACAATGAAACAGAAATGAAATTAATGCATTCATCCTAAACGGATTTACATAATTTGTTTTAGACATAGTATGTCATCTCCAGATGAAGGGAATAATGTAGAGAATACATCATCTATTCTTCTTCACTGACAAAAGAGCCAAACTAGAAAAACAAAAGGAAGAGCAGACAGAGCAAACTGGAGCATACAAGCAAAAGAGACTTATCTAATAGTCTCTTCATTATTCTGAAAGCAAGGATCTAGTGCAGGCTTCTGGCACAAGCTGGATACCTGCTGAGAGTGGGCACGTTGAATTATTCATGCTTTTGGTTATAAATAATGCACTGCCTGCATATATCTAATTTAAATAGACCCATAAAGCCCAGTGGATTAGTGACTGCATGCTGCCTAAAAGTAACAGATCATCTAGCCAAAGTCTCTTGGCTATTACCTGCCCTCAGCAAGGCTCTTCTGGAGGATAACATTTTAAGGAATTTTTTTCTGATGTTTTTGTTGATGCAGGGATAATATTCTGTATGTAAGAGCTTAAGAAACTCGAATAGGAGTGCTGCAGTGTACCAGGACACCAGGTGGACACCTATCTGTTTGGTAGTGCTCTTGCATAATTTTGCTGTATGGTCATCTTGTAATGATGGCACTGTTCTCTCTAACAAGGAGACTTCACATCTCATACTGCAGACAGAGTAAAAGAGTCGGTAGCCCTAACAAGGAGGGACAATTGTACCTCATGACAGTTGTTCTTAGGCATCATTTAAGCAACAAAAAGAAAGAATGCACTCAAACCTTACATACCATGTTGCTGAGGAATACAGTGTGAGGTGCAGTGCCAGCTGCAGGTTGAGCTTTGAGTGGTGGGAGCCTGGGGCAAGAGGCCATGAACTGGTGCTGAGTCTTTGCTACAAGAATAGGAAAGTTCCCCACAAAAGCAGGGACCTGTGGCCAGCCAGATGATGGACACTTGGAGGTACTCAGGAGCTGATGACTCAGCTGGAAGACCTCAGACTGTGCAGGTACAAAAGCCCAGGGTTTCTTTTGTTCATGGTCCCTCTATGGAGGCACCAGCTCAAACTGTAATTCCGTTGCTGCACCATGGTAAAATTACTTCAAGAAATCCAGACTGAGTCTGAGACCCTGCTATGAAAAACCCAGGGTCAAGCCCTGAGGAAACCTTGTCTGTGTGAGTGGGGGGTGTGCAGGGAGTGAACCCTCCAGGGTCCTGTTGGGTCCCTGGAGCTGCCTGTTGCAAAGGCACCAGCAGTGATAGTGTCTGGTGGTGGGAGCTTGACTGCCAGAGTGCTCCTGAGTGGTCAGACAGCGAAGTTTCCCCAACAGTGCTTCATAAAAAACATACAGACTACACCCCTCATTTCTCTCTACTTGAATTTTGTCCATCAGTACCCACCTCCTGAATCTTCACTGTTGCTGGCAGGTGTAATGGGACTGTACTGGCCTAAGAACCCTCCTGTTCTCAAGTCTCAAAGCAGGCTAGAATCAAGGGAAGTCAGGGTGATTTTAATTTTGTGGAATCCCACAAGGAATGCAAGGAGGATTTGTACTTCTGAGATAACAAAGACTTTGTAGGCTGACTGCCAGTTTTACCAGCCTCTTTGGGAGAGGTTTTTAAATTGACTGACGAAAAATGTCCTGTCTTACATGAGCTCCTTTTGTGATCTCCTGAGAAGTGCTGTCTATCTGAGCTTATGAATGCTCAATGCAAGCTCAGTTCTGGGACAGACAATCACAAGTTTTAGAACTGCATATTGTCCCCTGCCCTTCCCTCAGATCCACTCCCCATTTCTAATATGCCAGAGCTCAAATGCAGTACATTTTCACAAAGCACCCAAAAAGCAGGCCAGGCCATTTTCACCCCTGCTTCTAAAAAGATGCAGCAAGTGCACATCTCACACATCTCCTCAACTAGTGGACCAGGTCTAGATAAAAGCATAGATCTTGCTTTTGGTTTCTAAATAGTGAGTGCTGAAAGTCTCACCTGGTGTTTTTCCTATCAGTCATAAGAGGAATATTTTGATGAAATCAAAGTTCTGGTTTTATTAAAATCAAATATGTTCAGACAAAAATCCTCAGTATTTCCTCCCTTCCACTAGTGATTTTTTTATTCTTATTAGCTTGAAGAATGAAGGAGAGTGGGAGCAAGAGAGAAGAAACATGATTTTAGCTTATTTTGTCACAATTTTTCTTTTACCCAATGATTTCAGCAAAATAAAGGACATTACAAGGAGGCATGTCTCATTAAGCATTACTGACATGATGATTACACAGAAGCTTAAATATTCTTCTCTTAATCCGTAATGTTAAGTGCTGTTTAGTAGTTACTATTTTTTTTTTTTACAATTAAGCATTCCCTTTTTATAAGATTAGAAATTAGAATTGTTCAGCTAAGAGGTAAAACAATATTCTGACCTGCATTAGGAAAAAACATTGTCAGCAGGTTGAGGAAGGTGATGTCCTCTCTGCTCAGCGCTGTTGAAGCCTCATCTGGAGTATTGGCTCTTAGTTCTGGGTGCTCCAGCTCAAGACATGGACTTTCTGGGGCAAGTCCAGGAAAGGGTCACTAAGACAGCAAAGGGACTGCAGCACCTCACATGAGGAAAGGCTGAGAGAGCTGGCCCTTCAGCCTGAAGAGAAGTTTTGGTGGAGGAAGGCACATAAATGTCCAACAAGAGGGCTTAAAATGGTTTCATAGTTGTCTCGGAGCCACAAGAGAGAGCTAGAGGCAATAGGTGCAAAATGATGCACATGGAATTCCATATGAACACAGAACAATTTTTTTGCTGCAAAGGTGGTCAGACACTGAAACACTGCCTGTAAAGTCTCCATCCTCAGAGATGTTCATAATCTTACTGCATAATCCTCTTGGGGGAGGGGGGTTGGACTAGGCAGTCCCATGAGATTTGTTCCAATCTCAACTATTCTGTGATTCTGTGAAAGGAGAGAATGGCTAATAAATACCTGAGGTGAGTAAAGGTGTTCTTTGCCCGTCTAACACTGAATTTGTGATTTAGAAGTTTAAAGGAACACCTCAGCTTTCAATTTAAAACAAAACCAGAAAACAAAAAATTCTTTGTAATTCTTCCATTACCTATAATGAAATCTATAAAATGAAAGCTAAGTCAAATAGCCAGGCTGTTTATTTCCCATTTTCCACAGCACTGTAGTTAATGTCTCTTGTGGGTTCCAGAGGCTGCTGCTGAGGACAGAGAGAATCCTCTCTGGTCAGAAAGGCCACATACATATTTGTGGCTAAAAGGATAGGACCCACCAACTCTCCATCAATATCAGCTGAACAGAATTCCTGCCTCTGCAGCTCGACTTTTAGTCATGACTTCAGCTATGCTGCAGCCTTCACCTCAAGAGGCTTGGAGACCCAATAGGAAGTTCAGTATTCGTCTTTGAAAGAGCTTTTTCATTTGCCAAGGAGCAGCAAAGCCCCTTCCCTTTCTTGTAGCAAATTAGAGACATGGGACAGTCAGTGTGCATCCAACCCCTGTGTCCATCAGCAATGAGTCCTACACGTTCACACCAACCTGCTCTTAGAGACACAGGGCCTTCACGAACATCAGGCATCAACTTTTCCCTGAAGAAAAAGGATGAGGTAAATCTATCATCAGGCAGTGAATTAATTTCTTATTGTATCACTATTAGCTATGTCTGCTGCTTTTCTTTAGAGTCCAAGGGATTCCCAGCTGCTTTTCATCTGACTGGTCACACAGCACACCATGGCTTGGTGTTTAGGAGATGGACAGGAGAAAAATCTTGGTTTCTGAGCCTCCCTGAAGCCTAAGATCAGAATTATGCTGCATAATTCTACTACTTTCCTGTTCTCAAAAAAGAATCCCCAAACCCCCCAAATAGTATACCCTAAAAGTAAAGCCATATTATCTTAATGGAAGAAAAAAGAAATGGCTTTAGGAAATTAATTATTCTGAAGTAAGTTCAGAAATTGCCCTCTCCAAACAGAATAATCAAAGCCTCATAACGAGACATAAAAAATCCACGTCCACAACAAATACTAATGGTGGAAAGGAATACTGAAAATCAAGGGTGAATTGAATTATTACTGTCACACTAGCCCTTCCTACTCCAACATTAACTACTTTTAAACTTACACAACAGATGAGGTATTGTAGGATAGCACAATGTACCACAGCCAATGCACCAAAGGAAATTACACAAATGCAAAATGAGGTGGCAAATGAATAATTAGGCAATACAGCCTTACTTCTGTTCTGGGAAGGGTTTGAAGGGAAAAAAAAAAATCACACAAATTATTGTTTGCATCATAGTTGGACATTTGTTTGATAGCTGTTACCTATGATGCTTCAAAACTGATCCAGTGAAAAACTAAAGAAAATCTGTTATCATATCACATAGTTGTTATCTCACTTGACAGGTAGTTATTTTTCTCTTGATAGCTTTATATGTAGAGTTCTTCTCATGTTCCCCATCTACATTCTCACAGTCAAAATCTAAACCACTCAGAATGTTAGCAGAAGTTGCAGGTTGCTGCTTGGTGCTTCTCAGCAATCCCAACACAGACTGAAGACTGTGATTTACTACTAACCTTCATTTCATGTTTTCTGATCCCATCTGCTAATACGAATTTCAACATTTGCACGTCTGCTCAACCCACTGTATTTAAAATAAAAACGAATTTTAGAGAGTTTAGAAGTAAATTGCACTTGGTAGTTATGGATTCACTCCAGACACAACAATCAACAAGATCTCAAAAGATTTATGATGATCATGCAAAATCTTCACATCTGGCTTGCCAGATGTGTGCCTTTTTTTTTTTTTTTTTTTGCATGCAAGCAAAGAGGCACCACTATCCATCCCAGCACAGTGATTACAGCATGATTTCTTTCTTCAGGAAAGAAATGTAAGTACTGAATATGGGTATTGGAGTTTATCTGAATGTTAGACTGGAGTACCAACCAGTTCACTCACTCTCGTTCACGCCACATGCGTGTTTCAGCCCACGTGTTCTGGAACATGCTGCTTCCTCTCCTTGATGAAGCCATGCACACCCCTACTCAATCTGATCGAGAACTAGGAGGTATCAGGAAAGAAAGCCATGTGCAGTTTGGAAGATATTTCCCAGAAGAGATATCCCACATGCATTTCCTATGTCTAACATCCAGGCCACAGGAGAGCAGGTGGCACACTGAGAAAAGAGTTGACAGAAAATTTGAGTGGGAAGGAAAAGAAAATCTTGCCTGAGGGGAGATCATCATACCATCCTGCTGAAAACACTGTATCATCTCTGAAGCATTCCTCTCTGTACCCTGAGGGCAGCCGGTTCACAGATGATACCATTTTGGGAAATCTACTTTATAAAGATGAAAATCTCCTCTAGGGCTAGTATGTGGAAAACTTGGAAGAAAAGGTTTTCTGATGGGCTCCTTCCACAGCCCTCCTAGACTTCAATAGTTTTTGGTATAAATGGACACACAGATTCCCAGATGAACTAGTTCCTCTGGATCAAATTTATACAGATTAGTAATATTTCATCATCTCAATACCATAAAGCTGGCTTTACTTTAGCTTATTTACTCAAAACCAAATGAAAACAAAAAAACCTAAACAAACCAAAACCCATTAAACAAACAAAACACAAAATCATTTTTTTGAAAAATTTGAAATCTTTCAGATTTTCTTAGTGGAAATATCATCAATTGTTAGCACACAGACTCTACATTCTCGTTTCACCAGAGAATTTCAGCACATCATGATGACCTCATCCAGCTTTCAGGATGTGAAATGTTTCTCTCACATAATGCTCCTCTCTTACTTTCAGTTTTTCAGAAATGTCTGAGCTCT
This sequence comes from Peucedramus taeniatus, assembly GCA_013400575.1. Taxonomy (NCBI): domain Eukaryota; kingdom Metazoa; phylum Chordata; class Aves; order Passeriformes; family Fringillidae; genus Peucedramus; species Peucedramus taeniatus. The sequence goes on from WBNO01016591.1 coordinate 111,575, forward strand.
TGCAAACCAGAGATTACCAACTTCATCAACAAGTCACTTATGGATGACCATTAGATAACAGAAATCACTGTCTCCAGAAGAAGCTACAGGTGTCTAATCTACTTCTCCTACCTCTCTCCACCCTCAGCAAAAACTCAGCACAACACAAACAATCCTTCAAAAGAAATCTCGCTAAAAGAAGATATTGATCTTTTCCTCCTTTTCCTTTAGCCTCCAGTTTTCTCCCCTTATTAGAAATGGAGTTAGTTTACCCTATTCCTCACCCAGACTGCAAACATTAATAATACAGAATAAGATTTGCACTTGCCTGAAGCAATTTTATTTTCCATTAGCTGCCCACTAAATAGCAGTTAGAAGCTATTCCAGCAAATGGAGTGCTCCATGGCCTAGGGGGATGACACGCCACATTCTCCTTCACAGTCATTGCTTTAGTTCCCCTGCAGATTATCTAAATTATCCACAATACAGCCTTCTTCATTATAGCTATAGGAATGAAGCAGGACTATATGAAATTTTAACATTTCTACAATGCATTACTAACCCCATCATCAGCTCAACATATTCATTAATATTTGGAATATTCAGAAGCAGAAGTTGGATAAATTTGATGGTCCATTATAATGCTATTTTTGAAAAGAAAAAAATTCAATGTTTCCACAAACAAATTAACACAGAATTGAGGATATTTTTGCTGTATGAGATCTCTTCAGCAAAACATTAAACACAAAACCCACTTTCAAATGTTTTCAACTGTCACAACTTATCTCTCCCTAGTGTTAAAAAAAAAGTCAACCTTTTGTGATTAAAATGTGTCTTTTCCTTCAAGATGTCTATTTGATATAGCTTTAGTGTGAAGCCAGTACAAATTTATCTGAAGCATGAAATTCCAAAAGTCTATTTTCTTCAATTTGTAACAATACCTAGGTACACATCTGAAAAAAGCCTGCACAAGAGGGATGGACTTCATCTGAACTGCAGGAGGACCAAGCAGCAATACTTTAAACAAAGACCCTGAGTGAACTTTGAGACTAACGAGTTAGAAAAAACCAAATGAATGCAAAGAAAAAAATGCCACTTTTCAGAATAGTGTTTCTTGTTAGGCAAATGCAAAAATTCTTTACCTTACACAAATCATAGGACAAAGGATGAAAATCAAATGAGAAACAGAAAGCAATTTGCACTAGGTATAATTAGTGGGCAACTACAAAGATACAACTTCCTTAGATCTGTGTATCAGATACGGATACCAGCACAGGCTCTGTGCTGGCCTGTGCCAGCATCAAATTATTTAAGTATTGGAAGAAATCATGAACAGAAAAACAGTTATATAACCAAAAGGTTTGAATTGTTGTTTTGGGTTTTTTTTTTCTACAATCTCTCTTAGCATAGGTTTTTAAAACAAATAAGCAGCAGTGAAAAGAAGTGGGAAATGTTTAGGAATGAGGAAGCAAGTAGCCACTTGCGAAGTGATGGAAGGTAGAGGAGGTAAGATATGGATGACTGGTCAGTGTTGCAGTGGAGGAAAGTAATTAGTGGAAACTCTTGAGTTTGTGCTATTCATTTTATTGTATCTTAACCTTGAAAGCAGTGTTAGGGGTAAGGCAAGGAAGTATGGCAGCAATAGATAGAGCGTTCAAAGGAGTGAGGATGAGAAAGGACTGTGAAACTTGAAGGACCTTAGGAAACCATTCACCTAGCAGGTGAAACCCAGTAGAAATAACCATAAAGCAAGTAGAATTACTCCTAGTCTTATACATGGCTATTAGCAGAGAACGAAAACAAAACAGCAAACGAGCACTCAATAGCAGTGAAAAAAAAAATAAGGAAGTGTTTGGAATTAGCAAAAGAAGGATAAACAGAACAGGTCACTATTCCACTGTTTATATCTACAGTTCATCTTACTGAACATAAATATATAAGAATGGTGTGTGTATGGATGAAACCCTTGGCTTGAAAATCATCTGTTATTAGAAAACCAAAAACCTTCAGAAGGGGGAACAGGGATTAAAAAAATGTCAGAACAGTACAAAAAAATGAATGGCTTCCCTGTGAAGTAGGCAATTGGTAGGCAAAATATTTCAAACAGTGGCAGGGATTCAGGCAGAATATGACAGGTGTGCAAAATCATAAAAGACGTGGAAAGGCTGGACAGGGATAGATGGTCTTTTAAAGGAAGTCCAGTAAATGAAACTACAGGGAACCATGTTCAAATTAGCAAGGAAAGCACAGGGTAGCATAAACCTATAATAGCTTGCTGGAGAAAGTTGTGAATACAAAAATGTTTGTATGGGTTCAAGGAAAAAAGAGAAAAATGTTTAGGAGACAGGTACATTTGGCCTTACCAGACAGACAAACTACAGCCAGCAGAACTGGCAAATCCCCTGTACTGAATAAAGCAGGAGGTTTAGAGAGCATGCACACGTGTGTTAAGCCTTGTACATGCTTGCCCCGTTTTTACTCTTCCTCAGGTATTTGTACATGGCCACTGTACGTTTTTGTTGTCTTAGTGATTAGCTGCTTCACTTCAGAAAACTGCTTTTGAACAACCTGACCCCCAATATAAACCCCTCCTCTCCCTCTGCCCTGTAAAACTTTCCCTAGGGGAAGTTCGACCCCCATTTCCTACCCTATGCACTTCAATATCTGTGCTTTCAATCTAGACTTGTGCTGAAACAAACAAAAAGTTTCCATATTTCCAGTGCTATTTCCCTTAAAAATGCATAAGCTTTACTTTAATTCTGCCTGCCAAGACAAAGCAAAACTCTTTTAGTATTTTTAGTTTTATATTACTTATATACACTTTCAACATGGCCATTTTACTTCTTTCTGCCTCACTAAAGTATCATGAGCTCTGCTCTCTATCATTATAATTTCATTGGGGTGGGCAGTTAAATTAGTATAAAATCACTGAAAAGAAGAAGGGAGTTTAGCCCATGCTATACATGAATTACTTCATCTACCACAGTGAATTTATAATGCTACCTGCATTTTAATAGTGAAAAGGAGAACAACGACACAGTTTATAAAGAGGGAATTAGAGGAAACAGAACAGTTGCCTAAGCTGAAATTTAGCTGCAAACACTACAAATAAAGACCCTTGCTCTTGGGAAAACAGCATTATATTCTGTTCAGGACATTGACACTGTCAAGGTAGCTCAGTCAATTCTGTCAGATGACATTTTCTTTATACATATTAATAAAAGGAAGAGTTATATAAAAATAATTTTACCTGAATTTCATCTAGAAATATATATTTTTTTTTTTAAGGCTTTCCTTGTTGCTTAAAAAACAGTAATAAAAGTGCAAGAGGAGGAGAGAAAAAGTAAAAAGATTTTAGGGACAAAAAGAATAATGTAACCTTTGAAAATTTGCTAAAGCTTAAGATTTGCCTGTTCAGACACTGCTTCCTACCTCCATGTAATTAGATTTTAATTTTCTTTTTACATCCTTTTCCTCTACAGATTCTGAGAAGTAATTATTTCAATATCAATTGATTTGAAGGAACAGTCCCAAGTCTGAATTAAGCAGCTTATGGAAGTTTGTCTTGTTCCTGGTTAAACATTCCTGCTATGCAGCTGGGTAAGCTGCTTGCAGTAATAAAATCCAGATGAAATAATGGAATTGTGCTTGTGAGCCCAGGCTTGCTCTGGCTAGGGGGAACTTCTCAAATGTCTCTTATCAATGTCAGGGATTTAGAGAAAGCCTTCCCAAACAATCAAGCAGAGACAGAAACAAGGTATAAGCTTGATTTCTTCCCTCCAGTGTGTTTTTTATCAAAGCAATATCAAAATTTACATGTTTATAAGCAGTACATAACATAAACAGTTCTTCTGCCTATATTGTAATAGACAGTTAACCTCATAAACATGAGGTCTTCACCTTCCTCATACAAATGCCAGTGTTCACATTGGCAGTTTTTGCTTTCAGCTATAAGTTCAGGGAACTTAGCAAACCAGAAATAAAAATACTTAAAATAATAATTTAAATTTTAAAAAAAAAATTAAAAACACACACCAAAAAGAAATCCCACAGGACAAAACAGTGGATATTTTTGAAGTCTTTGTCACAAACTTACCTTTTGCTTTGACTTTTCTTCTATTTTACCTTTTTACTTACAGTCAGGAAAGTAGACTAGGGAAAAATGCAGAAGTGCACAAATTTTAATAACGTTAGTTATTAAAGTAAGTATAAGTAGGGGCTGGTCAACAGTGCAAAAAAAAAATTAACCCAAACACAGAAAAACAATGCCTACCACACTTGTGAATTCTTATGTTCTCCTTTTGTGATTCCTGCAAGTCATTTTGCACAAGCCCTGCAGCAGCAGGTTCCTATCAGCCTCTCTTTTCTTCCAAGTGGAAATGGCTGCTCAGATTAGAAAATGCACAGCACATGGGGCACCCACCACTTCTCTGAGCAACCTGTTCCAGTGTCTCAGCATCCTTGCAGTAAAGAATTTCTTCTTTGCTGAAAGATGGAGAGGGACTTTTTACAAGGGTGTTTAGTGATAGGACATTAAATATACATAATGTGCACTCATGGAGACAGGATATTTTATTATTGAGGAGGGGAATAAAATCTTTGCTCCATGGAGAGCAAAATTAGAAAACAGCATTGCACCAACAAAACCCAGAAGCATTTTTTTATGGCCCTGGTGGATGCTCCACTAAGATGCTTACCAGACTTCAACAAGAATCTTCCTTCTCTGGATATCCCTTGCCCTTAAATTGAAAGAACTAATGAGATTCCAATGGTATCTCACAAACTCAGCTCTTCTAATCAGGCTTTTTGGGATTCAGATATTCTCACTTCTGCTCTTTTCTGAAAATTAGCGCTCTACAGTCTGACAACCCATGTCCACTTAACAGTGTAATCTTCCAGAGCCTTTTCAGAAGAAGCTGCACAATCCTCAAAATTCTGGACTTGGGGGCTTAGCTTCTCACTGGTTAAAAATGATGCAACTACTAAAGAAAGGCTTGGAGAATACTCTCAGTGGGGCTTCTAAAACAATCATGCTTCACACATGAACACACACAACAGAATCAGCTGTGGAAAGACACAGTCAAATGGAAGCGTCTTTCAAATCTTTACCTCTTTCAGTCAGTCTGTTCATTCCTTCAGGTCCTCTCTCATTTTCCTGTGCAAGCCTCCTCATTCCTCATAAATTTCTGTTATTGAAGTTTCAGCCCACTTAGTTACCTTTTCTCCTACCCCTAGCACAAGCCAGTTGATACCTTTGTTTGGTTGCAGCCCACCTAAAATCCTAACTATTCCACATAGGCTGCAGCTAACTTGCTAGCCAAGGACAGGGAAGCAGACTCTGCATTTCAAGCTAGCACCACGCTATCCAGCAGGGAGAAATGTCCAGACAGAATCCCAGATACAGTGTCATTTATAAATCAAATCAACATTCACAAATGGAGTTTGCAGGCTGATAATATGGCCATCCAGTCTTTCAGCCTAATTTCTTAACCAGCCATCTGAGATGTGCAAACTGACCATTAAACAATTCCAAAAATAGGAGAGTATAAATCCCATATCTGTCACATTAAAGCACTGTGCAAAGAAAGCCATTTATAACACACGAGAGGCTATTTCCTTGATCTTTTGAAAGCCTCACCTATTCCTCACCACTTTATACTTTCTTCTGAGCTGCATTTGAGAATGGACAGTTCCAAGCACAAACACTGATTATTTAAACATTGTTCCTACTATTGCCTGTACTTGACTTTCCTCAGGGAAGGGTCTGGGAGGGTGCCAAAATAACTGCCAGGAAAGCCACAATCACACTACAAAAGGACTTTTAGACAGATTCCTCCTGAGCCAAATTTCTCTTCAATTTCAGCTGTACGTTCACCTTCCTCTGGAATTGTGGACTTGTGCCACTGACTTTGAAAAATCTTCTGCTCAAAAGACCTTGAATAATCAGATCATTGCAATTGCTCACTGAGGGCTTTATTTATTTTTAAATTATCGTGTATTTGGGTTAGACAGCAACAGCTAGATGAAAAATCCCAGAATCCCTAAATGGTTTGGGTTGGGAGGGGAGGGACCTTTATAAGGTCATCTAGTCCAAACCTTCTGCAAAAGGCAGGAACACCTAATGCAAAGCTCAGTTACATCCATTTATCAATACTTGGTGCTTGAGGTCGCCACACTAGAACATTCACAGTCTCCCATGGGTGAGCTCTGACACGCCTGCAGTTTCTGCACAAGATTCAGCAGTTCTCAATGTCAGTGAGGTGGAATGGTACACACAGTGTTTGTAGCCACACCATGCTAGCATGTGGCAGTGGGGTTAGAAGGTTTTAACTGGTTAGAAATGTGTTTAAAATGTTACAATGGTTTGCCCCGACTCACCCCTGTTCAGTCCCTCATAATGGTATCTCCCAGAGCCAGCTCCTGAGCTTTCTTGGCTTTTCTGTGAAAACCCAGCCCCAGCAAACTGTCTATCACACCCATAGCCGAGAATGTTCTATGTCAGTTATGACAGTCCCCCTCAATTATTGGTTTCACCCCCCAAAATCCTCCTCCCAGCTAGCCTCGATTTGCTGCTGGACTGCCCCGTGTGGTGGGGGGGGAGCCCCCAGCGGGGCAGGCAGCCTGGGTTTTAAAAGGGGTTCACTCCTCTTTNTGTCACCGCGGTGACGCCGGAGTCGATCCACCCTGCTCCACGGCGGTGCCGGTGGGCTGCGCCGAGCCCCGCGCCGCACCCACCGCTCCTGCCGGGCTCCCTCCATTCCTTCAGACCGCGCGCGCCTCTGCTCCACCCCGACAACATCTCGGACAGCTGGAAACCGCTCGTCCCGCTCCTCTGTGATCCCAGCGAGGCGGCAGCGAGCCGAGTAAGCACTGGCGACCTCCTGCCTTAGCCCCGACACCAGACCACAGCGCAGCTCTTCCTGCAACAACCCCGGACCGCCCGGACTGCTCCCGCCGCTTCCCCGGCAGCTGCAACCTGTTACAAATCGCGCACGAGGCTTCCCCTGGCGGCCGGGTTGCCCAGCAACGCCCGCAGGTTGGCACAGCCCCGCTCCCGGCGCGGGGAATAAAGCAGCTTGGAAAACCACGTAAGAGAGCCCTCCCTCCTTTCCTTTACCCTTGTCTTTGGCGTGAGTCCATGGACTGGCCATATCGGCTGGTCTCGACCCCGTTGAGCCTGGCTGAACCGTTACCCTTGCCCGCTGGTGGCACAGGCAGGGAGCGGTCATACTGGACGGTTCGCCGAGGGGAGGCAGGGGTTGGAGCTAGCCAATCTAGCATCTAGATTCGCTCCCCATCCCAAGACCAAGGCGAGGCATCACTAGCGTACAAAAGTTACACCCTGGGTGTTTGAGGTAAAGATATGATTGAAGTTACATACTTTTTCTAGAACAGCAAGAGTCAAACTTGAGATCAAATATCTTAAACTATACAAGAACTGGAAACGATCTTAGGCATTAACCACGAAGCATCACGTCTGTCTTGCTCCTAGCTTGAACCGAAACCTGTCTAGCTCAGTACAAGAAGAGGATTCACACTGATAACTCCTCTGCATATGCTGTCATTGACCCTGCTTTGGGGGTTCATTGAAAGCAGGACAAGGACAAGCCTTAATAGCACAAGTGTTGAAATATGATGATGATAATAAACACAAAATGAAGAACTTGACCCTGAGTGCCATGTTCTCTGACATCAGCCAAGCAGCAAGGCATTTAAACATCAGCATGGGAGTATAATTCTGTTACCTGTCAACTTCTGAAGATCCCCATATCTTCTTGAGTCTGCACTCTGGATTTTTGTTGATTCCCCATAAATTGGGTGTCCTGTAAATACTAGGCTCCAGCAGGCTTTCATGCTCTGGATCTGCAGGCCCTGGAAGGTTCTTGCAACACTTTTAGACTTTGCATGTCAGATCTGCGCTTGGAGTTGCAATGCCTACAGTTTGTGTACAACAGGATCTCAGCAGCCGGACAGAATCAAGGTGAATTTCCACACTACAGACATTGGTCAAAATGTTTTACTTGAAACATTTTATATCCAATAAAGATTTCAACAAAGTGCTGCTGAAGATTTGTCAGTCAGTTGTATTCCTGAACTCTCCTTCCAGGCTGTTAAAATAAAAAGCAGAAAACAACAGTCTGCCTACCTCTTGATTCTCATGCTGAAATGTAAATCATAAAAATGTTTAAGTGCTGCATCTTCTGATGGCACAAAATGTCCCATTCTGTGGATAAAGTAGTTCAGATACAGAATAAATAACTTATTTACCCAAAGTGGTGCCATTTCTTCAGGAAATCAGGGAAAAAAATTATACACAGCTGGTCTATTCTGCTATCAGAGGTGAAAAAATCTTGGGGTAGAAAATTTGTCTGTATCTTTAAAAATAAAATGGACTAACAAGGCTAGAATAAGCTGGTAGTTGTATTTCAGAACCTGCAGAAATGTCTAATGAACATAAAAATATCATTAAGGGGTAAAAGTGCCTTTAATTGTTAGGTTCCTAGATTTATGCATCCAAATCTGAAAAAAGCAATGATGGATTAATGCTTTTAGTGTGCACCTATCATCTGTAGGCTTTGACTTACAGATGGTGACATCCAGAATGAGGAATCTGCACTACAGTCTTCAGAGATGATGTACCAGAAGGAAATGTAACCAGAAAGATGAAACTTGATTTACTGTACTCAGGTATTTTAACAAATTGCTTTCAGACCTAAAATGCTTGGTTAAAACACTGAAATCTCATCTCAGAGCTCCCTCTGGTAATTGTGAAGACTTATCAAAGGAATGTGCTATTAATTAGTATTGCATAACCTGAAATAAAGGTAGACTTGTAATACATACAAATAAAGGTAGACTTAAAAAATATACTATCTGATCACTTGAAGTACCCTTGTGAAATATATTGAGACTTTTTATTGTTTTCTCAAGATGCAAGTGTAGTTGATTGCCAAAATCAACAATAAAATCATTTATTGATAAGAAATAAATATTAATAAATTTATTTATACTTCAAAGATTCCAGACTTGCATGCATTTGTCTTTTTTTAACTAAGTAATGATACTTTATTTTAAACTATAGTGGTAATTTTTCATGAGTGGCAAATATTTTAATGTCTTGTAACCATTTTAAGATGTTTCCATTACCTTCTTCACCCGCGTTACTTCATGTACAGTAATTAATTAACATTTGTAAAAGTGAGTGGGAGGACCCTCCATGGAGAAGGTAAGAAGTGGCTTTGGGGAGGAGGAGAGCAGATGATGACTGTGCAGGGTTGATGCAGTAGTTAACAGAACAGAAATTTTCTCTGTTGGGGCAGTATCTTGCTAAGAGACTCTTCTATTTGTTACCACTTTCTTACCCCTTTACTTGTGATGGATTCCAATCCTACCCTTATGAGGCTGGGTTTTATGAGGAGAATAATTACATGTTCATGTGTGTGTCTCCTCTGGTTTCACATATCCATTCCTGGCTCACCAGCCAAGACAAAATAATTTTTTAAAAGCACTTATAAACTAAAGTCAGAATGTACCAACATAAACATTTTTTTTCCTTAACTTTCTTAATTTTTGATGCTGAGAAATAAATAGCAATCCTGTGAGTTTCCAGGAGGGTAGGTACTGGTACATATCTTATGTTACATGTCCACATCACAGTGTAGACCCGTTTCTCTCAGAAATATTCCCAGGTGAATTTAGAATTAATTGAATGGGCTAAGACAACTGAGAAAACACTCTCAGCTTGTTGGTTAAATTAATGAATCCAGGACCGTGAGCTCAAATTTATGCAAATTTTCAAGATGAACTTAATGCTGAGAAACATCAATTCAGCTGAACATGTAAGCAAATGAACTGTTTGAATCATATGAATGTTCCCACTGGGATCAATAAGCTGGCCTGTGTTATTGCCACAAAGAATACTAGAATAAATGCCCCTGCTGAAAAATGAAAGGTGATACTGCAAGAAGCCCCCTATAACTAATGAAATTCAGAGATAAGGTACAGAAATGAAAAATAAGAAAGAAGAAAAAATGAAAACAATAAACAATCTTCAACATTTTACAGACATTCAAACTGTGCTTGTGAATGATGCAAGAAGAGGAACATATGAAAATTTTTGTCAGGTCAGGGCAGACATGGTTGTTCTACTCTGGTTTTGGAGATAAACTCAGAACAGACCACTGCCAAAATTAACACCCAGTTCTTAGCTGCCCTGACTAATTTCCAGCTCTAATTGAGGATCAGGGCCATCATTTTGAGCAAAATACCTTGCCAGTCCTTTTTAAAATAACCAATTCTCAGTTTGGGTTTTCTTTCATATTCTGAAGTACTTCGAAGTAAAATTGCTTTTATTATAATTTTCAGAGCATCAGTCTCTCTGGGAACAGAGATTTTTTTTCTTTTGATCTTCACATTCATCGCTAAAGAAGGTATTTTTATTCCTGGCACTTTCTTGGAGAAGACTTTGTCTTTTTCCATAGTTACACGGGACTTGTCCTCTAGTGATCCCAGCGGCTCCACATGGTTTCGGTGGGATAAGTGCTGACACACCACCGACTTTTCTATGAGAAGTAAGGCTGTAGGTTTGGCTCCTGACCACACCAGATGGCGGAATAAATGTAGGAACTGACAATGCCATCTTATGGTGGACATACAAACTGCAAACGCAGTCTGTAAAAGAGATACAAAAAATGGTTGTTGCTCCGGCTAGTAAAAGTATGTGGAACACTTAAGGATGCAGCTTAAAGTGTGGAGATGAATCATTGTTAATCACTAGCGTTCTGTAAGGGCTTAAACTCAGCAGGATTAATTTAAATGCGAAAGCTGAAGACTTGGCTTGTGATGGCAAGTGAGTATAGGAAAGGAAAAAGAAAAGGGGGAGAGAAATGCTCTAACATCCTCTTCTCATTGACTATCTTTAAGTTTCTCTTCCCACCTGTTATGGTCCCTTAGTACAAAACCAGCACTCACTCAACATGGATGACATGCCCAAAGTGTTTCTATGCACAACAACAGCAGCATTTTGCCCTGGAAGTTGGGGTATCCAGAAGTTAGGACTGTGTCTGTTAGATGCCCAGAGGTCCAGAAGATGACAGAGAGTGGGGCACAAAGACCACCAAACCCAGTGATGTGAGTTCCTACTAGAGAGGAACTGTGAGTATGCCCTGCAAGTTTCTATGGGAACCACATGGGTTTTTATCATTGGACTGTCATTACATTGAAGTTCCGACTTTGATAACTTCTTCCTGGAAGAGGAGGAATACTGAGCCAAAAAAAAAAAAAAAAAAGGATACCGTTACTAGTCAAAATTAATAGAAAAATCTTGGGTTTCAAACAGCAAGATTCAGAGCCCAGTTGAGGTTCCTCTGCTCAACGTGAAGGCAGCTCAGGGACTTGTGTGTGGAGAAGAGAAGATGGGGTTAACCCTGGTGCAGATGAGGTTTCTGTGCCATGCCATCTTCATCACTTTTGTGCTTGGGGATGAGAAGCTGGATTGCAGCAAGTCCAGATTATTTGTGACAGCTGCCAACACAGAACCAGCCTTCAACCAGTGAACCAGCCAGGGCTGTGGTTTCACTGTTGGAGTATTCCTAGTGTTCCTTCTGCTCCTTTATGTCTGATTTATTTTTTTTTCCTTAAAATGCAGTGAAAGTTTATACAGTAAAACAACATCATTAACATTTCAGACAAAGCTCATCTTGTGACAGAAAAAGTATTGTGGATTTAACCTGTCCTCAGTGAATAATTGTTCAGGGAACACTCTAAAGCCTTCAGTTTTAGAATGTGTGTGAATATGCATTTTGGAACCATTTATGTAATTTCTACTTTTTTTTTTTTTTTTTTTTTTTTTTTTTTTTTTTTACTTTTCTGTTGAGAAATTTAACTCAGGCCAGTGCCCTGAAAGGGAAAGAAAAGTTGCCTGGGAGGAACTGCACACATGCTGAATATTTATATAGAATGACAATGACATTTGACTTCAGGTTTTCTATGACAAAAACAGTTCTATTCAGCTGTGACCCATATCTCTTCGTCCTGACAAGCTGAGGAAAACATAAAACATTGGACCAAAATTGAATGAGGCTTGAATTCTTCATTTTGTTCCCAAAAAACACTGACTTAAATCTGATACATCTTAGTGGATTAACATGTTTTAGAGTGAATTTTAAAATTTTATAAATGTTATTCTTGCTTCTATTTTTCCATAGCATAGTTTGTCAAGTGCTGTTGAAACACATCCATAAATTTAATTTTTTTTTTCCAAGAACCTTGTTTTTTAAGGAGCATGACAATAAACTAACAAATAGACTGAGGATAAGAAGGGTGTGATATAGAGGAAAACTGGCTGACGTGATTGCTCTCTTTTTGGTAAGGCTATATGTAATAATAGTGCCTTCTTCTACTAAAATTTGTCCTACTTTTCTAAAATATTCTAGTATATCTCTAAATCCTGCCGCTCTGCCAGAGTCACAGTCCATTAGGATCTGGCTGGATCATTTATGTGATTCTGAGAGCACTGCCAGGAAACCGGGGTAAATATGGAAAATAATATTGATGTCTTGACACATCAGGATCTGCAGCATCAAAACTTAATGAATCCCTCTAGAGGCTGCATGCAGAATAACCTCTTCAGAATTAAATGGAAAGCCATGGTTCTAAACATATGAAAAAGCCCACTATGATCTGTAAGCCTGGGAATATTAAGTGTTAGTTAGTTCTATTGTAAAACCCTTAAGTTTTCTCTGTGAGTTCATAGCCTGATTCCTTTGTGTAATTATTTAAATATCACATTATGAAAAGATTAAAAGATTGATGCTGAGTACTGGGCCACTCAAGAAGTCACAGGTGTCAAAATTAAAGTAGCTTGTTCAACTTTCACGCGCCACTTCATACCTAACTATTGCTTTCAAGTTATAGCACACTAAATCTTGTATTAAAATAGAGTACTTGGAACAGAAACATTTAAATACAATCATTTTCCTAGAACAGTAAACATAAAAACTTGCAATCTATTTGTAAAAGATAAAATTATGTAAATCATTTTATGATAAATCTGCATGAAATATCTGAGCAAGAATGTCTTTCAGCATCCTGCTCACAGAAGAGTTTCTGTTTTTCACATCAAAGAGTTATTAGCTTAAAAATCCAAATGAAAACGTCACCCCTAGCTCAGGAATTTGAATCCAGCCTTGCCTTGCTCCTGATTAATACATTACTACCCACTATGTTGCACAGCTGTACTACATTTTTCTTGCTCTCCTTTGGTGATGAATCTAAGCAGTCTGTGTGTTAGCTGCAAAGTCACAAGGGTCACATAAATATCTGCAAGATAGGCAGACAATGATGCTTCTGGAATTTTTGAAAAACAAGGGGAAATAACAGAAAATAAAACAACCCATCTGGAATCTAAATCAAGGGTTGTTTACCTTCTAGCACACACAAACAAGCCTTCCAAGGAGAACATTCTATCATTCTTGCTCTTTGCGTAATACCTCTGGGCCCTTTTATAACATGTAACTATCAGATGCCAAAAATCCCAACTCACACAGATTATTATTGCAATGCTTGGAAAGTTATTCCAATGAATCAGGCACACACACAAAAATGAAGAGAGCTATCTCTGTTCATTCAAAGGCTGTCCCACTGTTGCTTAAGGTTATAGTCTGATTCACTTGGCTTCTCTAGGTTTTTCACAGCTAGCAGAGACCTTGGATGCTCTGAGACTCCTGTATGCCAATCAAAACAAATTCTTAATAAACAAAGAAATCTTGCCTTTGAAATCCAGAGAGAATCATGCTGGCGAGGAGCAGCTATGCAATATTTTTCTTTCTGTCAAAGCAGCAGTAACCTTCTTAAAAAATTCAGGAAATGTCAAAAAATAACCTTTTCTCATGCTCCAAACTGGATTTTTTCCCCTATTGTCTTCACAGGATGAGCTATTGGAGAATACCAGTGTTGTTTGATTTTAGCAATGAGGAGTCAAGCAACTTTATGCATCATGACTATTTTGGCATCTGCTTCAGCAGAAGTTGTAGCATGGCTCCAGTTTTCGCTCCTTTTGAGGTCTGAGGACAGTCCACTTCTGCTCAAAGTGTAGCTTTAGAAATCTTAAATAATGAAGATAGTAAGCTAAGGGCAAGAATAGGTTTAGTTTCCCTTTGGAGAGTTTAGTTTTGCTACTAAGCTCAACTTTTGAAATACTCACAGAAGTAAAACTGTAGATTTAGGCCTCTGGAGTGTGAGGGTGCTCAAAGTGTTTTAAAAAATTACTGATAGATGGTGAACCCTGTGAGCCCAAATGCAGCAGGCTTGAAGGAGTGAGTGGGATGATTAGTTTATCTCACCTTCTATTTCCCTGTGCTTGCCTATTGCAGTAATGTGTGAGATTGCTGTCAATGCTTTCCACTGCAAAGTCTTTAGCAGATTTATATAAAATAAACTGATATCAAATTTCCAATAACCCAAGCCATAAGTCTGTGTTAACCGAACAGCTATTGTGATTCTCTTGGTTATAGGGATAGAGATGGCTCAGCTAAGAAAGGCAGTATGCTCAATTTACATCTGTCCTTTGGCTGAGATCAATACCAAAGCCTGAGAGATCTTGTTGCCTGTTAATTACAAGGGGCTCCATGTGTCCTGAAAAAGATGTCAACAGCATCAAGAGGCTGGTGTTTATAGAAAAGTACAGAGAGAAGGGGAGAGAGCATAGCATTACTCTTGGAGTCCAAGATGATGAGCATCCTTTGAACAGGACTGAAAAAATCATGTTAAAGGACAACTGTACACTGTAACAAAGGTGACTGTAGAATGAAATGCATCTGCAGGAAAGGCTTGAAAAGTCAAGAGGCTCAGACAGAGTACAAACATCTTTTCTCCTCCTCATCTCTCTTTTTTCTCTCATAAAATATGACCTCTCTCCAAGGATATTTCTAGAAAGCAATTATAAGGATTGGAGAGTAAGACAGGAAAGAAGTACAGGGAGCACAGAGTTAACTGCTCCACATGTTGGCCATGAATTTGTGAATAACTGTTTTGATCGCGGAGAAAGGAATTGCCTAATGTCCACACACTCACACCTCTACAGCACTTTGCTTTAAAGGGGATTTGTTCTGATTCATCAAATTACTCCTCCGAAACAACTGGCCTAAAAATGTCCCTCATCCTTTGCTTTTATGTTGTCTGCTTAATCACTGTTTTAAAGAATAAATAATAATAAAAACAAACAAACAAACAAACAACAACAACAAAACAACCCTAAAACCCAGGAAGATAAAAAGGAACTTTCAGCTTATTTTTGCAGAGCATTTCAGATTCCACACATGACTACTAAGGCATTTCTGAAGCAGAAATGAAAACATGTCAATTTTTCTTGTTACTTCTTTCCCTAGCTTTGCCCACTACTTAGCCTTTCCATCAGTACTGCCTTGGGGGTTACCAGCAAACTCCAAAGGGATCTGTGAGGACTCTGATGAGTTGTGAATCCTCCACTACAGCTGCAGAGGAAAACACCACTTGGATTTAGTGTGATGCTGACCAGAATACTGAAAGTAAAGGTATTTTGTCCACATAAGCACATTAACAATTAATACACTAGAAGCAGTCACTAAGGAAAGTAGGGACACATTTATACAATGCTGCTCTGTGAAGTAACTAGTAGAGTTTGTTCTGAAAATGTTGGTTCTACCTGATAGCATGTGCTAACATCTTGGGACAGCCTCAAACACCCCTCCCACTTCTGTCCATGCTGCTCAGAGAGTAATGGGAGAGCCACAGAGGGGAATGCAGATGTGCTGACTCAGCAAGCACACACCAGGAGTAAAAATTTATTCCAGGATTTGACAATGATCAGCTGTTGTTAGATCAGAGCCCTGTGTTCTCTCTGCTGCTATTTCCGAGCCCTGGGGCCAGGATCTGAGCGTGGTGCCATATGATTATTTTACTGCTGAGAATAAAGAAATATGCATTTAACTTCTGGCACCTGCAACATGCCCGCAGGTAGTTCTCGTTCAGTAACAGAACCAACTAAATCCTTATGTGTGACTTCTCTGTGGCTCATTTATTTCACTTAACTTCTGCCTTAGCATGCAATACAAAGTATAAACAACCACATTTCAGCATATAGATATATAAATGCTCAGCCCAGTGGATTCTCACATGCACAGAATTGTGAATTGTGCTCATCTGTGGCACTGCAAGAGATGAACATACACACCTGACCCTTAGCTGTCTCTTGTAAATTTGTAATATAGGCACTGGAGTCAAAACAAGTCATTCATTTCTTCCACAGCTCCTCTGTCCCTCATGTGAAATTTCCTTTTAAGTGGCTGGTGATCAGTGCTGTCTCCAGCATACCTGCTGATTTAAATCAGCTTGGGCCAGTTTTCCATAGCCTTGTTTTGGAGCCAAAGGGCAGGATAATGTACATGGGGGAAACCTGTCTGGAAAGTGTAAATAAAAAGACCTAAGAGTTTGGCTATCCATAACTGCAATTTCCCCTTTGAACAAGCAATCAGTGGAGCCCTCCAAACTGCTGTTCTCCTGTGTTGTGGGCACATTTAACCTTGTATCCATATTCAAGGACAAAAACGGACGTGAATGGACTGGCAGTGAGACTCATACTTTTCAAATCAAAAAAAAGTGGCCACAGGGGAGATGAATAATATTGGTGCTGTAGCCCTGAATCCTGCCTTTTTGGTAGACAAAATTTAGTACCCACTGCATGTGTGTGCATGGGAACACCCTTAGGTTCAGTTTCAGAAGAAAAACCTAACTTAAACGGTTTTTGTGCATAACCTCCAGTGTGCCAACTCACTGCTCTTCTCTGTATGCTACAGGAAAAGGGAGGACTGGGCCCAGAGGGAGATAGCCCAAATGAGGGCAAGGGAAGTGAAAACCAGCATGAGAATAGATGAATTTGGACAGCAATCAAACCAGTCCTGTCACCACTCCTTCCCTCCTATGTATTTTAATTGCATGGTTCCAAATAATCTCTTCAACTTTGAGAGGAAATCTGCTTGTCTGTGAGTATTTGATCTGGCATTGACTCTGTCGATATCTGCAACCCCACTACCATGGGGAGATCCTGGGGTTCTTTAGGAAGAGAAGATGAAATGGGATGTAATACACTGGAGCCTGGCAAAAAGAACTGAATAGAATTGGCCAATAGCCAAATGCTTTCATTCCTAGCAGAAAGGCATTAAATGAGACTGGCTGCATTTAACTGAGCATCTTTCTGATTAAATAAATGGGTAAAGAAACCTCTGTGTATTTGCATTTGCAGTATATATTTACATATAAATTTTGCCATTCTTAAATACTTTCCTCATTTCCAGCCTATTGTAAATTGCTTTAATGGTTACAGTAAGGTTGGGAACACACAAATATTGAAAGAGGAGAATGTTCATGTCAGGATTATGTTTCTTAGCTTATTTTGTGCCATCTGGGGCCAAATCCAACACTTGTATGCACAGTAGAAATGAACCTGACCCACGGATTTTTCAGGTCATAGATAAAAACTCCTTAAAAAACCAGAAAAAAGTCAAGGTGCAGAAAGGTCTTAATCTTTCTTCTGTGGATATTTTGCAGCCATTCATTCATTCACTAATCATTCTTCTAGATGATTCTTATAAATAAAAGTTTAGTTAATAAGGTGATAGAAATAGAACTGCAGTGCTGTCATGCATAAAGGTTGTCTAACATTCTCTACTGTGACCCTCCTTCTTCAGCTGCCTACAACGTAAGGACATGCCACCTATGTGGGCTTGTGGTTTCTCTGCTTTATCACTTTCTAAGTTGATTTATGCATGCATCAAACCCAAAGATGACTCTGTGGCAGCTCACTTGCCTCAGACACATATGCTGAGGAATCAAGCAGTAACTTAGTACTGAAAGTGTTCTTTATACCTCAGGAAAGCTGAAGAAAAGCTTTTGGTGTTTCAATGGAAAACTCCTCTGCAAGGCATAGACTATCTGAACATCAAGATTATTCTGCCATTTTAGAATGAAGTTTCAACTTTAGCTACTATATATTTCTTTGCTAAAAATGCTGATCATCCAGGGACATAGATGACCAGGACAGGGACAGGGACATCCAGGGACAGTAAATGATAACTTACTGGATAAGTAAGTATCCAATAAGTATCACGAGGAACATGATAACCTTTGAAATCATGAACAGTTAAGGAAAGCCCCTGGTAAACAAGATTCGTTGAAATGACTTGATCTCTAATCTATGTCCCTTTCTCTAGAATTCTAAAATCCACATGTATTTTACAAAAATATCCCTAGATGTTTTTTGCTGCAGATCTTCCCATCCAGTTATCTCTTCCTAGTTTTGAGGTTTGTTGTTCTGTTGATTTTTTTTTTTTTGTTTTTTTTTTAATCTGGTGTAATTTTGTGTCCTTTTTTCTACCACCATTTTCTAGGTATTTAAGTTGGGACTCTATGTCTATGTCTATATTCTCTGCTGACACAATTCCTGTGGATTCATTTCCATCTCTGCAAAATTCATGTAAAGAGGGCATAAAAGGCTGTCAAATTAGAATTATGGCATTCACATTGATTTTTCCACTTAGTTAGAAGTGACTGCCTAAGCTGCAGAGCACTGAATAATCAAATCCTAGGATTCTCAAGTCAGTGTTTTCAGTGTGACCCATGACTGCACTGTGCTTCGTAGTGCCTCCGATGTTTTTTGGCATTAGAGTCATGTCTGCAGAACTCCTAATACCCTAATCCCACAGCATTCTCCAGGGCTGATTTAACCCCCATTGACTACAGGAGATGAGCATCAATACTGATCTGCAGAGAAATTTATCATATGTAAGTTCATCAAATGTTATCAATTCAGACTGTGTACTGCGTGTGTATGTGATTTAAGTTTAAATCCTACTGGCTTCACTAGGAAGGTTAGTATTTAGAAAAATGGTAGTATTTTAGTTTTATCCAATGCTATAAAAAGCTTGAGTTTAAAACCAGCAGGTTTTTAGAGATAAAATAATGCTAATAGCAGAGGTTTGCTGAGATCAGAAGTGAATTCTCTGACTGCACCTAACTGGGCACAGTATCTGGCTTCAGAGAGCTGAGCAAAATGGAGATCATGAGGCGTGAGACTGATGAAAACTAGTGGCTTAGTTCTGTGGGACAAACTGATTTCAGAACAACTAAAATTCTATTTTATCATCTCTTATTCTCTTATCGAAGAACTGAGAGTGACGGTACTTTTAGATGATTCATGGTGGGGTGTAACAGTTTTCATTCCCTGATAATTCATATATCTTTAAATTAGTTTCAGTCTAGGATTTACTCCCTGAAGAACTAAATATTCCATGAATTGGGAACTCTCATCTTGGGTAGGAGATATTTTCTGCTTAGCATACCTGGCACTTGGGAAATCAAACTTCCCAGTCCTGGCTTGCCAATATTTGCTGAGGATGCAAAGGGCAGCATCCCTTTGGGGACAGCCTTTCCAGAGTGTGCAGTATGTTTGTGTGGTATATCTATGCTCCTAAATGCTATCCTGTAGTAGACCATGCTACAGAATGTGTTATTTCATGAAGTGCCATTTTACAGTGTGATCTGTCACCTGTGTCACTAGTGGCAGCAGTAGTCACATTAAGCAAGGCTAGTTAGGCATTGTACAGGAGAACATGAACATGTCTGGGAATTTACAGAAGCCCATTGGAGCAGTTAATTGGAGCAGTGGGTGAGGTGGACAGCCCACAGAAGTGTGCACTGTTGGGATGCAAAGGGTTACTGGTGTGCTCATGCTGATGTGTAACCAACCTTTCCATCCTGACAGGTCAGGAGACTGCAACAGCAGGGACACAGGCCTGGGCCTTGGCTGGGATACTCACTGACATTTATTCTTTCTTGTTTATTTTTTCATTTTCCAATAGCTCCACTGGAGTAAAATATACTCCTATGGAATGGGAGCTTACCAAGAGTAACATTATAAGAAAAATAAAAGGAGGCAACAGTTACAACTTCAGCAATGTCCATTTCATTCCCAGTATGAGACATTTCTTTTGAAGCACACTTGTTTTTACATTATATTTTACCTAGACTGTTTCCAAAAGGGTTTTATTTTCTCATAAAATAACCATTTCACATTCTCCATTGCTCAATTACATGGTGTTATTATAAAAGATAATCTTTTGCCTTTTCTTTTGTAAATCCTTTGCATCTGAGTAGACCTACATTTGTAGATGGTAGGTTATCCTACCTTCCTCTTAGTGTAAGGGATTGGAAATGTTTGCCTCTACATTTGTAATATTACTAGCATTCCCACAAAAGTTGGAAAATTGGTTTGGTCAGGTTTGACTACATGTTTGGTCAGATTTGACTACATGAGTTGGTGTTTGAAATATTTAGAAAACAGTTACTTCCATCTTAGCCAGGTTCACTCATTTAATTTTGTACTTTTCCTGAAATACCTACACAAAACTTTTTATTTATAGCTTTCCAATGAATACTTAAAGATGATCATATCCTTTATGGCAAGGAATTGATCCTGAAATACTGTAGCCATGCAGCAAATAAGTATGGATCTTCTCCAGAGAAACAGAGTGAAATTACAGAGTTAAATAAATACTTTTGGGTTTATTTTTGCACTTTCTGTTCTGCTTGATAAAAACACCAGATTATGTCAGGAGTTACAAGATGAAATAGTTAAGTTGCTGTTATCCTACCAATTATAAACCTCTTGGGCTTTCAAACTGTAAAACTACAACTAAAAAAGAGAAATATAGTATAGACTAAACTTGAAAAGTTTTATCTGACAATAAAATTAAGAAATAATAAAAAAGCTATGGATAGTAAAATAACCCAGAACAGCTTTTATTTTCCATCTTTGATGCAAAGTAGCATCCTGAAATGACTATAGAATCTAGAAGTAGATAAATAACAGCAGAGGGAGAGGCACAGGCATAGAAGCCAGGAAAAAAACTGGTTGTGTCAATGTGCTCAGAAAGCCACAACAAGAGAGACTCAAGAAAACCAACTACAGCACTACTGGATTTTTCTTACATTGTTATACTCATCCATGGCCCTCAGATTATTTTTCAGTATATGAGGCAGCTCTTACCACATTCCACTAACCAGAGTACCTGCATTTTGCATAGATGGCATTTTTAATTGACTAAATGAATTTCTTAGGGTGGGGAGTATTGTTCTTCACAGTGCTTCACATTCTGTAGCCATTAAGAAAGATGATTTGACTATTAAAATTGTTTAGCCCTAATGAATAAAAAAGGGTTGTTCTAGAAGTAATAGAGGAAAGCTTTAGAAGTTTCCAGTTTCTCTAACCATGCAGAATGTCACCAAGACTTTTTAAACTCCAGCACCAGTAATTGCCTGTGCCCTTTTCAAACAAAACTGCTTACTTTTGATTTCAACATTTACTGTGTCTTTCTCACATAGCTGTGCACCATGCTAATACTGTTGTTTTATCAGCTTCTCTCCAGCCTGTTCACCTCACCAGAGAAGCATTGTTCTTTGCAGAATATCCCCTGACGCTTTGCCAAAGCCTAAATTTGAACAGCTTGAGTGAAGAGATTTCTAATGCTTCCCCTAAGAGGTTGATAACATTGTAATTAGTCTTTCTGTTTAGCAAATAATTCTAGCTTTTCCCCTTTCTTTGTTTCATAGATACTTTCTTTCCTATTGCTTGTGCATAGCAATACTTTAAATTTCTTTAATATTGTCCTTTCAGTATTTTCAGGCAGATTTCCTACTTCTGCTTCCTCAGTTTGTAGTTATTTTATGCACACTTAATTCTTTTAACCTTTTCCTCATGAGCTTCCTTAGCTTTTGGTATGCCTTTAGAGTAGCTAAAACCATTCGCTTTTCAGACAGGGTGCACGTGCAATGCTGATCATGGTGACTTTATTAAGATTACATAAAGGGCATTACACTGAGGACATATTTTGCTAAATAATTAAATGTTACTGGAAAAGCAGCTCCTTTCAAGAAAATCTTCTGCAACATCACCAGGCAATTCTTTGTATCCTTAGAATTCTCCAAGGATACTTACAAGAGGAAAATCACATTGAATTAGGGATTAGAAGTCCTGTAGTGTCCTTATGAATTTAGAACAAAACAAAAGAAAGAAGCAGTAATATTGTATTTTTGACACATATGGTATTTATGTAGACATTTCTTGATGTATACAAGTGTTGAGTTACGTAGATGATAGAACAAAACAGTTTTTGGTCTAAAAGTTAATATGTGAGACTGGGAAAAAAACCCAACAGTTAAGCCACTCTAGGGCATGTATTATTACATGACGTTAAATGGTTTTTGTTACAGAAATTTTTCATTTAAAACACTAACTGGATAGTTCAAATGTCTACTAGAGAATCATTGTGCCTATTTCAAGATCTAATTAATTTTTAGTCAATTTTCTGAAAATATTGGACAGAATTATTTTAATCTTGTTGAAATCTCAGTACAGCCTTAACCATAAAGTTATTGCTCACATCTGCATCCTTAAAAAACTCCAAAGTTTCCATATGATTTAATTAGATAGGTGAAGTATTTAGGTTTATTTTTCCCTTGGAGAGTTGCACACGTGCATGCCTGGATGTGTGAGTTCCTAAATGACAAAGGTGTTGTCAGAGTTTTGCTTTGTTAAACAGACATCTGTACAAGATATTCTAACTTATTTTATCAGTCACCAGTACCCAAAGATTAAAAGTACCCAAAACAAAGGAAGGCAGACTTCATCTTCCAGAGTGACAGTTTTAAACTCCAGATACAAAGGGACACTTCTCAAACCAGCAGCTGCTCCTGGCTAATGATTGTCCATGACTTGCCATAAAAATAGTTCTTTTGTCCATCTTAGCTGGACTCAAAATTATATTTTGTGTCCTAAGAATAAATTCCAGGCACTGAAATAAAAAAATTATGGCTGCAGATGATGGCATTGAACAACAGTGTCCAAAACCCATTTATTTGTGAGTCTGTGCTTCATCATTCCAAGTTTTAGGAGATGGGTGGAAGTGCTGCAAGGGACCCTGTTTTTCCTGAAGAAGGTGAGGGCAAAATAAGAAGTTTATTCTACCATGCCCCATAGATAGAGAAGGGTGCAGACAGAGCATGCTTTTGTAGTGTACCATTACTCTTGCCCTGCTTAAGGGCCTGGAGTCGAACTCCACACCTGTCACAGGAGGAGCTGGAGGCTCAGGGAAGCAGCGAGTGGTGCTGATGCAGAGGCATCAGCAAATGGAGAGGCCCCTCATCAGCTCCTGTCTATACACTGCAGATGTTTTGCTTTGCAACATGTTGTTTCTCCTTGCAAAGCTTCTTATTGTCAATTCCTAGCTTCCTAGGAATAGACAAAACAAGAAAGATTCTCTCACACCTTTTTTTTCATTATTTTCAAAGAAAGTAAGTGAGAAAAATCTTGCAACTCTCAATGGAAAAGGAATTAACATCACCATCCTGATCACAGAGTCATGGATCAGTTTCCAGTCTTGTCCCTCTGACAATTTCCATGCTTTAAGAAGCTCTGCTTTTCTTTTGCTGCATAAGAATTACACTCACAGCTACTTCTCCTCCTTGCCATCCTACTTTTTCTCTCTCTTCCTGGCCCAGCATATTGAATAACCTTCTTATTCTGTGATAGGAAGATAACTGGCCAAGTTGCTTCACTTTTGGCCACACATGACTCTTGCTGAAGCTTTTAGTATTTACACTTGTCTCCCTCTAAAAAGAAGTGCAATTGCTTTTAATGAAATTAAGGCACTTAAAATTCATTAGCTTTACACAGATCTAAGACAGCCTGTGGATCAAAGCTTGTCCCAATGGCAGTCATGAGAATTTGAACGTGCTGTGTGACATCTCTAACCAGGCACAGCTAAACCAGCTCAGTTTCTGAGCAGTGACAGCATGTTAACAGTAAACAGCCAAATAAACAAAGCAATAAAATATAAAATTAAAATTTGTCCCTAAAGTAGGGATAGCTCTAGAAACTGAAGATTCTAAATGCTATTTCACATGGATGGTTACTCTTCTAATGAATCAGTCCAGTGGATTTCCTATGTTGGCTACTTTCTGTTGAAAATAAATACAACTTGCCAGAAGGAAAAAAAAATAACCCTATTAACACTGCTTTTGAGACCTTTCTGTATATTCTTATTTTTTCATTATCACTGTATAAAACTAATAACACATATTATTATCAGCCTTTTTTACTTGACTGAAAAAAATCTGTTACTTCAGTCAAAGCTAGCTTCTATAAAACAGCAGAAGTCTTACTTTGGAAAAGTCCAGTCTTTGGCAGTGTTTTACAATGGCAATATAAATTCTTCATCAAGAGATGAATCACCTCTAACAAAGCACTGGGACATTTATTCCATTCTGCCATTATTCATATAGGACCTCTAAGTCAAGAGGTAAATGACATGCTATATCACTTAAAATATCACTTCTTTTATTCTCAATTCATCTTGCCCCCTTTTTGACAAAATGCCACTGATTATTGGAACTGTCTTCTTAAATACTATAAATATTGTTTGTTCTTACCCTAAGACAAGAATGCTGGATTTTTGCATCAGAAAGAGAGAAATTCGAATCTCTATGCCCAAAATGATGATTGCCTGCAAATATAATGTGGCATTTTCAATAAATAAACAATTTGCATACAAATAATAAAGAAAAGGAAATCCCTGAGCAGACTCAGGTGCTTTCCTTCTACTGAATTAACTGGTGTGTTTTCAGAAGCTTTATTGATGCAAAAACATATTCTCTGAATATCTAAAAATTATTCTGAGGCAAATATGAGTAAATACAATGAGTGGTGAATTCTTCAGCTCAGGGCTGTCAGCATTTTAGGGGCTGAAAGGGAAAAAAAATAAGTATGCTTACCAAACACAGAAACCAAGCTCACCAGTGGGCTGGTTTGGGCTGGAATAGAGTTTTTCACTGTGTTTTTCCTCACAGTGGCTAGTACAGGGCTATGGTTTAGGTTTGTGCTGGAAACAGTGTTGATTATAAAGGAATGTTTTAATAGATGCTGAGCAGTGCTTACACAGATTCAAGGTCTTTTGTGCTTCTCACACAGCCCTGCTGCACAGGGGCTGGCTGGGCATTGATTGGGTGGTGGGGAGTGATTGTTTATATTTGCATCACTTGTCTTTCTTAGCTTTTATTATCTCTGCTGGCTTTTATTTTTTTTTTTTTACCATTACTTACAATATTATTATTGTTGTTGCTGCTAATAATAATACTAATAATAATAATCATAATAATAATACACTGTTTTTGTCTCAACCCATGCATTTCCTCACTCTTACACTTTCAATTCTCTCCCCCATGCCACTGGAGTAAGTGAGCAGCTGAGCTGCTACTAATTCACAACAACCATAGTGGGCAAAAAGGCTTTTTTTTGATATTTTTGTCTGCCATTGGGCAACTCAGAAGCAAGAACTGGGCTGGAGCACATCCCAGACCAACATGAATGTGCAGGGCAACACTGAACAGGAGGGTGTGCGGTCGTTCCTGGCAGGTGGATTACACAGCCTGTCCTGGTGCCAGGGAAGGATTCTTGCTGCCTGTGCTCCCCACCAAGGACAACAACTCCTGCACAGGGGCAGTGCAGTCAGCTCCTTCTGACTGCAGCAGCCAGTCCCTCAGTGTCCTGCAGCTCTAGGATAAGCACAGCTAACCCTGAGCTATGGGCCAAAGTAATTTTTCTGGTAGGTCATGAATTGCTCATTACTGTTCTGTGTGCCTAATTCATACTGATTATATAGGAGTCTCTATGCATAGATGGTATTGGAATTTTCATTAAAGCTTGAAACAATAGACTTTTCTCTTGCAGTCATTGCAGTGTTCACTAGACTATTTTGCCAGTGTCAAAGCAAGTTTGGCAAATGCAGAATGATTATGCTGTGTGGGTGTAAGAGTGGGAGAAAGACAGGAGAAAGAGGAAGGGAAATAACCCTTGAGGAAAAAAAAAAAAATAAACCCTAACAAAAAATACCTCACCCAAAACTCCACACCAAAGCAAAAGCCCTTTTAAACTGCCTATTTTATTGAAAAAAACCCCATACTTCTAGAGCAGCATTCTTGTTCAATGTGTCCCACCATAGGGTTACACAATCATTGCAGACAAATCTGATCTCTGCTGACCAGTTTCTGATTAATTCAATGGATGCCCACTCATAAAAGTCTTAAATTTGCAATGAATCTCATGCCCAGGTATGCATTGTTGTGGTGGAACACATTAAGTCACTTACAGCTTGTTTTGCACCTGTTTGGGAAATACAGTTCACACCAACCTTGCAAGAACCCTCAGTTTGCAGAGACAAAGACGTTCTACAAGTAATCTTGCTTTGACTTAGCTATTAATTACAATTCATGTACTACTGTCATTAATTAGTTCATCTGTTAATCATTCAGCTCAACATAGAGCATAAACTAAATTATTAGTGTATGAAATTAAGATGAAACCTCTCATCTAATAAGTATTTAATGTAAAAAGGCTGTGCTTTTTCAAACTGACAGTCATATTTGGATCTTTGTATTCTCAAAACAACCATTAAAGAGCTATCATTTAAAAATATTTTGAATTGTTCTTGTAAATCAGGAGCCCAAGTTCTACTTGCTAACAAGAAGCCTTTTGGTTTTCCATGGTATTTTGGAATCTAAATGTCCAAGTCTCAATTTAAAATGGGATTTGGATACTTTTAGGTATTTTACTTCTTGTCTCATAGTTTGTAGTCTATGGCATTTATGGTATTGTCAAGTTGGCAAGTCTTCTGAGCCCACTATATCACAGGATCATGGAATCCTTAGAGTTGGAAGGGACCTCTGGAGATGTCCAGTCCAACCACCCTACCAAGGCAGGGCCATCTAAAGCAGGTAAGACAGAAACTCAGTCAGGTGGGTGTTTAATGCCTCCAGAGAGGGACACTCCTATCCCTGGGCAGCCTGTTCCAGTTCTCTGCCACCCTCAATGTAAAGTTCTTCCTCATGTTTAGTACTGTTGATTTCTATTTCTGCAGTTTCTCTTTCATATCACAAACTTTGAAGGATGCCTGGAAATATTTTTTATTTCCCTTTAGGTCTTCTCAAAACTCTTGAAGTGGAAGGGATTCAGAATGCATTTTTATGAACATTTATATTTTCCTTGTATGCCAAGTAACAAATGTGTAAAACAAAGGACTGCTGTCAATAAGCAGATACATTATACACTGAGCCCATGTCATGAATCAGAGTTTTAAGACAAATAATCAGCCACATGACAAAACCAGAATCAACTGACTCCAGTGGTTCCTGATATACTACCAGCCAGAAGCCAGAGGGCATTATATTTCTTTGTTAGACAACATTTCACTTCCAGTAAATATTCATTGACTGTTAATTTCCTGAGTAGCTGGGGTACTATTATAAATTGTGCCAGTTCATGTAAGTCAGCAGAAAGCAATGAAAGCCAGCACTTAATATCACACATAGACAACCTAAGTCAGCACTACAGTTACAGGAGACCAAAGACATACAGAATAAGCTTTGCTAAATTCTTAAGGAAAATTAAGAAAAAGAAAGGAAATAAAACTTTCCCCATGCTTGCTTTCCTATTATTTTATTATGCCTTGTTCTCTGGACCCTGTAGCTCTTCTCTATCTGGCCTGCAGGCATGAAACTCTGATTTCAACAGAAGCGAGACATTAACTACTTTTGAGAATTTAGCCTGAAATATTTTGGATTAGGCACAGTCATTTAAATTTTAAAAAACCCAATACAATTTTTAATGTCTAGACCATCTAGATGACTGAGTTCTCTAGACAGTAACATAATTTTAAATTCTAAATATGTTGTTATAGTTAATGACAAGAAGACACAAATCAAGACAAAAGTAACAAAATAAAAAAAAAGAGAATAATTTTGTGCAGATGCTGATGATATAACTGCTTTAGAAGTCCTTCACTTAGTTGTGCATGCCCTTTCTAATTTGTCATTTCCCTCATCTGCTTTAGGCACTTATTTCTAACAAGGCGTACTGCTGAATACATTATGAGCAGGGTAAGAATCATGAGTATCATGTTTTAATAAGACCTCTCCCTCTGACTTCCTGAGTGAAACATGCAAATCACTTCACTCTGTATGCTCAGGTTGCCCATTTATAGAATGGATTGTAGCTATACCTGGACCAGAACTTCATCACCTGTGAGCATCACTTAGAGAGCTTGGTACTCATTTAACAAACACTTAAGTGCTGCAGCTGTGATTCTGGTCTAATCTTTATGGCAGAAATTTTCTTCTATATCTTCTTCTTTCTAAAATCTTGAGGAGGGTGAAATACGTGGACCATAAATTTAACAGTGATGACAGAGAGAACCATAATAAGACAATGTTCTGGGAATTATTTGCTTGATAGTTGGGCATTTTACTGCTTAAGAAGTCCAAAGAGCAAGTTGCCAAAGCACATTGATCAGGGCATTTGGCAGTCACCAGCTGTTGCAATCTGGTGTGCTCTGCAATTTATTGTTTGGGATCATTTGGTGTCCACGGGGGCACCATGACCCAGGTCAGAGCATGATAGATCTGATTGGAGTGATGATCAATTCTAGTCTACTCTTCCACTTTCTATTCAGCATAACATTACACTTTTGGAATTTTCCATTCAGTGACCTCAGTAATTGGAAGGCACTAATTAAGTAATTTCTCACAAGGGTACAATATTACTGTCACAACTTTTTAAAGAAGATAAAACTCATACTGACAGTCACTGAAGTTCAGCCATCGGGCAAGGTGAAACTTTTAGACCAAATATTTTTTATATCCAACATAAGTAGATTTGGGTCAATGGACATGTTTAATTAATTAATGTCAACTTTGTGAAGTAGATTGAAATCAGTGGAATGGCTTTTTTAAAAAAAAGCCTAATAATTGAATTTCCAGGCAATTGTAAAATTATTTTAAAATTATTTTTTACTTTGAAATGAAGTCCAATTTTAACAAGTATATTTAAAGTTGAATTAAATTCAATTGTGATTTTTTTTTAAAAAACAAAATTTGTACTAACAGAATTTGTAATGGTGCTGAAATGAATTGAGACCAAGAATGTCTCTTCTTCTAGCTTGGACTCTTTCTTGTGCCAGTAACACAGGAAATAATATGGAGCTGACAAAGACTGGAATGCCAATAATAATAATAATAATAATAATAATAATAATAATAATAATAATAATAATAACAATAACAATAGTAATTATAATAATTTTTGAAAATGCAAAGACAACTAAATGCCCACAAAAATGGTATGTTTCTTTCATAAGTGGAAGAAATGTATAGACCAAATATTTAAACAAGATCTTTGAGTTTTAATTAGAAGATCAATCAAAAGATGATAGCCTTCAGCCATCAACATTGAATTTTCTGGAAAAAACTCTGCAGACTTCAGGCTCTATCTGGTGAGCAAAGCCCTAACCTTCTCCCATCTGTTTTTTGATTCATGATTGTCTTGGAAGTCAGACTTATTGCCAGAGCCTCCTTTGGTTAACATAAGAGAGTATCATCCTAAGGAACCTTCCTCCAATATTACCTAAGTAATAAAAAAAATAATCCAGCAACACTTCTAATGAAAAAATGAAGCAGTCTAAACCAGAGGAATACCAAAGTCTCAATGCACTTCTATAAATAGGAGATTCTCTCTCGTTTCACAGAATAAGTCAGTGCTGACCATCAAGTGAGAAAGTGAGGATAATGGAGGATCAGCTTGTATCAGCTCTAAAATTTATATCACTTGTTAGTACTCTTGGTGAGAATGGCAGACATGGACTATATTGACTTGATGAAAACATACATTATGACTTTCTTTATGGCAGAATGGAACAGAATTTTTTTTTTTTTTTTTTTTTTTTTTTTTTTTTTTTTTTTTTTTTGTGGTAGTATGAAGCTCCTGCTTTTTTTTAATTGACTTTAGGACCCATTTAGTTAATTTAGGATTTATAGATTATAAGAATTACTAAGACCCCTCAAAAATATTTTCTGTTCCATTAGGAGGAACACATACACTTATACTTTTTTTTTTTAAAATCATCATAGATTTAGTCCAATCTTTTAGATAGTTAAAGGGACCTTAAAGCTAAGCTGCCAGGAAACCTGTAGCCTAGGACAATCAAACCCTGTCTTGGAAGGAAATTTTGGGGATGACCAAAGCTTTAATGCCCACACTGCTGTGAGACTATCACATGAGATTTTACTGGCAAAAAGAACAAATTTAGATTTAAAACAGAAAGAACACAAAGTTAGCTTTAAAAAGGTTTGTGATGGTTGTATTAATTACTAATTTGAGAGAGGCTCTTTACTTTGTCAAAAGGAACATCTTCATTTCTGAAATAGGTACCTTTCTCACGTGAGGATTCCTACTGCAGCCTCATTTGTGTGTAACTTCTCTCCATTGTGAAGTCAAGAAAATAAATAACAGTTGTTGTATAATAGAAGCCAAATTAAATTATTTGCCACGTGGTGTCTGATAATTAACTAAATAAGATTCCCTCAAACAAGCAAATCTCACTTGTTTTTATGACTACATTAAAATGTGAATCTTAGGCAAAACAAGAACATAAATCTCACTAGAAGATGTTATAATAAAATCAAGCAGGGTTCTGAGTAGAGTGAAGGCTTTATTGAAACCCATAAAACTTCTTCAGATGCCAGTGGAAAAAATTATGATAATAAAATCAGCTCCAGTTTAATGGCTTGGTAAATGAAGAGAACATTAAATGGAGTCCTGCAGGGTGCTTACAGTCCACCCCATTATTATCTCCCCCTACAATCAGAATGCTTCCTCTAAACACCTCACTATGAGCTGTTTACCTTGGGGGCCACTCCTCTCTCCCCACTGACAGATGTTTTGCTGGCCAGTAGCTCCTTTCAGAGCAGCACAGCTCTGGAGAACCAAGCCCTGGTGCAGTCAAAGGCTGCACCCTTACCCCGGCGTGCTGCCATCGCTCCAGGGAGATGCCTCAGGAGAGCACAGACAGCAGGCTTAGTCTGTCAGCAAAATGAACAGCAGGATGGTCCTCTGCATATGTAGGAAAGGCCCATTAACAGCAATAATATCCTAACCCAGAATTAAATTCTGTGCTCTAGAGTGACATTTTTTCCCTTAAGGGGAAAAAAATTCAGCATATAACCATCTGCAAATCTCTTAGCATGAAGAGAGGGAAAACCCCTGATTAAAAATTAAAAATGAAAATAATACAGTATCTTTTCTGATTTACAGCCTGTTATGGTGCCCCAACTTCTAGTTTTTTAGTTCTGAGCTTTATTTTGGGGAGAAACTCCAACAAGGAAGATTTTGGTCAGGATGCAAATGCATCATTAGGCCCTACAATTATGCAAATTGTAAATTAGGAATTCAGAGTATCTAAAATCAATGCAGTTACAGAAGAGCACACTGAAACCAGTCCCAGATTTCTTCTTGCTTTATTTTATGGAAATCTCAGTCCCACATGGTCTTTGTTTACAAGCACATTTCAATGGAGATATTCTAAAATATAAGGGAGTCACTAGAACGTGGAATGAGTTTTATCCTTTCTGGAAAGAGCTTTTCCAATCCCAGTTCCAACTGTCCGTTTAACTTTCCCAATTAAACAGCAGCTTTAAGCTCTCATGGAGTTTTTATTCTAACAGAACCATGTATTTCCCATATACAGTGAAATTCAGCAGGACAGATGCTTGAAAAAGACTTTTACAGAATGAGAGAATGGTGGATGAAAAGGAGGTGAAAATTTCTAAGCCTAGACTAGCTGTTCAGGACACAAAAAGAGAACAAAATTAGAACATACCATAAGAGTACGATCATAGAATCAAAGAATGGTTTGGTTTGGGAGGGACCTTTAAAGGTCTTTTAGTTCACCCCACCTGCTGTGGGCAAGGACACCTTCCACTAGAGCAGGTTACACAACGCCCCATCCAACCTGGCCTTGTGGGATGGGGCATCTATCACCTCTCTGGGCAACCTGTTCCAGTGTCTCACCACCCTCAGTAAAGAATTTCTTCAAAATATCTGATCTAAGCCTGTCCACCTTCAGTTTAAAAGCATTACTCCTTTTTCTGTCACTATAGGCCCTGGTAGGAAATTTTCCCTTCCTGTTGTTTATGGGATCTGCAAGGAACTGAAAACCAATTTGAACATCACTGTTCTCAGATTATCTGTGAGCCTGGATTAGTAGACTAGGAAACTGGAGGTTTTCTGCAGCTCTCCTTTATTTAAATGAGTTGATTGGAGATGTGCAACACATAGGCACAAATACACTGTTAAAAAATAACAGAGGAATATAGCCTAAAATGAACTAGATAGAGTCATCCCTTTAAAAAATCTTAAACATCTTTGTGTGGGCAAAGCTGTGGGTCATGTTCATTTGAGGCACTGATGCATTAAATGAAGTGTTGCCCTTATGTGCTGTCAGCACCATTCCTCTATATTGTGTGAATTCCACATGAAACTGGCAAATAGCTTTATGCCACTATTTTCTCATCTCTGTGCTTACACTATTTTCTCACAGAGAAATTAATGATGTTGTTGTTTGTTCAGCAGCACAGAATGAGAGTTAATCTGACAGCTTGTGTCACAACTACAGTTTGTAATGGAATTATTAAAGAGAGGGACAGGGCTAAAGGCTAAGCTTCAAATATTATGGGTTGAGAGGAAGAGAGAGGGAGGAATATAGATCACTATGCACTGAAGCAATGTGAGAAGTGGGGAGCTGGAAAATTCCTTGAAACAAGAGGAAAGAGCAGAATCAGGTTCTGATGTTGCAAGGGTTTATGAGACACTGGGAAATGGTCATTCTGGCCATCTTCCCCCTTTCTCACCATGCACTTGTCCATGCCAAACCCTATGCTGCTCTGCACACATATTATATTGATTATACTATATTAT